>JARKIP010000175.1:600000-1024629 GCA_029990175.1 Petunia secreta | reverse complement strand
AATGAGTTTTCCACATAAAAAACACCGTGTGCTTTAAGTTTGCAGTTTGTGTGTATTGTGGGGTTTTTTCATGAAAACAGGGGTTACAAGAACAAGGTTGTAGACGTTAAGAATCTGGTTCTTCGACGAAAATCGGAGGACACTATTCAACCCCCCTTCTAGTGTCCATATGAGGTGCTTAGAGTATAGCAAGTGGTATCAGAGCAGGTCTTCTCATTTTAGGTAAACACCTTGAGAAGGATAAAATCATGAGTGCACCACTTACTATCACTAAAGGACAGCCGGTTCTTAGGCCCCCTCAGTTTAATGGGCAGTACTACGCTTGGTTGAAGAACAGAATGGAGAACTATATTTGTGCGGAAGATTATCAACTCTGGTTAATTGTGTCTGAAGGAAATTTGATACCGACCAAAGTTATTGGAAGGAGCTGCGGCTCAAGAAGAACCCAAAACAAAAGAGGAGTTCAATGAGGCTGACTACAAGATGGTTGAAAAGAACCACAAAGCCAAATGATTGGTCATTTAGGGGCTTGGTCCTGAAGAGTTCAATAGAGTTTCATCTTATAAGACGGCTAAAGAAATTTGAGATGTCCTCGAAATCGCGCATGAAGGAACTACTGAAGTTAAGGATTTCAAGAGAAGAATGTTGAAAAGACAATTTGAGTTGTTCACCATGGGAGAGAAGGAGTCAATACAAGACATGATGACAAGGTTGACTATTATCACAAACGAGATGAGGTCTCTAGATATGGAGCTACTAGAAGTTGAAATGGTGGACAAGGTTCTGAATGTACTTCCTGATGTCTGAGAATCCCAAATGACTGCTATCATTGAGTCCAAACCTCTTAGGTCCATCAAACTTGAAGAACTGGTTGGAAGCTTGAAAACACATGAAATGATGAAGGAATCAAAGATTAAACTAGTACCCAAGAAGGACAAGACTCTTGCACTTGAAGCAGCAGAGGAGTCTGAGGAGTATGTTGACTTGCAATCCATAGAAGCTGCTATGGTTAGTGCTTTGAGGCAGAAGTTTAATCTAGAAAAATTCAAGGGGTTCAAAAGGAACAACAAAGATAACTCTGGTAGAAAGAACATAGTAGACAATCCAGACTACTCAGGGTGCATAAAGTGCTTCAAGAAGGACCATGCAGTTGTGGACTGTCCAATGTGGGAAATTGAGTGGATGAAGAATAGAGCCACAAAGGAGAAGAAGAGGGAGGCATCAAAAGATAATGACAAAGAAAAGAAGAAATTCAGACGACCTCCAAACTTTAGAGCAGAAAGAAGGAAGAAGAAGGAAGCCTTCTATGCTACATAGGGACCAACTGACAGTGAATCTGATGAAGAAAAGGAATCTGAGGATGAGTCTCTACTAGCATTGATGGGAATGTCTGGTAAGAACTCAGATGAAGAAGATCCACAGGAGTTCAGAGGAGGAAGATATCCTTTCAAGCCACCTGTCTTTAATGGAACAAGTTATAAATGGTGGAAGAAACAAATGAAAGTCTTCCTTCAAGCGATGGATTATAGTCTTTGGTTGATCGTGAAACGAGGACCTCATGTACCTGTGAAGAGAGTAGCAAATGGATCATTGGTTCCAAAGCTGGTAGAAGAACTCGATCCTCAAGATTTGGATTGGTTGCAAGTAAATGCGAAAGTTGTGTTATACTTGAGAAAAGGGATGACGACTAATGTACTAGCAAAGGTGCTGGAGTACAAGTCCGCCAAAGAAAATTGGGATAAGTTGATAGTGATCTGCACAAAAGTTGACCAGAAGAAGGAATCAGCCCTCATGGCAACTGATGGAGATGAAGTTGCTCATTTAGCTGAGGTATGTCTTTCTGAACTAAAAGAAATCTGCACACATACTCAACCGAAAACCTGATCTTAATATCTGCCACCTTAGTGGAGGGTTATGAAAAGGTAAAAGCTGAGAAAGATAAACTAACTGATGATATAAGTTATCTAAGAGCGAGACACAAGGGTTTTCAAGAGCAAAATATTGAACTTGAAGAAATTAATGCTCTTCTGAAAGGACAGGCTCTTGTGTCCAACGCTAAGATCTCAGAACTTGAAATTGAATTAAATCAGTTAAAGGAAAAAGTTAATGGTAAGCAAGTAGTCAGTGAAGTTCAAACTTTTCTTGAAGATGAGCTCAAAAGAACAAATGAGATCCTGTATCAGGAAACTGAGAAAACCAGGGTTCTCAAACAAAAGTTTGAAAAAACTTACTATGAGCTTACCAGATTAACAGAATGGAATAAATCCTCTGAGGCAATGAATTGGGTTCTTGATAACCAGAACAAAGGAAACAAGGGCTAGGATTCAAGAAACCCTTGCCTCCATATAACCCAAAGAGTAAGTATGTGGGTTTGCCTTGTAACATGTTGTGCACCTTCTCTGGCAAAACTGGGCATTACAAACAACGTATGTCAAAGACCAAAAACAAGAGGAGTACCTTACCTGAATGGGCTAAGAAAGATTTGATTTATCCATTTTCTCATAAGAAGGGACCCAAGCTTGTATGGGTTCCTAAAACTAACCCTTGATTTGTTTTGCAGGCTGGAGTGAGAGTGAACAACCCAAACTGGATTCTTGACAGTGGTTGTTCAAGGCACATGACTGGAAACAGAAGGAACTTTCTCTCACTCGCAGCATTTCAAGGAGGCAGTGTAGCCTTCGGTGGAGGAAAAAGTGGTCATATTGTGGGAATTGGAAAAGTTGGGAGATCCTTAGATTATGCAACTGAAAATGTATATTGTGTTGATGCTCTCAGACAAATTTGTTGAGTATATCTCAACTGTACGACAGAGGAAATGAGTTAGCTTCTCATCTATAGGATGTACTGTGAAGAACCTACAGAGTGGAGAGATTGTCATGGAAGGAAAGGGTGAATAATGTGTACAAAGCATCACTAAAATCACTGCGTGAAAATAATTTAACATGCTTGAACGTCCAAGAAAGTGATTCGCAGCTGTGGCACAAAAGGATGGGACATGCGCGTTTGTCACAGCTCAACAAGCTAGCATCGAAGGAACTTGTTCGTGGATTGCCAAACAAGAAATTTGAAAACATCAAGATGTATGATGCTTGTGTTAAAGGAAAACATGTGAGATCATCCTTTAAATCCAAAAAGGTAGTAAGTACGTCGAAGCTACTAGAGTTGATACATATGGATCTATGTGGACCCCTGAGAGTCAGAAAAAGAGGAGGAAAGAGGTTCGTGTTTGTGATAGTTGATGATTACTAAAGGTATACATTGACCTTGTTCCTGGCATCTAAAGATGAAGCCTTTGATAGCTTCAAGGATTGGGCCGGAGTTGTGCAGAAAAGGTTGAGTCTGGAACTGGTCAGTATCAGATCTGACCACGGCACAGAGTTCGAAAACATAAAATTCTCTGAGTATTATACCAAATACTGTATTGATCATAATTTTTCTGCACCAAGAACTCCACAGTAAAATGGAGTAGTTGAAAGGAAGAACAGATCTCTGGAGGATATGGCAAGAACCATGCTGCTATCAAGTGGTCTTGCAAGAAATTTTTGGGCCGAAGCTACAAACACTGCATGTTACTTGCTGAACAGGTGTTCCATAAGGGCCATTCTTGACAAGACCCCTTATGAAATTCTTAGGGGAAGGAAACCAAATATTTCACATCTGAGGCAAGGAACCATTGGGAAAATTTGATGTAAGAAGTGATGAGGCAATATTTCTTGGGTACTATACCCAAAGCAAGGCTTACAAAGTGTTCAACAAAAGAACATAAACAGTGGAGGAGAGCATGCATGTAGTATTTGATGAGTCAGACAAGGAAATCGCTGAAAAAGAAGTGGATGATCAGGCTATTGGTCTTGCTCGAGAAGATTGTACGCTTAGACTGAAGAGTTATAGCTTTGCTTTCTGAAAGAGTCATTTTCTCGTTATTAGAGAGAAGCAGAAGCCTTAGAAGGGAGCACTCGTGGCAAACTTACTATATCCATTAAGATCTCAGAGGAAAAGGAGGAATCCTGTGAAGAAGATGGAAATCTAACTCAAAGGGAACAAGGAGTCAACATGTCAGGGGGAATAGCTGATAAAGATGATGAATCAAATGATCAGGAAGAACCCACTCAAGATGTCGCTGAAGGTTCTTCTCATCACATACAACCTCGACTATAGAAACATCAAAGTTCTCATCCTCCGGAGAATGTGTTATCTGAGTTAGATACTGAAATAATGACTAGATCTGTCTTGAAGAAGTTCTGTGCATTCTTTGCTTTCCTATCAGCTATGGAGCCAAAGAACATAAAGGAAGCCTTGGAAGATCCAGATTAGGTCGTAGCCATGCAGGATGAACTTCATCAGTTTTGAAAGAAGCAAAGTCTGGCATCTGGTTCCTAAGTTAAAGGACAGATCAATTATTAGTACAAAATGGGTATTCAGGAATAAACTGGATGAACATGGTATAGTGACAAGAAACAAAACTAGACTGGTAGTCCAAGGATACAGTCATGAGGAACGAATTAACTATGATGATAATTTTGCACCAGTATAGGATGGAAGCCATAAGAATTTTGATTGCCTTTGCTACATACATGGAGTTTAAATTATATTGGATGGATGTGAAGAGTGCTTTCTTGAATGGATATCTGAATGAAGAAGTTTACGTGGTACAGCCTCCAGGTTTCTTATAGTGAATTTCCTGATAATGTTTACAAACTTGATAAGGCGCTCTAAGGGCCGAAACAAGCACCTAGAGCTTGGTATGAGAGGTTATCAAGGTTCTTGCTTAAAAATAGATTTTCAAGAGGAAGAACTGACAACACATTGTTCCTAAAGAAGAAAGGAAAGGATTTGTTGGTGGTTCAAGTATATGTTAATGACATAATATTTGGAGCTACTGATGAGGACTTATGAAAAGGATTTGCTGAGTTGATGGGCAGTGAGTTCGAAATGAGTATGATGGGAGAACTCAATTTCTTCCTAGGATTGTAGATTAAGCAAACCCCTGAAGGAACTATGATTCATCAACAGAAGCATGTCAAGGAGCTCCTAAAGAAGTTCGACATGAATGGAGCAGAAGAAATGTCTACACCTATTGCCCCTGGAACAAAGCTAGATATGGATGAACTAGGTCTTTCTACAAATGAGACAAAATATAGAGGAATTATAGGTTCACTCCTCTATCTCACAGCTAGTCGACCTAATATTGCTTACAGTGTGGGATTGCGTGCCAGATTTCAGTCCAAGCCGAAGGAGTCTCATCTAACAGCTGTGAAGAGAATCTTGAGATACTTGAAAGGAACTCAAGATTTATGTCTATGGTACCCTAAGGGTGGCACTTTTGAATTGAATTGTTTTGCTGATGGTGATTATACAGCTCATCTGGTGGATAGGAAAAGCACTTCAGGGATGGCACATTTCCTTGGTCCTTGCTTAGTTTCTCGGGCTATAAAGAAGCAGAATTCAGTAGCCTTGTCTACTGCAGAAGTGGAGTATGTAGTTGCTGCATCATGCTGCTCTCAATTGCTATGGATCAAACAACAGGTTGAGGACTTTGGAATTAAATGTGGAGTTGTGCCTATTTTCTGTGATAACACAAGTGTTGTGAACATTGCAAAGAACAAAGTCCAACATAAAAGAACCAAGCATATTGATATTAGACACCACTTTCTTAGAGATAATGTGGAAAAGGGTATAATCACCATGAATTCTTGCAGGATTGAGGACCAAATTGCTGACATCTTCACCAAAGCACTGACCAAAGTTCAATTTGAGAGGAACAGGTTGGAGTTAGGGATGACCAAAATACATGGGTGACCCAACACTTGTTCCCCAAGGTTTGGCTAGTTAAGTGTTCATTATTTTGCTTGTAAATATAGTTGCTTTTGTCCAGTCTGATTTTGTACTTTGATTAAGTATACTTGTTCAACTAAGTACCACTTGAGTGTTCTAATGTGTTCCCATGAAAGAACCAACTGAGAACGTAGAAGGAACCATGACAAGGATGAAGAACTATGTCCAGGTACATCTATACAGCTATTTAAGTACTATAACTAAAATTGATTTACTTGTGAACGTGCATCAAGGAAACCTTCCATGTTTGTGTAACCGCCCAAAATCATAGGAAAATTCCTTTGTGGTTACATGTTTTAAATTTCAACCTACCCCACTGATTCTAGAAGTCTTAATGAGCCATTTCAAATAACTGTCAAATCCTAAGCTTTCACGGTTTCCCCAAAACTCTAAAAAGCTGCTCTACTTTACAACACCATCATTACTGCCTATTCCGTAGAGTCGCTTAAACACACTGTTATCCTCTTCCATTATTCATCTGAAGCAAGAAAAAGAGACACCTACTATATTTTTTCTACTCTTCTCTCTCTCAAGTTCAAGACTAGAAAATCCCTTCTCTCATAACCCTGCCTAAAATTCACACCATGTCTCAAGCACAATTATCATCTACCTCTCCGGCAAAAACCTCAGTAACCCACAACTCCAAAGAGTCCTCTCTTAAACCCCCCACCTCTACTCTTGCTGAATGAATTGCCAAGGCGAGATTGAAATTCCACAAAAAGATGGGAAAGAAGGTTCCCAAGAAAGCCGTTGCGAAACCCTCACCTCCGACGTCGGCATCACTAGTTCCCGATGAAAATCAGTTGAGGTAAGAGCTGATTCAACCCAAGCTAGTTCTACTGCTTTAGACTTGGTTAAAAACCCTGGGAAATTGAGCACTGAAAATTAGTTAAAAGGTTAGATGAAATTGTAGAAACAATAGAGCCTAGTTGTACAACTGATAGGGGGAAAGTTAGTGAGGGAAGTGTGCAAGTTGTATTAGAGGATTTTGTACCTGGGGTTGATTTTCATGTTCCTAAAGTAACTGACAAGTTGGTGGAGCTTGACGTAGTTGAAAACATATTAGAAAGATTAAGAGAGCAGGATTCTGTAGAGTCTAAAAAGGGCCCAGTCGACGAACCTAGTTCGGAGGTTGCTCCCCTCGAGAAAGTTCAAGTGGAGTTTGTGTTGGAAGGTCCAGTGGGCAAAGGACCTAGTTCTGTTGAAGCTACAAAGGAATTGAGTCAAAAACCTAGTTCTTCCTCAGTTTCTACTGTAGCTGAGGATGCAGAACTTGATTAGACTGATTCTGAGGAAAATAAAGGAGAGAAATTCAGGCTGATGATGGTAGCAATGAGAAAGCTATGGAAAAACCAAAGAAAAATGTGAAGAGAAAGTTTGGGAAGGAAGATGAGAAGATGATTGGCGAAGAGGAAGTAGTTTTTGTTAGTGAAACAAAGCCAATAACAGAAAAGAAAAGAAGACTGGTAAAGGGTGGAAGAGCTGTGTCCCAAAGCGGGCTGGTAGATAAGAGTGACGAAGACTCTCAGGGTGAAAATAAAGGTGATGAGGAACCTGTTGTGCAGGCAGTACCTAGGAGAGTGGCTGCTAGGTCTGCTCTGAGACAGCAGGTAGAAAAACTTGCAAAGCTTGATAAGAAGTAAGGCAAAAAAGGTGGTAGAAGAGGAGCAGAAGAAAAATATTGTTGAGGAGAAGGTGGAGAGTGATGAGGATGGGGATTGTGTTCACCCAAGTGATTCTGACACTGAAAGTGAAGTGGAAGCCAAGAAGAAAAAGAAATAGGATGAAGAAAAGACTGATAGGGCATCTTTCTTTGCTAGGCACCAGGTGCTTGCTGGGAGCATATTGAGTGACCTAGAGGAGCATAACATGAGTCCCTTGTTGAGTAAATTAGAGGATTAAGGTTGGCTAAACCTCTTTACAATGGAGAACAAATTCCTATATGCTGAAGAAATCAGAGAGTTCTGCATAAATTGCAGAGTAGCTGCAAAAAGGGTGTCCTTTGTGGTGAATGGGGTGGAGCTAGAGTTTGGAAGGAAGGAGCTAGGAGTCATTCTTGATGTTCCTGCTGAAGGATATTGTAGGTACATTAAGCTGAAATGGCCTAAGAGAAGTGATGGTTTTACTCCTCTGAGTGTTATGAAGAAATTCTCAGGCAAAACTAGACTCGGATAGGAGAGAAAGGTTGAGAAGAAGGAGATGGAACCTACACATCTGTTGCTCTTTGAGTTTGTCCATAGATTCCTGCTACCTAGAGGAGAGAGAAATAGTGAGGCCTGTGCTCTTGACTTAACTACATGGATTTGCTGGATAGAGGAACAAATATCAATTTGCCTGGTCTGATTATAGGATATATAAAAAAGATTGCAGATACTGACCAAAAGCCACACTCCTTAGTGTATTCCTATATCATGTAGCAGGTCTTTGAGCATTTTGGGGTGCCCTTGGAAGGTGGAAAAAAGCCAACTCTGCATCAGATGTTTGGTCAAAACGTGTTGAAGATCTGTTATTTCTTCAAGGAGAATAGGAAATCTAAGAGGCCAATGCCAGTAAAGCAAGAGCATCTTGAGAAAAGTGAAGATTTTGGACCTGATGAAGCCATTACAGCTGTGAAAGAACTGGAGCAGCATGTGTTGGAAGTAGATGAATCATATGCTGAGCTGAAGAGGCAGCTACAGGTGAAGGATCAAGAAATAGATCGCTTGAAGATTGAGTGTCACACGCATGAGGCCGAGTTGGTAGTAGAAAGGGCCAAAAATTCAAAATATATTGAGGCACTTATCAAGCACTTCAACCTGAAGACCTGAGTCCTGCCCATTTCCTTCTCTGTCCTTGTCCAAATCCCTACTTTCCCTTCCATCCTGTCCTCATTTGAAGCATGTTTTTAAGATAATTGAGTTTTGGTTCGGTACTTATTGGGTTGTGTGTTTGCCACGCCCTGGATGATTGGTTTTAAACTTCTTTTGTTTGAATTTGGGTCCTTTATGATATATTTGGTTCGGGTTGGGCCCTTAGTTTCATTCATGTATATTTAGTTGACTTGATGGCCTTGTGCTCTAGACTAGACTGTACTAACTTGTTCTTGCAGGATTTGAATCTTTTCAATGATGCCAAAAGGGGGGAGAAAGGAAATGATGGGGTATTTGTGACCTAACTCATCTGTTTTAATTTTTTCAAATGTATTTTTGCTTCTGTGTCTTTGGTGTTTTTTGTCTTTACAGGTTCCTTGGCAACATTTGTTTGTCATCATCAAAAAGAAGGAATTTTTTGAGCTGAATATTTTGAAGTATGACAAACAAAGGACCTATTAGTTCTGGAGAAGATCTTGGTCCTTATGAAGAAGGGCACGACTACACGAAAAGATTATGGAATGTAAATCCATGCAGAACTAGGAATATTGGTGTGTGAACTATTATGCATCCTAGTTAGCTAACAGAAGTTGTGCCGTGGTTATGTCATTGAAGCATGAATAAGAGTTGGAACTGAACAAGGAAAGGTTCACAAGAGATTTTGACTAGCCTTATTTGAAGGGTTTCCTTGTGGAATATTACTAGGGTTATGACCATTATAAAAGCTAGTAACTGAGGCCACCATAAACAGTTATACATAACGAGAGTTGAGAGCAATCAAAAGGCGATCCAATAACTTTCAAAGTTACTTAACTATTGAGGACAACTGGTGAAGAATAAAGAGTTTAACTTAGATTCTGTCTAGGTTCTGTACAACAGTTGTCGTTGTTTTGTGCGAAAACTGTTTTACAAATATACTTAGTTTAGAAGCAAATTGTAATAGGTGAATCTTGAGTGATTACTTCGTAAAAGCTAGAGTTTAGCTTTATTGAGTGATTAGGGTCTAGAGTGTAGCCCCTTGGTTACAGAGTTGTGTAATCTAAAACTTGCTCTTTGTGTTAGTGGATTGATTCTAAAATCCCAGAGTGTGGGTCATAGTTTTTATCCCTTGAGCAAGGAGTTTTTCACGTAAAAAATACCGTGTTCTTTAAGTTTGCAGTTTGTGTCTGTTGTGGGGTTTTTTTCGTGAAAACAGGGGTTACAAGAACAAGGTTCTAGACGTTAAGAATCTGGTTCTTCGACGAAAATCGGAGGACACTATTCTACCCCCATCCCTTCTAGTGTCCGTAGGAGGTGCTTAGAGTATAACAGATTGTGATCCCTCTTCCCAGAGGCTGTCCTCATATCCTTCGGGAGTCTCACTCCTTAGTCAGTAATCTCTTTTAGCGCGTTCATCAACTCCACGCTGTGAACGCGCTTGACACATTAAAATTATACTCCGAAATACAGGGCATCTTTCTCCTTGAATACTAGAGAAGGCCCGTTAGTGTTCCTCTAATTAGCAGTAGAGCTAACCCTTCCTCCGAGCCTTTGGCTCACGTGTTGTCCCCCGAGCTTTTTGCTTACATGCTTCCTTTGAGAATTATAAGGGCCGTACCGTCCCTTTGATTTTCCCCGTGGGATGACTCATGGTGACTCTTATATCCAAAGCAGTGGTGGCAAATGAGCGGGTTGGGTTGGATTTGGGCGGGTTGAAAACGGGTTAAATAAATATGGGTTAAGACCCAATCCACCAATATTTCATACGGCTAAAATATAAATTGGGTTAAAAATGAGTGGGTTAATACAATACTTTAAAATTCTCAAACAACTTCACACTGTCAAAGGGACTTTTCAAGTTAAACAAAAACCATCAAATACATAGGAGAAATAATTGTAATCTTCAGTAGGAGATAATAATTTCTTTATAAGCAAATCAACGTGTATATATATTGAAGTATTTGTTATCAATGACACTAATATGATTATAGACTGATTAGCAATATATTCAAGTGAGAATTTAATAATTTAGCTGAAGAATAAAATTTTGTGGGCAAGCTGATAAGTTTGATATGTTAAAAAGTATTTGTAGGTGAGACATAATTGAAATAACTCTTGTCAAAATGAAAATAAAAAATAAAAACTTTATACAATGAGAAAAACACATTGCATTTTAATACTACTAAAAAAAGAAAAAATAAGAAGTGAACTATTTTGCTATTAACATGTCACCTAACAAGTTGAGATATAGATGGTAAACGAACCTAGTTGTTTCTAGAACTATAATAGATGTACATGAACACATTGAAGATAAAGTTCCAATGGAGCATATACTATATACTTCAAACAATGTCTTTCAGAAAATAGAACTAGTTTTTTAAAATAAAAAAAAAAGACTCGGTTTTTTGGAGAATTTTATCGAACAGCTATAGTGCAATGTAGTAAATAAACTATGCTCAGATTTTTATATGTTGTTTTTCTAGTCTAAAGCTTATTGCAAGTCTGGCTTTTAAAATCTAAACACCCAAATTGAAGCTATTCGAAGTTTGGAACAGTGTTGTTTCGTTTGGCTTTTACCCATATTTAACACATGTAGACCCATAATTTTATGGGTTTCGAAGATGGATTAAACAATTTGCAACCAATATTCTAAATGGGCATTTTATATATGATTGTGTGCACCCCGGGTTGGGCGGGTCATAGAAACTGGGCGAAAATTGCAACCTCTAATCCAAAGCTTCAGCAGTTGATCTCCATTTGCCTCCTCCAATCTAATCTTTGCAGTAGTTCTATAATGCACTTCGTCCCAGGTTCGAGCTTTCCATTGTTGGAGGTCATTCTTTAATTTTGCAGCAGCTTCGGAGTTCCTAACATTGAAATTCTTTTCGAATGTCATGATCGCCATGTTGTAATCCATCGTAGGTAACTCCATCCTCTCCGCTTGGAAGCGCTCAAAAAAATTTTTTGGGCTCCGGTATGCGCTTTGATAAATAAGTCAGCCATTTCATCAAAATTTGAAATAGACTCGGAAAGGTAGATGCATTTACCAACGTAATGCTCCCTTCTCCAGGGTATCTCAAAACTTCTTCAAGAACACAGTTTCTTCTCCGCCGGAGTTATAGATCGTTTCTTTTCACTATGACCATATATTCAGCCACGTGATCAGCTGGCTTACTCGTTCCGTCATACTTCTTTAAGATCTGCAACTTGACATGCTTCGGGTTGGTTGACGGGGCCGCTTCGAGCTTGTAGACTTAGTGCCTGCATTTTTTAATATCCAAGGCCCTCTGGATTTTCCTGACCCCTGAGACATTTTCTAGTCGCTTTTCAAACTAGGCCTCGAAGTCTATCTTCCATTTCTCAAAGTCTGTTGGGACGTTGGTTTGAGCTAAGGGCGTTGTTTCTACCACCCTGAGAGCTATTCCAAAAGGCGGGACAACGTTAGGAACAGTCTCTGAGCCTCCAAACGTAGCTCTGTTTGGAACTCCTCCTGTTGTTGCGCCCGGAGGAACAAAAGTCGGGATGTTTCCATTAGGAGCCATGGGATGAGGGGTGTTTGTGGGGGTTGTGTTAGCCCTTACAATATCTGATAGAGTTTGCATCGAGGCGTGCATCTCAGCATTAATTCTATTTTGTTTGGAAAATTGATCTTGAACCTGCTGTATAAAATCTGGAAAATATGCATTCCAAGCATCACTTTATCTCGATGAAGTCGGATCAGTTAGTGGTGGCAGAGGAGGAATGACCACGCCATCATTAGTGCGTGTTTGCCCAGCGGGGCGTCATTGATTTCCATCAACATTATCAGCATTCTCAACCATCGTTGAAGATCAAGATAAAAAAATGTTAACAAACGTGTTGCATAACTTTGGAACAAAGCGTAACCGCAAGATCCCGCAAACAGCACCAAATTGTATTTTCCTCAATCAGATTAGGATTACAATTGAATTCATAAAGGGGTTTACAAGTAATCAGATGTATCAAAGTTGGCAAAAGCAAGAAAGTAACGAGTAATGAACGAATTATAAGAGCGCAAAATAAGTAACTTCACTTTGAAGTTTTGAGATTACAATTGGGCAGGAATTAGCCTATATTTCTAAATACCTTTTCAAGATAAAATTTATGCTATTTAAAGACAATGAATTAGAGACAATTAAGAGAATTAATTAACTCACTTTCCCTGTGCTGACCATGGAGTGACCCACGATCTCTCCCATAAAATGCTGAGATCGTGAGAGGAATTCATAAGTATTAACTGTGCTTTGAACTGCCTACCCCGAGGCTAAGGTCGTTCGCCTCGAGGTGATGAGCTATTTGTCCCCCAAAGAGATCTTAATCCGTGGCTCACAAAGAATCTTGATCCCGGGACTTCGCCTCGGGAGCCGTGTTACTCGTCTCGTAGCCAACTTGTGAATCTTACGGAAAACACCTTGAGCCCTATGCTCAGGTTACCAAGTGTGAAAGCTATATTTTACCAAGCATAATAGTTACGACATATATTTAGGAAAACTCATGATTTTCTATTCGAAATCTCAAGACAAAATAATAGAGTTCGAAGTGAAACATCAAGAATTTGAGATAACATACTGAAATTCTCAAACTCCAATTATTTATCCTAAAATTCAATATTTTTACTTTAAACTCCAGTATTGTGTCTTGAGATTTTGAATGGAAAATCATGAGTATTCCTAAATTTTGAGCGGTCGTGAATTTCTTTTGAAACTTTGCAAACACTGATTGGTTATCATTCACCGCTCTAAACAATGGATGTTGTCAAAATTACCCTTGTAAATGGACCAATTTTGATGAATATGCACTTTTTAGAACATTGAACGATGAAATCCACCATTTTTACTGTAGTTTGAAAGTGAAAATTACTTAATTTTACTATGTAAAATACTTTGTTTTACTACTGAACGATGAGTTTCGGTTCAAAAACTGTAGTTTGAAGTGAAAATTACTGAATTTTACTACGTAAAATACTTTTTTTTTAATCCCCACCCATTCCTCTCTCTCGAAACAACTAGTGGACCTCCCACTTTTTGCTCATATATTGACTCAAACCCACAACCTCTTGAATGTAGGTGGAGGGGCTTACCATCTGAGCAACCCTCACTTGTCACTAAGTAAAATACTAAAGTAACAATTTTAGGGTTTTTTTTAAAGTATTTGTAACGACCCTCAAATAGTCGTTACGGGATCCGGGACCTCGATTTGCGTGTCGACAGTCCCAAAAGCTCCGTTAGGTCATTTATGACCCGTCTGTGAAATCTGAGTCGAAACGGAGTCCGTTTGATAGGTTTTCGAGAAAAGGATCCGTTTATGAAATTCCGGAAAGGAATTTGGGGTTTCGATAGGTCGTTTTGAGTAAACGAACCCCGATGGAAAATCTGAGCGCACCGTTAGGTCCGTCTCGTCATTTATGATATGTAGCAACCTTCAAAATTGAAAACGGACCTCGTTTGATAGGACTTTTGATAAAGTCCCCGTTTCGGAAGTTTAAAAGAGTTAAAAGAGGTTTCCGAGCTCGATTTGAGCAAATGAGCTCCGATGAGAGATCCGAAAGTTCAGTTAGGTTCGTATAGTCATTTGTGACTTGTAGCAACTTTCGGAATTGGATTCCGAGGTCGTTTGGTTAAATTTCGCTATTTAGCCGAAAATCGAAAATTGAACCTTTGCCGTGGGACCCACTTTTTGAGTTCTGGAGGTCCGAATTGAGTTCCGTCTTGACGAGCATGTCACCCAAGTATTTTATGGCTTGTGTGCAAAATTTGGGATCATTCCGAGCTTCGTAGGGTCCCGTTTTGCCCCTAAAACAATAGAAAATTTGGTGCGACTTTTCTGTTCTGTTTTGGCGCAAACAGCCGGATAAAAGCTGATTTTCCGGCCAATCCGTAAGGAATTAGGAAAAACTCAAAACATAAAAGTTGTAGCTCTTTGAGTTGTGGTTCTAATCGCACCAGTTTCGGGTCATTTGAACATTCCTATCAAAAGTTATGATTTTTTCAAAAGAAACTATCACAGAGGCAAAAAAAAAAAAAAACTGCTATAAAAAGGCCATTTCGGGCCATTTCGGTTCATAACTTATAAAAATCATCTGGTGAGCTCTTGAGGCGATTTTTGGGTATTTCTTGAAGACCCAATCATACTTACACTTAAGGTAAGCCCTTTCAGTCCATCTTTATGTTGATTAACACAAGAATCAAAGGGTTGATTCTTGGAAATGGGTTAGAACCCTAGATTCTTAAGAATTGGGGAAAGACATCGAGCAAGGCTCGCATGTGGAATCTAAGTGTACTTTTAGACTCACGGGAGCGTGGAGAGTCCGGAAAAGTACATTTTGTAAATTTAGGGCTCGGCCCTACCCGGGGGTATTTTGGTAATTTTTACCCTAGGATGCCTATAGGCTTAAATAGCTATAATTGAGCACTCATATGTGCTATATCTTGTCTTAATAGACCTAGTGGAGAGTCCTTCGCGGACAAGGCGAGCGGGAAAGGAGATTCTTCCCGGCATTTGAGCCCGAATTTCGAGGTAAGTGAGACTTGACATCTATTGTGCTTGTGGACTCTTCCTTCATGCTAGTATGCTTCATGTACGCATATATATACCTAACAATGGTTAGGATTAATGATGTGAATTACTTGCTATTATTGTTTGTTATAAATAGCGAGATTGTGACTCGACCGAGGTATGTGCCGGTCTAAACGATACGTCGAGGTAGCTTAAATTTATATCGTAGTAACGCTTGCTACGCCATGCTTAGATAGCAAGAACTTGGGACATGGCCGAGGATGTTGCCGGCATGTTATGATAAATGTCTTGCCGAGGATTTTGCCGGCTTTTGTATGATATTGGTACTTGATTTGTTCACGTGCCGGGTTGGGTAGTGCTGTCTATATGTAACCTTGGGTTGGACGACATGGGAGTAGGGATTGTACCCCCAAACTGTGGTCGGGTTAACCTTCGCCTTACGTTCAGCTAGCATAACCAACCTGGGTTACGGTGACTGTGAAATATTATCGTTATTAATATTCTGTTATTATTTCTGTTATTGTTATTAATGTCGTGGAGATTAATACTGTTAGAGGGACACTTGACAGGGGGTGTGGTGTCGCCTATACTATGAGATGTGTCACACTTGACAGGGGGTGTGGTGTGGACACTTGATCTTTGAGATGTGACACACTTGACAGGGGGTGTAGTGTGGTCACTTGATTTATTGAGATACGACGCACTTGACAGGGGGTGTGGTGCGATCGTTGACAGATTTGAGATGAGCCAACGACTACGGGTCGTTGGTCTACTTATTCATGATTGTGATAGTGACTTCGGGTCACGGTATATGGTTGATACTTAGTAGCGGTGTTGCTAGTCCATTGTAGGTCTAGGTTAGTCGGCACGGGAGTAGAGATTGGACCTCCAAACCGCCGCTGAGTTGACCTATGCCTTACGTTGGATGGGCATAATCCTTGAGACTTCTGGTTACTACTTGTGTGTATGGAATGTGTTACATCTATTTGTGATTTCACTACTTTATTGTATGATTACTATAGTATGTTGTTGCTTATGATGCATGTAGCGACTTGTCCCGCAAGGGTACCTTAGCGGGCCTGTCTGTGATCTTACTGGGCTTCGGCTCATAACTTACTCTGCTACGTGCGCAGGTCCTTCATCCAGTCAGCAGCCCGGACGTTAGCGGTTCCCGAGGCTTCTGAGACTTTTGATTGAGGTGAGCCGACCACACAGACCGTGGTGGCATACCGTCGGAGTCACTTAGAGATAGGACTTAGATTTCTTTTATGTATATTCATACTTTATTGAGTCACTCTTAGAATGCTCCAATTCTTTTGTGGATATATTCTTTTGGACTTCACCCTTTTATATCTATATATCCATTTATGATCTTTTCACATTATTGTTCTTTTCCGCATCTTGTTTCATTGGTTCGCCTAGGCAAATGTTGTTTAGGTGCCATCACGAGCCCTTAGAAATTGGGTCGTGACAGTTTGGTATCAGAGCCCTAGGTTCTAATTCAAGTCCTAGGAGTATTGGAGCAGTGTCTGAGTAGAGTCTTGCTTATGGGTATGTTGTCGACCATACTTATGAGGCTACAAGGGCATGTTAGGAAATGTTTTCCCTTCGTTTCATCTCTATTCGTGCTGAGTAGCTTATATAGGTGCTGACCCTTTTTCGTGTATTGTATCAGATGGCGAGGACGCGAGCATCCTCAGCCATGAGGGCTGCATTTTCTACACCCGCGTCTGCGGGAGAGCCATCAGCACCTACGCAGCCGCCAGCTGCTAAGAAGACTCGGGCAGGTCGCCCGTCAGCCACTAGGCGGGACACAGCTATCCCTGCGGTGTCCGCAGCGACTCTGTCATCATCTATTCCCCATGTGCCTGCTGTTGTGCCAGGCACCGTTGTGATCTCTTCAGAGGAGTATATGAGACTGATGGCCTTGTCTAGCCATCAGGTCCCTGTCAGAGATGATGTTGCAGCTCCTGTTTCGGCTCCTCAGCCGACCACACCTGTTATGAGCACGCCTACTTCTGAGGCTGCTCCTAATCATATTGCCCAGCCTTCTGCTTCTGCTCCTCAGGCAGGTCCTGTTATTTCTACTCCTCCTATGTGCACTGAGGAGGTTGCCAAGAGGATAGAGTCATTCATGAAGCTTCAGCCTCCAGAGTTCGACGGTACCTCAGCTACATGTACTGCCCAAAGGTACATTCAGAAGTGTGAGAAGATTTTGACAGTTCTTTGTACTAGAGACACCTTAGGGGTGCAGTGTGCTTCTTTCAGATTATCGGGAGATGCGGAGACATGGTGGGTCTCCATGATGCGGCAGAGGTCTAGTGACCTCCCTCCTTTGTCTTGGGCTGAGTTCGTGTCTATGTTCATGAGCAGGTTCGTGCCCAGAGTCAGCACGATGCTCAGAGGCGCGAGTTTGAGGGGTTGAGGCAGGGAAACCTGTCTGTTTCAGAGTATGACACCAGGTTCTTGTGGTTGTCTCAGTTTGCGCCGGCTATGGTGGCTCAGGAGAGGGACAAGGTCCTCCGGTTTGTTGAGGGTCTTCATCCCCGCTTGCAGGTAGCTGTTGCCCCTGATATGGGCAACAAGTCATATTTTGAGATAGTTGATGTGGCGCGGCGGATGGAGGATATCTTCGCCAGGGCTGACGCGGAGAGGGCGGCCAAGAGATCGCGTCAGTGTGGTGGGTATAGTGGATCTGCTCAGAGGGGTCAGGGTCATCAGGGTCGTTCTCAGTCTAGGCCCCAGGCTGCTGCTTTGCCTGCCCAGGATTTTTCTTTAGAGACCCCGAGGCCTCAGTCATCCCAGAGGCGGGGTGGCTCTTCGCAGTCTGGTCCGCCGCAGTGCGGGAGGTGCCATCAGAGGCATCATGGGAGGTGTTCGTCTGGAGGTGGTCGTGGCAGAGGTGGTAGAGGCGGTAGAGGAGGTAGAGGTGATGGATGTTTTGAGTGTGGGTCTCCAGAGCACTATGTCAGGAGTTGCCCTTATGTTTCATCAGGTCGCCAGGGATCCGCAGCTATGGTACCATCTGGTCCTCAGGCCGCCAGGCCCGTTTCTCAGATTCCTCCTAGACAGCAGTCTCAGAGAGCTCCGGGTTCAGGAGGCTCGGCGCAGGTCTATGCTATGACTCGTCAGGATGCTGAGGCATCCAATGATGTCATCACAGGTATTATTTCTGTCTGTGGCCGCGATGCTTATGCTCTTATTGATCCGGGGTCTACCTATTCGTATGTGTCGCCGGGATTTGCCCCTTGCTTGGGCAGGGATCTGGTCTTCTTAGATGATCCCTTTATGGTTGCCACCCCTGTCGGGTCTTCTATATGTGTAGATAATGGTTATCGGCAGTGTATGATCTCCACCTGTGGTGTAGAGTCCTTAGTGGACCTGATGCTGCTCGATATGTCTGATTTCGATGTCATTATGGGCATGGATTGGCTGGCTTCCTGTCATGCGACTTTGGATTGCCATGCCAAGTCCGTGACGATCGGGGCAGAGGGTGAGTCTCGGGTTGTATGGAGAGGTTCCAGGCCTTCTCCGAAGAGTAGGATCATTTCTTTCTTGGAGGCGCAGAGGATGATATCTAGTGGGTGCGAGGGATATATTGCTTTAGTTCGGGATGTCCGGGCAGAGGAGTTATCCCTTGATAAGAGTTTCGGTTGTTTGTGAGTATCCGGATGTGTTTCCTGATGATTTGCCGGGTTTGCCGCCTATACGGGAGATAGAGTTTTGCATTGATCTATTGCCAGGCACTCAGCCTAAATCTATTCCCCTGTATCGTATGGCTCCTGTTGAGTTGAGGGAGCTGAAGGAGCAGATTCAGGATTTGCTCGATAAGGGCTTCATTAGGCCCAGTGTGTCTCCATGGGGTGCCCCGGTATTATTTGTGAAGAAGAAGGATGGCTCTATGCGGATGTGTATTGATTACCGGCATCTGAATAAGGTTACTATCAAGAATAGGTATCCTTTGCCGCGTATTGATGATTTGTTTGATCAGCTTCAGGGTGCTACCTTCTTCTCGAAGATTGATTTGAGGTCGGGGTATCATCAGTTGAGGATTCGGTCCGAGGACGTTTCCAAGACTGCTTTTCGTACCCGATATGGCCACTATGAGTTTCTGGTGATGTCTTTCGGGCTTACGAATGCCCCAGCTGCTTTCATGGATCTGATGAACCGAGTGTTCAAGGCCTACCTTGACTCCTTCGTCATTGTGTTTATCGATGATATCTTGGTTTATTCGAGGAGCAGGGAGGAGCATGAGCAGCATTTGAGAGTTGTTCTTCGGACTCTGAGGGATCAGCAGTTGTATGCCAAATTCTCCAAGTGTGAATTTTGGCTCAGTTCTGTATCTTTCCTAGGTCACGTGGTGACCAAGGATGGGGTGTGTGTTGATCCGAAGAAGATAGAGGCCGTTCAGAGTTGGCCTAGGCCTACTTCTCCTATAGAGATTCGGAGTTTCTTAGGCTTGGTAGGTTATTATCGGCGGTTCGTCGAGGGGTTTTCTTCTATTTCAGCACCTCTGACGAAGTTGACCCAGAGAATGTTCCTTTCCTGTGGTCCGATGCCTGTGAGTCTAGCTTTCAGAAGCTTAAGACTCTGTTGACTTCAGCGCCAGTGTTGGCCTTGCCTAGTGGATCCGGGGGATTCACCGTATATTGTGATGCTTCGGGTGTTGGCCTGGGTAGCGTTCTGATGCAGGAGGGTAAGGTGATAGCTTATGCCTCGAGACAGCTGAAGGTCCATGAGAAGAATTATCCTGTCCATGATTTGGAGCTGTTAGCTGTCGTGTTTGCACTGAAGTTGTGGAGGCACTATCTTTATGGCGAGCCATGTGAGATATTCACCGATCATAAGAGTCTCCAGTACTTGTTCACTCAGAAGGACTTGAACGGGAGACAGCGCCGCTGGTTAGAGCTGCTGAAGGATTATGATCTTTCTATCCGGTATCATCCCGAAAAGGCTAATGTTGTAGCCGATGCCTTGAGTAGGAAGTCCATGGGTAGCCTCGCCTATCTTGATGCTGATATGAGGTCGTTGGCCCGTGAGTTGCAGGCTTTGTCCATTAGTGGGGTTCGGTTTGATGATTCTGTTCCAGGCCGGGTGCTTGCATATGTGGGGTCTCAGTCGTCTTTAGCTTCCCAGATTCGGGAAAGGCAGTTCGAGGATCCTTATCTGCGAGATCTCCGGGACAGGGTCCTGAGTGGGGGAGTGTCCTCGTTCGGGATTGGTGATGATGGTGCTTTGCGGCTTAACGGCCGGGTATGTGTTCCAGCCATTGTGGAGCTGAGGCAGATGATTTTGGCAGAGGCTCACAGTTCGAGATATTCCATTCATCCGGGTACTGCGAAGATGTATCATGATCTTCGAGAGCTGTATTGGTGGAAAGGGATGAAGAGGGATGTTGCTGATTATGTATCTCGGTGTTTGAATTGCCAGCAGGTGAAGTATGAGCACCGGAGGCCAGCCGGGGTGACCCAGTCTATGCCCATTCCTGAGTGGAAGTGGGAGCAGATCACTATGGATTTCGTAGTTGGTTTGCCGCTGACCGTGGGTAAGCATGATTCGGTGTGGGTAGTAGTTGATCGACTGACGAAGTCGGCTCACTTCATTCCAGTGAGGACTACTTATACCTCGGAGCGTCTGGCTCGTATCTTCATTGAGCAGATTGTGAGATTGCATGGTGCTCCTGTTTCTATCATTTCTGACCGAGGTGCTCAGTTCACAGCTCAGTTTTGGAGATCTTTTCAGAGAGAGCTGGGTACTCGGGTCGATCTCAGCACTGCATTTCACCCGCAGACTGATGGCCAGTCTGAGCGGACCATTCAGATCCTCGAGGATATGTTGAGGGCGTGTGCTATTGATTTTGGAGGCCATTGGAATAGCCATTTGCCGCTAGCAGAGTTTGCGTATAATAATAGCTATCAGGCTTCTATCCAGATGGCTCCGTTTGAGGCATTGTATGGTCGGAGATGTCGCTCGCCTATCGGTTGGTTCGAGTCTGGTGAGGTCCAGGTGTTGGGGCCCGATTTGGTGCAGCAGACCTTAGATAAGGTCCGGGTTATTCAGGATCGGCTCCGCACGGCTCAGAGCCGGCAGATATCGTATGCAGATCGGAGGCGGAGAGATCTTGAGTTCATGGATGGGGACCGGGTATTCCTCAGAGTGTCGCCCATGAAGGGTGTTATGAGATTTGGGAAGAAAGGCAAGCTCAGTCCTAGGTTCATTGGGCCTTTTGAGATATTGGAGCGCGTTGGCGCCATTGCTTATAGACTGGCTTTGCCTCCCTCTCTGTCTGTTCATCCGGTGTT
The DNA here is from genome assembly GCA_029990175.1 of Petunia secreta. Classification (NCBI taxonomy): domain Eukaryota; kingdom Viridiplantae; phylum Streptophyta; class Magnoliopsida; order Solanales; family Solanaceae; genus Petunia; species Petunia secreta. Next base: position 1,003,130 of record JARKIP010000175.1, on the reverse strand, counting down.
CCATGTGTCCATGCTCCGGAAGTATGTTCACGATCTGTCTCATGTGATCGATATGGCTTCCGTGGAGGTAGATGGCGACTTAGCTTATTCGGTTGAGCCTATTTCTATTGTGGCTAGAGAGGTCCGTAAGATGAGATCGAAGGTGATCCCGCTTGTGAGAGTTCAGTGGGGGCATCACTCCATTGCCGAGGCCACTTGGGAGCTTGAGTCCGAGATGCGTGAGAGGCATCCGCGCTTGTTCGATAATTCAGGTATGAAATCCTTGTATTTTCTAAGCCTGAATTTGCATTTTAAAGTTTTATTGATTTCGGGTGGTACCGAGGGGTCCTCGAAATCAGTGCCAGTTCCGTGGCTAGTGTGTGGATCCTACCTTAGACTTAGGCTCGTCCGAGGACGGCCGAGAGTCTAAGTAGGGGAGAATGTAACGACCCTCAAATAGTCGTTACGGGATCCGGGACCTCGATTTGCATGTCGACAATCCCAAAAGCTCTGTTAGGTCATTTATGACCCGTCTGTGAAATCTGAGTCGAAACGGAGTCCGTTTGATAGGTTTTCGAGAAAAGGATCCGTTTATGAAATTCCGAAAAGGAATTTGGGGTTTCGATAGGTCGTTTTGAGTAAACGAACCCCGATGGAAAATCCGAGCGCACTGTTAGGTCCGTCTCGTCATTTATGATATGTAGCAACCTTCAAAATTGAAAACGGACCTCGTTTGATAGGACTTTTGATAAAGTCCCCGTTTCGGAAGTTTAAAAGAGTTAAAAGAGGTTTCCGAGCTCGATTTGAGCAAATGAGCTCCGATGAGAGATCCGAAAGTTCCGTTAGGTTTGTATAGTCATTTGTGACTTGTAGCAACTTTCGGAATTGGATTCCGAGGTCGTTTGGTTAAATTTCGCTATTTTGGCGAAAGTCGAAAATTGAACCTTTGCCGTAGGACCCACTTTTTGAGTTCTGGAGGTCCGAAAGTTCCGTCTTGACGAGCATGTCACCCAAGTATTTTATGGCTTGTGTGCAAAATTTGGGATCATTTCGAGCTTCGTAGGGTCCCGTTTTGCCCCTAAAACAGTAGAAATTCTAGTGCGACTTTTCTGTTCTGTTTTGGCGCAAACAGCCGGATAAAAGCTGATTTTCCGGCCAATCCGTAAGGAATTAGGAACAACTCAAAACATGAAAGTTGTAGCCCTTGGAGTTGTGGTTCTAATGGCACCAGTTTCAGGTCATTTGGACATTCCTATCAAAAGTTATGATTTTTTCAAAAAAAGCTATCACAGAGGCAAAAAAAAAACTGCTATAAAAAGGCCATTTCGGGCCATTTCGGTTCATAACTTATAAAAATCATTTGGTGAGCTCTTGAGGCGATTTTTGGGTATTTCTTGAAGACCCAATCATACTTACACTTAAGGTAAGCCCTTTCAATCCATCTTTATGTTGATTAACACAAGAATCAAAGGGTTGATTCTTGGAAATGGGTTAGAACCCTAGATTCTTAAGAATTGGGGAAAGACACCGAGCAAGGCTCGCATGTGGAATCTAAGTGTACTTTGGACTCACGGGAGCGTGGGGAGTCCGGAAAGTATATTTTGTAAATTTAGGGCTCGGCCCTACCCGGGGGCATTTTGGTAATTTTTACCCTAGGATGCCTATAGGCTTAAATAGCTATAATTGAGCACTCATATGTGCTATATCTTGTCTTAATAGACCTAGTGAGAGTCCTTCCCGGACAAGGCGAGCGGGAAAGGAGATTCTTCCCGGCATTTGAGCCCGAATTTCGAGGTAAGTGAGACTTGACCTCTATTGTGCTTGTGGACTCTTCCTTCATGCTAGTATGCTTCATGTACGCATATATATACCTAACAATGGTTAGGATTAATGATGTGAATTACTGCTATTATTGTTTGTTATAAATAGCGAGATTGTGACTCGACTGAGGTATGTGCCGGTCTAAACGCTACGTCGAAGTAGCTTAAATTTATATCGTAGTAACGCTTGCTACGCCATGCTTAGATAGCAAGAACTTGGGACATGGCCGAGGATGTTGCCCGGGCATGTTATGATAAATGTCTTGCCGAGGATTTTGCCGGCTTTGTATGATATTGGTACTTGATTTGTTCACGTGCCGGGTTGGGTAGTGCTGTCTATACGTAACCTTGGGTTGGAACGACATGGGAGTAGGGATTGTACCCCCAAACTGTGGTCGGGTTAACCTTCGCCTTACGTTCAGCTAGCATAACCAACCTGGGTTACGGTGACTGTGAAATATTATCGTATTAATATTTCTGTTATTATTTCTGTTATTGTTATTAATGTCGTGGATATTAATACTGTTAGAGGGACACTTGACAGGGGGTGTGGTGTCGCCTATACTATGAGATGTGTCACACTTGACAGGGGTGTGGTGTGGACACTTGATCTTTGAAATGTGACACACTTGACAGGGGGTGTGGTGTGGTCACTTGATTTATTGAGATACGACGCACTTGACAGGGGGTGTGGTGCGATCGTAGACAGATTTGAGATGAGCCAACGACTACGGGTCGTTGGTCTACTTATTCATGATTGTGATAGTGACTTCGGGTCACGGTATATGGTTGATACTTAGTAGTGGTGTTGCTAGTCCATCGTAGGTCTAGGTTAGTCGGCACGGGAGTAGAGATTGGACCTCCAAACCGCCGCTGAGTTGACCTATGCCTTACGTTGGATGGGCATAATCCTTGAGACTTCTGGTTACTACTTGTGTGTATGGAATGTGTTACATCTATTTGTGATTTCACTACTTTATTGTATGATTACTATAGTATGTTGTTGCTTATGATGCATGTAGCGACTTGTCCCGCAAGGGTACCTTAGCGGGCCTGTCGGTGATCTTACTGGGCTTCGGCTCATAACTTACTCTGCTACGTGCGCAGGTCCTTCATCCAGTCAGCAGCCCGGACGTTAGCGGTTCCCGAGGCTTCTGAGACTTTTGATTGAGGTGAGCCGACCACACAGACCGTGGTGGCATACCGCCGGAGTCACTTAGAGATAGGACTTAGATTTCTTTGATGTATATTCATACTTTATTGAGTCACTCTTAGAATGCTCCAATTCTTTTGTGGATATATTCTTTTGGACTTCACCCTTTTATATCTATATATCCATTTATGATCTTTTCACATTATTGTTCTTTTCCGCATCTTGTTTCATTGGTTCGCCTAGGCAAATGTTGTTTAGGTGCCATCACGAGCCCTTGGAAATTGGGTCGTGACAGTATTTTCATTTCAAATTTTAGTATGTTGTACTAAGATTTTGTTCACGAAAAAATTTGGGTTTGAAAAGCTATGACTATTTATCTGAAATTTGACAAATGCTGGCTAAACTCAGTCATTAGCACTTAGAAATTGTCAACATGACCCAAGTTCACATGTAAATGGGGTAGGCAAGGCTTTAGATAACCCTGGCTTGAACCTACCTTAGCCAGAACATTTTACTCTGGTGCATCTACGAATTGGATGGAGCTAGAATAATTGCCCCTTTTTTTCTTCATTTAGTAGGTTTAGATTTGATGAATGAACAAAAACGTGTAAGTTTCTTTACCTTATACGCGTTCATGTTTATGCATTCATCTTTATTGCTTTCTTTGTTTAATCAATTGAGTATGCTAGATTAATGGTGATTCAATTACTTGTTTTGTGACTGCCCCAAGGATTGCAAGTGTTCATCCTTCTATTTATGATATTACCCCTAATTGGTGCTAAATTTTTTATAGATATCTGGGGTCTTGATTTTATGGTTTTATTGCTCTTAATTGTCGAATAATTTTCTTCATTCGGTTGTTATCATTTGGTATCAAAGCTTGGCTAAGAGAATCTTTGTAAATTTTTTTTTTATTATTAGAAATTCTTTTAAAAAGGAGTGAGTATTCTTGGTGTAGTTAAAAAAAAAAAAGGCTTGAGTTGTGATTTTGATTTGATTCAGTGTGCGTGAAATGTAGAAGTATTTGGTGTTGAGTTAGTTGTGTTTTCGTTGTTGGTTGCTGCTCTTAGATTCCTAAACAAGTTGGTTAAAGATTTGAAAGACTCCATTGAAGGTGTTTTTAAGTTTCATAAGTGGGTTCATAATATGAGGTCCAATACTTATTTAGATTTGAGTGCGTAAAAAAAGTTGAAAACATCAAAATATACTTGAATCTAAAGTTTTTACGAAGTTTGGAATTGATTTGAACAGTTTGGATTGGATTCGAGCTATAACAGATGAACAGAAGAAGTGAAGAAACCAATATTTGTGGCCGGAGTCTTTGTTCTTAATCGAGGAGTTAAAATCCAGTTCTACCATCAATGTGCCTAGATTTTTGCCTACAAAGCCAATTGTGGAGTGAGAGGGAATATAGAACAAACTTTATTCAGAATTTGTGACCTTAAATTACGGAGTTGAAATAAATTGTTTCGTGGCCATAGAAATTTTTGTGGACCAATTCGTGGAGACAGATTCGTAAACCAGATCGTGGTCTGCCTCAACCAAATTTTGCATCAGGTTTGTAGCTTATTTTTGTCTGAACTTGAAATTTTACAATTATTTACTTCCATTTAAATTTCTTAACTAGTTAACACTTGTAATTAGTTCCTACTTGTATTTACTAGTTTTTACACTTGTATCATTTCTTTTAATGCTAATTTTATTTCTTTTAATGCTAATTTTACTAAAGATTTTGTCCCTTTAGTTTCATAGCTAATTTGTTGATTCACTTCTATGTCAAGTTTTGATTGGTCATTCTTCTTTCGACATAACTTCCACACTGACCCAAATTGATTGAGGATTATTGTTACTTTTTAGAGCTACTTGACAAATAATTTTAAAATTTCTTTATTAAGTTGCAAAGACCGTGAGATCATGAGATTATCTTAAGTAGATACAAAAGTTAAAAGTGTCCATTGTGTGAATCCAGGGTTAAGTAACATCAAAGTAAGGCAATACAAAGATTGTGTGAGGAATTTCTACCATTAATTTTGCTACCTTTATAGGTATATGCATGGAGATCAGACAATCTCTTAGGCCTCAAGGTGGAACACCACCACTGGGCCACGAAGATTGTTGAAAAACGTGTAAAAAAATTAGAGTTTTTGGATGGTTGGTTTGATATAAAAAAACTTTGGAAAGGATGGAAGAAAATAAGAGTGCAAAGGTGAAAGAACCATTTTCTAGCCCACTGAGAATTGCAACAAGAAAACAAACTCAAGTTTTATCCACAACATCTTCAATGGGACGACTTCAACAATGTTACAAACAACATCTAACGAAGAGTCAACCCAAAAATCTCAACATGAGGTAATCTTCCTAGTTAATTTCATCCCACCACCAAATTGTAGAAAATTAATTTAACCTGACCAAAAACCTCCTCAACCACAATTCAAATGAGAGGGATCAAACAAATGTGCAACCACTGAGAGAAAACCAACTCATCGCACCCATTATACCTAAGTACTACAAAAAAGATAAAACTTTCAACTTCCACAATTTAAAAATACAATTTGGAGTGAAAGGGATGAGGAATGACATGAAAAGCACGAAGGACCTTGGGATGCCACGTATCATGATGATATGAGACAACATCAATTAGGTGATAGAGGACTTAGGAGATGTGAGAAGGAGAGAGAAGTTTTTTCTTTTAGTGATAAAAGTGAGTTTCACGAGAAAGAAAGAAGTAACGAGAGTGAAACTTTAAGTGATCCACTATTTGTAGACTAAGCAAAATACTGCTCCAATAAGAAGTCTATGCACCAACTCTTCATATTCATGGATCTTTTAAGTGAAATCAAACCTCGCCGCTCCTTTTTCCCTGGAGACTAATCTGGACAGCACTTCTCTTGTTTCTTGAGGATGCGGACCATCATGCCACCTAAAGTAATCACATCCACAATTGTCCTAAGACACCTACAAATGAGCCACACTTGTTAAATATTTAGTGAAAATTTTAATAGATGTAAATAATTACCTACCTTCGGCGTACGATCCAAAATCTGCGACCAGAATTTGTTTGGGTCCTTGATGTTTTCAGCTTCTCATTTTCACCGCAATGACATATATCGAGTTCCACCGAAGAAGATGATACAGATTGCAAGGTCTGGAATATTTTGTGTTTTGTTATCGCAGTTGATGATAGACGGATGAGAGAAAAATACAATTTACTCGGCGATTTATATTTACAGATAATGTATTACCGTTGCAAACAAAATTTGTCGTTGAAAAATTTAAAACAGAAAAACAAAAGACAAAACTAATTTGAAGATGCTAATCAACATCAGTTTCGTCTATTGTACGCTTATTGAACAGTTGTGTTTTGAAATATTACCATTTAGGATATTGTCACGCGCGTGTTTGGGATTTGAGTTTTAGGATTTTGGCAGCCACGCGCTTGAGGTTTGGGGTTCGGGCTCAAGGGTATATGTAGATGATTTTAGCTTGATGGATAAATTATCAACGATAAAAAATTACACTGTTTTTTATTGTCAATATTATCCGGTTGATATCTAAACTCATATGGTTTTTCTTAAAATAATATAAAAATCCTATATTAAATACTATTAAGTGGTAATTTATTGGTCCACGAACTAGGAAACCACTCAGATAAAAATTTTGTTGCATAATGTACCTTAATAATGGTCAATAACATTGCTAAGGAGTGACATTGGATGACATATATGTTATAATGAATACGTTCTGAGAAAACAAGACCCCTCTCTCTCTAAGCATGGAGGAAGATCGTAATGTGAGAAGTGAGCATCGCTTTGATTGAGTTATATGGATTTATACAGCCGATCACTTTAATGATCATAAATAACATTGGAATATGATCATTATTTAACGTATACAAATGATTAGGATAGGTATAACAAGACCTCCTTCCCTAAATATTGAAGATAATCATAGTGTGAGAAGGTCTTGTTATGGTATAATCACTTAATTTTGGCACCAAATAGATAATTACTAAGAAATTATTGTACTAAATTTCTTTGAATTTACCAATTTTTTTGTCTAACTTATTAGTTAGTTAATTAGGAGAAAAATACAAAAAATTATCAAAAAATATTCTTTTTGTCCGCAACTGAAACGACCTTAGGTAGTTATTTCAAAAGTTAGGACCCCAATTGGCGTGCCGATAATTTTAAAACTTTTGTAAGGTCCATTAGGACATGTTTGTAAAATTTGAACTAAATCGGACTTCGTTTGGTAGGTATCGGAAGAAGGTTTCAGATTTCGTTAGCGATAAATCTTAAAAAGAGGTTTTCGAGCTTGATTTTTGCAAATGAGCTCTGAATCAAAATTCGAAAGCGTCATTAGGTTTGTATTATTATTTGTGACTCGTGGAAACTTTCAGAAGTAAATTTTGAGATCGTTCGGATAGTTTCCGCAAAAATTCCAAAAATTTATAATTTGATCTTTTTCTGTTTAATTCACATCTTGAGTTTTGGGAATCCGATTTGGAATCCGCCTCAGCCAGTATGTTATATAAATTTTGTATAATTTGTTTGAGAAATTTGGGATTATTTCAAATTTTTTAAGGTTGCGTTTTAATTTTCATCACGATAGCCAAACAAATATAGAAAAAGGAAAAGAAAGAAAAAGAAAAAAGACCAAGGGCGGTGCTAAGGGATACAATATCCCTTAGCTTGCTTACAAATGAAGGATAGAAATCAAACAGAAACAGGAAATATAAAAGAGGAAATGAAGGAGAAAAGCCAGAACAAGGAGAAAGAAAAGGAAAAAGAAGCAGGAAAAAATAGAATTTGCACTCCCAAAACATTAAGGTAATGGTGTTAATTCATTATTTTAGTTTATTATGTGTGTTTGAATATATTTTAACAGTAGAAATCGGGATATTAGACATCGTTCTAATGAGTTAAGTTGATAGTTTAAAGGGTCAATTGGACCCCGATAATGAAATTGATTATATATTCGTACTCACTGAATTATGGGCAACATATAAATGTAATTCTTTTAGGGTTTGGTTATATGATTTTGAACTATGTACATAGGTATGGACTGCATATTGCCTAAACGAATCGGGTGTCGAGTTCCTGACCGTATTATTCTAAGACATAAGCAATGAAGCTTTTAGCCTTATTTGATATATTTTTCTGCTTATTGAACATAGTGGGATCATTTGGCATTGAATCCAAAGGACAAAACGGTTATTGAGTAGCAGTGTTAACTTTGGAACAAGGTAAGTGATTGTATCCATTTCTTTGGAGGCCCTTGGCCTTGTGGATATTCTACCACGTGTTCCTTACGTGTGTAGCTGCCGATAAGAATACTCATTACGCCTTAGCATTGGATTTATATTGTATATTATATGTTATGCCTTGTTGTTGGTATTTCATTAAGCATAGAAGCATTGCACTCTGATTGTGAGCTTGCATATACTTTCTGGTAATCAATGAGAGTCCCGAGCCGGTGAAGGGTCATCATTGCATATACTTCCCGGTAATCGATGAGAGTCCCGAGCCGTTGAAGGGTCATCATTACATATACTTCCCAGTAGTCGATGAGAGTCCCGCACCGGTGAAGGGTTATTACTTCATATATCTCCTGGTAGACAATAAGAGTCCTGCGTCGGAGATAGGTATCAGGCACATGTGACTGCATTGCATCATACCGCATTCATCCCCTTTCATTGAACTGCACGCTGACTATTGTGTGACTATCGTGCTGTGTTTTATGTATGCGGTATGTATACCATGTTGTGGACATATTTCAGTTTGTCTATATGTTTCTGGCTCGTATCCCGCGTTAGACGCCACAACAGTATATATCTATGGATCGGGTTGCACGCTGCAACAATATAAATATATGAATCGGGTTACATGCCGCAACAGTATTTGTGTGTGTGTGTGTGTGTGTGTGTGTGTATATATATATATATATATGGATCGGTTTGCACGCCGCAACAGTATAAATATATGGATTGGGTTGCACGCCGCAACAGTGTATATATATGTATGGGGTTGCACGCCGCAATAGTATAAATATATGGATCGGGTTGCACGCCGCAACAGTGTATATATATGGATCGTGTTTCACGCCGCAATAGTATATAAATATATGGATCGGGTTGCATACCGCAACAGTATAAATATATGGATCGGATTGCACGCCGCAACAATAATTACATATAATAAGATGTATTTCTGATTTTTTATATGTCCAGGATACCTAAAAGCCTATATACTCTGTCTATCTTATGTTCCTGGTTGTTTATGAGTTTATGATTCTATACGTGTTTTCAGTTATTATTTGGCTCTCCCTTTTTATAGTTGAAATAAGGTAAATTTGGTTTATTGCTTAGTTCTTCTCCCTGGCTAGCTATCCGATTCATTGAGGTGGCTAGTCTGCCCCACTTATTGAGTCCTTTTGACTCAACCTTATTTCTTGTTTTTTTCTTGTCTATTTATTTTGTTTCGGCAGGTTCGGTCCTGGATTGGGTTCGCCACGTTGTTAAGGAGCGAAGACGACTTCAGCTGTCAGGGTGAGCCAGCTTTTATTCAGGATGACCACCAGTTTTATGCTTATTACTTCTGTTGTATTCTACTCTCTTCAGGAGGTGTATGTATTCTTTTGTAATCTTAGATGTCTAGTCTGGATAGCCCTAAACCTAATATGTTGGATAGTCAGCTGTAAATTTTTTTGTACAGCTTAGGGGTATTAGTATGTCTGTGCTTTTTCTAAGTCTTATTCTTATTCTTATTTAACCTTTGAATTTATATTTATTTTTCTAATTCAGTTGGTAAGGGTTCGCCCGACGGGTCAAGGGGGATGTCGGGTGCCCGCACGGCCTAGCCGATAATCTAGGTCGTGTCAGCAATATGTAGTTAAATTGTTGTACTTATTAAACAAGTCTTTGTGTGTGTTTTATTGTTACTTAATTAGTCTAATTAAATGTGTTAATTGTTAATTGATGGGTCTCGCTTTGGATTAAATGGTAATTCGGCTAGTAAATTCAGTAATGAAGGAAATACGGCCCAGCCCAATATGTTAGCCCACTCACTTAACTTGAAATCATCATATCCATCAGATCTAATTGATCCAACGGTGTATATCGCCCATCCCTTTCACCAATCTAACTCTAAAAAACCTCATTTCTCCCTCACACCACACAAGTCTCTTAAGACTTAAGTAAATTATGCCAAAATATACACCCACCGCTGGAAATTGCCACTGCCAGCAGCGTCGCCAACCTCCATCCATCTTTTTCGTTAACTAAATACATTTTCAGGCACACTTCAACCCATTTATTTCGATCTACTCTTGGATTTTCGAAACTCTTAACCAATAATTGTAGATCAGAGTTTGAAAATGCGGCCAAAGTTTTTCCTGTGAGTTCTTGATATTTTCCGTTGAACTTTTTGTAGCACTAGGGCTACTGAGCTAAGAGGAATTAAGAAAATTAAAAGAAGAAAATTAAAATTGCTTTTCAATTCAGATATTTTTCACTGAATACAATGGGAATTGATAAATACTACTCATGGAAATACTCACAGCTGGACCTGGCCACGTGGCCTCACCTAAGGGATCCAGCTGTTAAGAACTTTAGGGAAATTAACTAACTGCCTACTAAAAACTTAAAGGACTAAAACATACTAATTAAAACTTGAGTTCCTACATTTCATGATCCAATCGTAACAATTACATCCCTCTTTCAAAAATGTCTCTTCATCTTCAACAATCAAACTCAGGAAACTGTGATTTCAGGAAGGTATAATCTTCCCAGGTAGCCTCATCTCTTGATAAATTAGCCCATTGCACAAGTACCTGCACCACTGCCCTGTTTCCCTTTGTCACCATTTTTCGATCAAGAATCGCGATGGGCTCCGTTAACAATTGACCGTCATCAGTGCAGTAGGGAGGATCAATTGATGGTGTAACTCTGTCCCCTATCTTCTTCTTGAGCTGTGAAACGTGGAACACGGGGTGAATTTTTTATCCTTGAGGCAGCTTCAACTCGTAAGCGACTGCTCCAATTCTCCTTCCAACCTCGTAAGGTCCGAAGTATTTTGCCGACAACTTGAGATTTTTGCGCACTACTACTGACATTTGGCGGTATGGCTGCAGCTTCAGGTAAACCATATCTCCCACTTTGAAGACCCTTTCACTTCTATGTTGGTCCGCAAATTGCTTCATCCTGTTCTGAGCTCTCAAAAGATTGTCTTTGAGCACTTTATTCATCAGCTGTCTTTCCCTCAATTCTTGATCAACTGATTCTAATTTAGATTGTGAAATTAATTCAAATGTAGGCAGAGGTGGGTCGTAGCCGTAGAGTGCCTTAAAAGGAGTCATTCCAATAGCTGAATGATGACTTGTATTATACCAAAACTCAGCTAATGGAATCCATATACTCCACTCCTTGGGTTTGTGCCCCGTCATACAGCGTAGGTAAGCTTCAATGCACTGGTTAAGTCTCTCAGATTGTCCATCAGACTGTGGGTGGTAAGCCGAACTCAACCTTTGTTCTACCTTGAGCCCTTTGAATAATTCTTTCCAAAATAAGCTAGTAAAAATGGGGTCTCTGTCGGAGACAATGGAAACAGGTATACCATGGAGTTTACAGACATTGTCCAAGAACACCCTTGCCACCAAAGCTGCATTGTAAGGATGAGTTAAGGTGAATAGATGTGCATATTTTGTGTATCTATCGATTACCACCAAAATGGTGTCTTTTCCATGGGATCTTGGTAAGCCCTCAACAAAGTCCATGGACAAATGCTCCCAAGCTCTTGTGGGAATAGGGAGAGGCTGCAACAATCCGGGATAAGCAACATGTTCATTCTTATTCCTTTGACAAACATCACATGTTTTAACCCACTCTTTAACATCATTAAGCAAGCCACGCCAATAAAAAACTGCTCTAAGCCTTTGTTGTGTACCCAAAATACCCGAGTGGCCACCCCATGGTGTTGAATGCATTTGATCAATCAATTTCTCTCTCAATCCTTTACTGCAGCACACCCATACTTTCCCATTCTTCCTAATGATTCCCTTATATAAAGTTATGTTTTCCTCTGCTGCAGGGTCAATGCTGGGCTTGGTTATTATCTCTTGCACTTGTTGATCCTCCTGGTAGCTCTCCATGATCTCTTGAGCCCAGTGTGGTTGTACCACTGTCAAGCTATTGCACACAGGTTCCTCACTAGCTATCTCAAAGCGCCTAGATAAGGCGTCAGCCACTACGTTCTCTGCACCTTTCCTGTAATGTATTTCATAGCTCAGACTAAGGCTGTCTATTGACCCGGTCCGGCCCGGTCTCGATTCGGCTGGTCCGGTCCGGTCCGGTCCGGTGGTTTGTTGAAAAAAAAATCCGTCACCGGCCCGGTTCCGGTCCGGTGCACCGGTGCAATTGCACCAATGCCGGATCGGAATCGGAACCGGCAGCCGGATATTATGCCGGTCCCGGTCCGGTTTGATCCGGTTTGGTTCGGTTCGTTAATTATTTTATTTTTGTTTTAAATTAAATTTTTTATTTTTTAAAATACTAAAATCTAAATAAACAACACAAAACACATATATTATTCAACAATACACACAGTACATTATGTTGGAAAATGAAAATGCATAATTAGAAAATAAAAACATGAAAATAGACTAGAAATTAGAAAAATACATAAATTTTCAAGTTCAGCGACTCAACACTGACTCAACTCAATCATCACGTGGTTGCAGATATTTGCCACCAGCACGAGCTGCCCATTCGGGGTCATGATGGTTTTCCAAGTGGGTCTTAAACCTCATTGTCCCTCCAGTATTTGTTCCATCTTCCCAATTCCAAACTTTCTGACAAAGAGTACATTGAGCTTTGCCGGTATCATTATTTTTTGTGATAAATTCCCAAACTTCGGATCGTTTAGTTCTTTTTGGAGCACCAGACGGACCTGCGTTAGTAGCACCTTGAACTTGATTTGCATTATTTGCATTTGCAGCCATGTTGATGGAAAATTTAATAAAATAGCCTTTTTTTAAAGAGAAATGAATAGAAAATATTGAATTGTGATTAATTTGATGAAATATGGGAGTATTTATAGGCAAAATAGGTAGGGGAGGGTTGTAGGGGCGTTTATGGGTGTGGGGGTGGGAAAAATAGCCGTTTATGGCCGTTGCCAACGGCTATTTTTCAAAATGGAGCGGATTTGGACATAAATTTGAAGTGGGCCGGTCCGGTCCGGTTCCGGTCCGGCCCGGTTTTGTCGTTTTCTTTATTTTTTTTTTTGTTTTTTGTTTTTTGGTTATTTGTTTTGTTTAAATTTTAGTTTTATGTAATAACTTTTATATAATACTAGTAATCTAGTATTAAAATATTAACTATTATGTAATGTAGTATTTTAGTATTATAAAAGTATAATTGAGTATTTTTTATAAAACTTAGTAATCTAGTATAATGTAAGTAAATTGTTATTTTTTCAAACTTAATACTAAGTTAGTAGTATAATAATATTTAGTATTTTAGTATTTTAGTTTTTAGTATTTAGTATTTTAGTTTTTAGTTTTTAGTTTTTAGTATTTTAGTATTTTAGTATTTTAGTATTTAGTATTTTAGTATTTTAGTATTTAGTATTTTAGTATTGAATTGCAAAGAGGTAACTTAATAACAAAGGATACTTGAGAATATAACAAAGGATTTACTTAATAGCAAGGTGTAACGCATTTTATTGAATAATGGATAATGGTTGATTTTTTGCAAAGTACATAGATATTAAATTGCAAAACTACATATTAATAAAAAAACTTCTCATTTTCTGAATAATTTCGTCTGGCACCTCTGGAGGAACCGGTGGCAAAGAGTCATCATGTTCATATTCAGTTTCATTGTCCAAACTTCCATCGCCTGATAAAATTTCTGATGATGCTTCTGCAAATCCAAAATTTCTTCGCTCCGATCTAATCCAATCTCTGAATAATACGGCCGTCTCCATTGCTTCTTCCTTCAATGAATGTCTATGATCTCCAATTTGTAATCTTCCTTGGCTAAACGCGCTTTCTGAAGCAACAGATGATGCTTGAATAGTTAGAATATCCCGCGCCATTTTTGCTAAAATTGGAAACTGTGCTTGTTGATCCCTCCAAAATGGCAGTAGTTCATCGCTTCTAAAATAATCAACATCCTTGCAAGCATGAAGTAAATAAACATCAAGCTCGTTGAACCCTCCGCTGCTACTCGACTGCCTGCTAGAAAGCCTTTGATTAAGGCTGGAAAAACTTCCCAATCCGGTTGCAGGTCTTTTGGGAGCCTGCGTTGAACTTGATCCAGCTCCACTTGGAACACTTGGAACAACATTATCAGCTGCACTCCTATACCTTTCATAAATCCGTTGGCAATCTACAATTACCTGCGCACAAACTGTTTCTACACTTGGTGTTTCTTCATCAGTAATGCTCAAATTCCGATAAATTTCTCTAATGAGCATTTCCGTATTAAAACGTTTAAAACATGGATGTAATACAGATGCAATGTAATAAAGTGGTGGAATCGAAAAAAAATATTTTTTAAATTTTTCAATCATTGCTTCTACCCAACGTCATAACCAGGCACTAATCTATAATCGTTAAGTAATTGCTATTCCAGCTATAAAATACAACATGGTAGTGATTGTAGGATAATATTGACCGGAAAATTCTTTAGTAGCATAAAAAAACTTTGCTAAAAATTGAAGAAGGCGCTCAACATCTTACCAATCTGTTTCTTCTAGGTGATGCACGTCAGCTACTTTGCGATTAAAATAATTAGTAATAGGCACTCGTAAAGTGTAAGCAACAGTCAAAGAGTCATATACAGTGTTCCACCTAATTGAAACTTCCTTGGGAACTTTTCTAGGAGCTATACCTTCTTTCACACACTCTACTTGAAAGTCCCTCCATCTATCCGGTTTTTTAGATTTAAAAATATAACTAATTGCGAGTTTAACCTTCATAATAGTAGGATCAAATAACTTAAGGCCATCTTTTACAACTAAATTATATATATGACATGCACATCTATCATGAAACAATTCTTCAAAAGGGGGATGCAATGTGGGTATTAACTTAGTAATAGCATAATCATTGTTAGTTGCATTATCAAGAGTTATACTTAAAATTTTATCACTAAGATAATACGCCTTACAAATATCCGAAACTTCTCCCTTGATAAAATTTCCCGTGTGTGGTTCATCGACAGCAGAATATGCTAAAATTCTTTTTTGCATTACCCAGTTAAGATCTATCCAATGACAAGTAACTGTTAAATACTCATACCCATTAACACCACGACCCAAATCAGAAGTAAGACAAACTCTACAATCAAAGTGATAAAATATATATCGTAAATATTGTCTATATTCATTTTTAAATTTTATAATATCAGTTCTAACCGTAGTTTTTGGAAAACCTTGAAAAGATGGATTATATACGGTTTGAATATAACGAATAAAACCTTGACAAGAAGCAAATGTAAAAGGTAAGCACTCTACCGCAATCATTTTTGCCATTTGTTCCCTATCTTTCTTTTTATCATAATGCAAAAGCTCCCCCGTCACTGGGTTAATTTCCTGTTGGATTCCACTACCTTGCGATGGAGCCATTCTATTCCCTGAACGAGGGCCACCCGCCCTTGCTTCCCATTTTTCCTTATGATGGTTTTCTAAGTGTGTTCTCAACTTTCCCGTCCCACTATTATGGCTGCCGGTTTTAAATTCCCAAACTTTTTTACAAATATTACATTTAGCTTTCTGAGCCGGAATATCTTTAGTCATAAATTGCCACACATCCGATCTTTCGGGTCGTGCATATCGTTCTCTACTAGGAGGCATAGGTGGTAATTCAGTTTCTTCATGTTGTTCACCTTGAAATTGACTAGTGGGTGTTTCATCTAAATTAGCCCCTTCGGTAAACTCTTCATATTGTGTCTCTAACATATCATTATCTAGTGGTGCACCAACATTTATATCATGCAAAAATTGCGAGTCATCTTCCTGAGTAAAATCATCTAGAAGAGAAGGAGCGCTACAAGTACCAACTGGTCTTTTACCTAAAGCACGACTACGTCTATCATCCCCCCCTCTGTTAGAAGCACGTGATCTACGACCGCTACCCGTACGCCCAGTAATTGCTCTCCACACTCCAGATATTTTTATAATTACTAAAATATGCTTCAAACAAATTACTAAAATATGCTACAAACAATAATATTGCACAAAAATAAAATAGATAATAAAAAGTAAGAACGAGTTTACTTGATATCGTGAACTTAGAATGTAGAACTTAGGAAGTGAAAGTTGAAACTTGACCGGAACCGCACCGAACAATATTTCCACTTTACTCCAAATATTTTTTTAGTATGCAATTTAGCAAATAGCCTTTTGTAAAAATAAGAGAGATTGATAGAGATTTAGAGAGAATATTAGAGAAATTGTGAATAAATTGATGAAAAATGATGGTATTTATAGAAAAAATAGGTAGGGGGGTATGGGGGCGCCCTAGGGGGGTGGGGGGCCAAAATAGCCGTTTTTGGCCGTTGGGGCAACGGCTGTGCGTGAAATAGCCGTTGCCCAACGGCTATTTTTCGCAAGCCCATCAGTCATCCGGTCCGGTCCGGTTCCGGTCCATTTTGGTCCGGTTCGTCCGGTCCATTTTGGACGTGCCGGATCGAAACCAGGTCGAATTTTTTTTTATATTTGGCCCGATTTGAGCCGGTCCGGAACGGTTTCCGGTCCGGTCCAGTTCGGCCCGGCCCAAACCGGGCTATTAGACAGCCTTAGCTCAGACCCATAAGTTTTGTAACCCCCTTATGCTGCAATGCTGTGGTGA
The DNA here is from genome assembly GCA_029990175.1 of Petunia secreta. Taxonomy (NCBI): domain Eukaryota; kingdom Viridiplantae; phylum Streptophyta; class Magnoliopsida; order Solanales; family Solanaceae; genus Petunia; species Petunia secreta. The sequence continues at coordinate 986,327 of JARKIP010000175.1, read as the reverse complement.
TCCTCTGATCCCTTAGAAATTTTAAACTAAAGTGGTATGTTCTTATTATAAAATGGTTCGGCTGGAGGTAATGCCTCCACTTTTCAACAGCCAAAAGGAGAGCAATAAGCTCCTTTTCATAAGTGGATAAACCCAAGTGCTTAGGGCTCAAAGCTTGACTCAAAAAGGCAATTGCCCTGTGGTTTTGCATTAGCACAGCACCCACACCTGTTCCACTAGCATCTACTTCCACAATGATAGGGATAGAGAAGTCAGGCAAAGCCAAAACTGGAGCACTTACCATTGCATTTTTCAAATCATCAACGGCCTGGGCAGCCTTATCATTCCAGTGAAAAGCCCCCTTCTTAAGCAATTCTGTTAAGGGCTTACTGATTGTTGCAAAATGTCTGATAAACCTTCGGTAGTAACCTGTCAAGCCCAAAAAACCACGCAATTCTTTGATTGTTGATGGGTAAGCCCAACTGATCATGGCCTGTAATTTTGAGGGGTCAGTACTTACCCCTTGGCCTGAAATAATGTGGCCCAAGTACTCAATTTTGGGCTGTCCAAAACTGCAGTTAGTTTCCTTTGCAAACAGCTTGTGCTTCCTGAGCACTTCAAACACTCTTCTCAAATGCTGTAAATGGTCTTCAAGGCTCATACTATAGACTAATATGTCGTCGAAAAACACAAGTACAAACTGCCTTAAGAAGGGACCAAATACCTCATGCATTAAAGATTGGAAAGTAGCCGGTGCATTAGTCAGTCCGAAGGGCATAACTTTGAATTCCCACAACCCGTGGTGAGTCTTAAAAGCCGTTTTGAACTCATCTCCGCTTCTCATACGAATTTGATGGTAGCCCGATCATAAATCTAACTTGGAGTAGAATTGGACCCCATGTAATTCATCTAACAAGTCCTCAACCACTGGGATGGGATATTTGTTTTTGATGGTAATGTCATTCAATTTTCGGTAATCAACACAAAAGCGCCATGAAGAATCCTTTTTCTTAACAAGTATGCCAGGAGAGGCAAAAGGGGAAGAACTTGGGCTCACAATCTAGGCTTCTAGCATTTCTTTGACCATCCTTTCAATTATATTTTTCTGTTAATAGGAGTAGCGATAGGGCCTTTGGTTAACAGTTTGACCCGGGTAGCAACTCAATGGCGTGATCACTTCCTCTTATTAGAGGCAGCCCTTTTGGTACCCCAAAGATGTCAACAAATTCAGTAAGTAAGGGTCGAATTTGGTCTGGCACTACCATCTTATTTTCATTAGCATCCAGTGAACTCATTTGGCCTGTTACTATACAGTGGCCCAACTTGAGTAATTTTCTAATAGACTTAGCATCCACCAATGCAGCGTTACCACTATCATTATGACCCAACAAGGTGATTAGCTTACCATTCTTGTAAAATGAGACACTGTGGGGTCTTGTATGCAACACAATTGGTGCCACAATATTCAACCAATCCATCCCTAGAATTATATCACTGCCACCCGCTCTTAGAATCCGCATGTCAAATTGAAAAGTTTTGCCATCCATGATCCATGTAAATCCCAGGCAATGATGAGTGCTTGACATACTTTGACCATTGGCCACCCTAATTATCATGGGTGACCCCAATGGCTCCATCTTGAATTTGAATTTTTTGACTACTCTTGGGTCCACGAAGCTATGAGTCGATCCGCTATCAACCAAAATTGACAAGGGACACTTTTTGATCCATCCTGTAATTCGAATGGTGGATGGGCCTTGTTCCAGGCCCAGCAGCACGGCCAATGTCACCTCAACCTGTTCCTCAACTTGATCCATGTTAGGCTCAATAGGCAACTCTTCATCTAATGCCTCTACAAACTGCTCGTCTCCTTCCATGGCATTCAGTTTAGGCTTACATTGGTGCCCGGGAAAATACCTTTCATGGCATTTGAAACATAAATTTCTTTCCCGCAGGTTCTCAATTGTAGGATTTTTATTGTTGGTTAGTTTGGCAGCATTGAGTGGTTGGGCCTTCAAAGCAGTGTTTGGGTAGGTGGGCTTTGCATTGGGGCTGGGTAAATTCAATCTACTAGACTTCTTGTTTTGAGCAACTTGGTAACGTTCATACATCTTTGCAATATTATACGCCTCAAGTAATGTTTGTGGATTTGCAACTCGCACCAAAGGAGCTAAATCTTCCTTAAGCCCGCCAACAAAACACTCTATGAAATAAGGTTCATCTAAATAGGGTCGAGCTAATAACACATGACACCGCAACTCCTCAAACTTGTTTTGGTAACTTTCTACATCAGTCCATTGCTGAAACCTATTGAACATGGTCACTACTTCTAAAGAAGTTTCATTGCTATATCGCATGCATAAGTCCCAACAAAATTGATGCCAACTCACCCGACCCGCATGATCCATCATATAAGAATCAAACCAATTATCAATTTTATTCTTAATACTAATAGCAACATAAGTCATTTTTAATGATTCATTCACTTGGTACAAGTAAAAATAATAGTCACATCTTCTAATCCAACCCCTTGGATTGGCTCCATCGAATTTTGGAAAAGGAAGCCTAGGTATTTGATTCCAATTAGGTTGTCCATCAGTCCAAAAGTATTGGTTGTGAATGGGCGCAGGGCTTTGGTTAGGTACTGGATTTTGGTGTTGGTTTACTGGTATATAAGTGGGAATTTGGTTGATTGAAGTATAGGTGGGAAACTGGGCGACATTGTGTGTTTGAGTGGTGTTGGGTATTGATGGGTTTTGGTGTGGTTGACCCGGTACAAAAGTCTCAAAATGAAGTGGGTTAGTTGTAATAGGCCTACTAGTACCCGGAAAAGATGGCCCAGTTGTAGTAGCTGCATGGAAATGTGAAACCGGCCCAAGTGGTGTAGTGAGGCTCCCAAATGATAGATTTCTTCCTAGATTGGATGAAGATGACGGAAATAAGCTTTGAGAGAGAGAACTCCTAGGGTTCATGGGAGCAAACGATAGGGATTCGTTGACTGTTGAGGAAAATTTTTCGATTCGACCCGGTTCAATGTTCTGTGAGGTTATTAAAGATCCATGATTAGTTCTGGAGTATGCCGGTGTCGTCGGAGCTAAGTAAGATCTGGTGGCATTTTCATTTGCCGGTGTAGAGGGTGTTGTTAATCTTAAACCACCACCACCTCCAACAGAAGAAAACCCTGTTTTAGAGTACGAACCCCCTTGAGCAATAGCTAAACACGAACGGTCCGATGACCTCTGTCCTTCCCTCCGATGAAACTCCACCATCATATTCTCCATTCGAGTTGTCGATTCCTCATTTTTCTTAACTGAATCTGAACACTCCTGAATCTTCCCTTCCATCTTCCTTTGATTGTCTTCCAATAATTCCATTCGTTTGTTTGATGTTTCAATGAAAGCCTGGATCTTCAGCTCCAAAGTCGGAGGCACAGTCCCGGTGCCGCTTCCAGAAGGCCGATTTTTGTCCACCATCGGCGCCATGACCGAGGCTCTGGATACCAAATGTAGCACTAGGGTTACTGAGCTAAGAGGAATTAAGAAAATTAAAAGAAGAAAATTAAAATTGCTTTTCAATTCAGATATTGTTCACTGAATACAATGGGAATAGATAAATACTACTCATGGAAATATTCACAGCTGGACCTGGCCACGTGGCCTCACCTAAGGGATCCAGCTGTTAGGAACTTTAGGTAAATTAACTAACTGCCTACTAAAAACTTAAAGGACTAAAACATACTAATTAAAACTTGAGTTCCTACATTTCATGATCCAATCATGACACCACTTTTACATGTAGGCAATGTCTCTTTCTCCTTTTTCCATTGTTTTCTTTTTCTAGCTGAAACGAACCCAAATAGATCGTTTCCAATATAAATATAAAAGAACGGATCCGAATAGCTAACGTATGAATCGGGGCTGTTCAACTGGGCGTTAAAAAACATGGAGGGGTGTGGTGATGGCGTTGCAGGTTAGGTGTTGTGTGTATGATAGGTGACGGGTCTGTGATGATTCGATTTTAGCTTTGATGTTTTGGCGTTGGTGAGTCAGTGGTGGCGCGACGTCGATATGATATCGATAGTAAAGCAGTTTAGGTGGTGACGAAGCTTTTGTGGCATTGGGAAGTTGACTAGAGGCTCGTGGGTGTTGTAGCCATAGGGACCCATTGGCGACAGTATGTGGGAACGACGAGATTGGGAGGTAGCCTTGGACATTATCGATATCGTGGTGTCATTTCTTATCTGAGGCAATTCGTTATTGGTGTTATGAGAGTAGTGGTGCTGCCATGGTGAAGAGTCTGTTTTGGTCGTGTCCTGGTGCGTGATAGTGAAATAGTGGTGTACAATGATGAGGCAGTGTGAGGGCGATAGGCAGTGACGAGGGGTTATTTTCAATGATGTTGTGGGACTGATTCTGGGACTGATATAGGGTGGAGTTTCAATCTTAAAGCTGTGAGTACGATTTTGGCGATGTTGATGGCAAGGCGAGGTAGTGATGTTAAGGCTGTCTTGGTGGCGAGGCTATCATGTTTGGCTTGGCTTTCACCCGGTTTCGATAGAAGTGTTTCTAATTTTCTTTGATTCCTAGTTTAGTTAGATGATTAGTTAGAAACCATGTTTAGTTTAGTGTTAGTGTTGTGTATGCCTTTCTCTGTATATAAAATCATGATGTACTGTTAGTTAAACTCGTGCTTGATCATTCCATGCCTTTCTCTTTGTATAAGCGTGATTTAGTTCTTGCTCGTTTGTCTAATCCAGGTTTAAGTTAGAGAGTTATATGAAATCATTCGGGCATAAATCCAACTAGCCTTGTTAGTTTTCTTCATGATCAGGTGCAAAGTTTAAGCAAAAGATTATTATGTGAGGAAGTGTAACTTGGAGAAAGATTAATCTAGTTATGGTTTTGTCAAGCATGGGACGGGTGCTCCTTTACTGTTTTAAGCTAAATGTGATTATTGGCTGTTGTATCTTTTCTTAATAGTCTAATGTTATTCAATTGTTAAGCTTGAATTTGTTCCAGGTTGCCTCAAGTGTTTTCAAGCATGCTTAGATTAATTAGTATATTAGTTGTCTGGGAGTTTGAGTTTGAATGATAACTTGGGAGTTTTAGTTCATTAGTTGTGTACTTTGATTTCCTAGGAGTGTTTTAGCTAGAAATTGGGAATGTTAAGAAATAGGAGTTCAGGTGGTCATTTGGATCATGCTTGAGGCTTAGTTTGAAGCTGATGTCGAGTATTGAATTTGGGATGAAACTTTAGATAGTCTAGGTCCTTTTGAAGTAAAATCTGAAAAAATAGGTAGTGAGTTTATTTGAATTTGGAGTCCATATCTGTTTGAATTCCAATAAAATCGGCCTCATTAATGAGGCGGATATCAAATGAGCAGAAAAATTGTAAACATGAGACATAAGCAGCTTACTTCCTTTGCCAAGATTTCCGTTTTAAGTAAAGCTCCAAACATGAACTTTAATGCTCAAGCATGCCTCTCCAAAAGAAAAAAATATCTTGGGCTCTGACCCCCAGCTGTCGCCAACAACTCTTTGGCTTCCTTGTCTCTATAAAAGAGTGCATTTACTCTCATTTACTACACACCTTGAAACACATTAAAAGCTATCAAATACCTTTAAAAAAAATTGTATATTTGAAATATTTGAAGAAAAAATAAAGAAAAAGAGAAATAGCAGTAATACTAAAAGAAAAGAGAAAATAGCAAGACTAGTAAAAGGGATGAAGCTTGAGTTTCTGATGTTAGCTGTTTGGTTTGAGAGGCCATTTGGTGTTTGTTGTTGTTGGGGTTTGTTGCTGGACTTGCTGTTTGGATTGGGCTATTGATTACTGGATTTTCATTACATTGCTAAGGAACATTTCCTCACTAGATATTTATTTACCTCCTATATATTTATTTACCTCCTATATAATTTGTTTTGGATTATCTTGTCATGTTTAGACTTCATGCCATATAAATTATTTGTGTTAAGTCATTCCAAGTTTTTGTCTAGCTATTTTTATAGATCTGGTGTATATGTCCTATGGAAATATTTATGTCGCTTGTCTTAAAAAAATAAATCAGACTTTGCTAAAATAGCATCATTTTTAAACTTCTTAGTCAGATCTAAATTTAAGTAAGCAAGGTGACTATTTAAGCAAATGTGCTGAAACGAAAGTAGAAAACAGTAACGTCGTTGCACTTTTGTTTTCGTACAATGTGTTCAAATCAAGTACATGAATTATTTTATGTAAGTTTACTATGAAACAAAGATTAAAAAATGAACAAAGTCGTGCAGAAATTCAATTTATACAATATTGACACAAATATGGCCAGATCTTGAAACAAGTAAACAAATAGGATATATGTGCAAGAGCTATAAAATAAAGAACAACAGTGCAAATCTTTAAAACGTGCAGAAAATAGGTAATGGGCTCTAGCCCAGAATTCGCAAGCTTGACCCAAATTTAAAGCCATTTTATTAAATTAGGAATGCTTATTAAAGAATATAAAATAAATGGTCATCCCTTAAAAGAAATAGAACAAAGAAAACCATATATTTCATTGTGTTAACATCATAAGCCTGTTAATGTTTTAGCAGTACTAAGCCTACGAGGATTGTCTAAATATAAGTATTTCGTTGTTTTAAACGAAGTATGTTAACTGATAAAGACGAATAGGTAATGCTTAAGCAAGTTTTATAAAGTCAAACATGGAACGTGCTTTAGTAATTTTAAATACATAATTGATTCAAGTGTGGTTTTATTTAAACTGGATGATCTCGGTCGGGTGAAGTGCATGCACGACCATATCTGGTTTAAGAGAATTATACTTTGTAAATATTGAATGACACAAATTGAAAAAATAGTGAAGTAACATATAATTTTTTTAACCCAAAAATCAAGCTGGAATCATAAATTCAAGCTTAACCAAAAAATCAAAATCGAGACTCAAATCAAGGTCGATTGGTTTCGAACAGGTGAAGTGCCTGTGCGATAATATTCGGCCGAGTATCTGAACAAAAAATAAATCAAAGCATCGCAAAGAGAATAATAAAGACAAAAAATACAATAAAATATTCTATACAGCCGGAACGCGTCAATAAAAGCAACTGTGTTTGGCATAGGACTCAAGGATGCTTAATCCCTTCCTGAGAGTCAATCGAGATCCTTACCCAGAACTCTGACGCAGACCACTAACGATTCATAGGTGTTCCAAGGTACCCCTTTGGGTGACTTGGCACACCTTAAACTTGTCAAGTGGCGACTCCGAGTTAAAAAAATAATAAACAATTCATACAAAATATCGTCACTTTCTTAAATAAAAATCCTAACTCGGGAAAGCACCAAATAATCACAAAAATCCCATAAGCGTTTGCTAAACCCGAAACACCCTTTCACAAAGCGGATGTGTGGAAAAAAGGAGTTTGATAGTTATATAGATTAATAACACCATCTACCTTTTGTAATGAATTATTTATATATTTAAGGCTTCTTAAACGAATGTATACGCATTACTGCTTCACTTTAATCCTTAATAACTACAGTTGATGATAAACCTTAAAAAGGTGGATTGACCACCATGTACAATCCAGATAATTTAACTGGGAGTCAATTATATTTTATTTTTATAATTCACCACATTACAACAACAACATACACAATGTTATAATTGTGTGATGTTAATATTATTTTATTAAAAAAAGTGTTGTCTCAGTCATATAAAATAAAGTTTAGTAGTGATGATTGTCAATCCTAAATGTTTGATTATCAACTACTTTAGAAATCCACATTTATTTAGAATTCCACAGTAATTTTAGAAAGTGTACTGTAATTTAGAATTCCACATTAAATATTATATATGATTTTTTATATTTATCCCTCAATTGCATACCCAGTGAAATGGTGAATTACTAATTTTATAACTTCTGTATAATAGTCCTTCTCTTTATTTTGGTTGTTTGTATATTTGACGTGGTTTATTATCAGTTTTATCAATTCTATAAACAAGAGGACAGATGGAGATTTCAGTACATACGTATTAAATTAATTACACTTTTTCCATGACTTTATGTTTAGTTGTTTATAAACTTCAATTCATTTATTATCAAGTTCATCAGATCTACTTCAAACATCTTGTGTCTATGTTTAGTTGTTTAAACACTTTAATTGATTTATTATCAGATAACGTCATAAATTTGTCCTGGTCTCCATGTTTAGTTGCTTATAAACTTCAGTAGGTCTATTATTATGCTAAAGAGATCCAAAAGCATAAATAGGAAAAATAATAGCAACACCAATATTAGTACGCCGACAGCAAGATTCCTCCCATTCCATTCATATATTATTAATAATTACAAAATAAAGAGCTTTCTTTAATCAGAAAGTTCTTTAAATAACAAAAAAAAAACAAAAAGCATAAATACTTAAAGTAACTTAAAACATTAAAAATACTTAAAATAAACATATAAATTAAGGGGAACCAGGAGTGTGATGAGGTCGTCGGTGTTGATACCGATGCGGCGACACATTGCATGGAGCATACGTGCAATGCTCCTAATGTTCATGTCTTGCCGCAGTCTATCCCCATTTATTGTTTGTATGAGATGGTCAAGTACTTGGTGGATGAGGAGTACATCTTGGATGGGTGGGTACACCATTATTTTGGAGAAAAAAGCTTAAGAAAAGTTGAGATTTATTAGTTGAAATTGTGTGGAAAAAAGTGTAAAAATGGTCATATTTATAGATGAAGAAAGTGAAAGGATAGGGGTGGGGAGTGGGAGGTTGGGTCTAGCAGTCATGATTAAACCATGTTCCGAGAGAAACTTTTCCCTTTCCTCCATTGTATTTGAAGGGACAAGCCCAACTTGGGTAGTGTATCCTTTAATCAACCTGACACATTTCACACTGACCTATAATCTACTACTCGATAAACTTAGCTTACTCATTAAGTTTGTTGTCTATTAATATACGACACCTAGTTATCATTGCTTTTGAAATAATGCCTTGTCTTTAGTCTATGCAATTTTGGTATATGATCGAATAGCCAAATTAAACGACAAATATTCAATCTAGTATAAATCCAACATCTATTTAGTGTAGACTATGTATAGTAGTTTATACACTATTCTATTCCTAGTTGTCCAAAATACTTTGCAACTACAAATATCAATAAAGCCAATTAAAGTTTATTGTCAACCAACTTATGATTGATTGTCACTGTGTATTTTGAGCAAGAGGGGCAAGTTGTTTTCTTGTGGCCGGATCATTCACATTTTGAACATCTATTCTTTCTCTTCTTGGACATAAATGATTCCCCCATATTGATGGAATGCACTTAACTCTTTTCCTGCCCATTTGATCTCAACCTTAGGTTGCATTATGGTTACCGGCGTTTAATCGGGAGGCAGAATCCATTCTTATTCCGGAGGAATAGGACGAGTAATATGTCCATATGCAAGTAGGTACGTGTCGCTCCTATAATACTCAGAACTGTACTGGTAAAGAACGCTACCATACTCATCTCAAAGGCCAAATGAATCACTGCCGTCGCATGGATGCACATGATCATGTCCAAGTGAAATTTCCTACATATACAGGTTTTTCTAATCAGACTCACAATTTTCCTGTTTCTATTTCCTTAGGCTCATTTTCTCCCACAACTGCAAAATCATTGTTGTTTTCCAAGTTATACGCCACAAGAACGCTAGCAAGATCCATAGCAAGCCTGAGAAGCTTCTCAATTCGGAGGACTAAGATGGTGTTCACCCTGTTGAAAAACACACGACGCTTCATGAAAATTTAATTGAACATCTCATTAACAGAATTAAACAGTGCGACCATAGGGAATTCCCTTTCGTCCAAGAACATTACATTTACAGATTCTAAAATAAAAATATTGGTGGTGATAACTTCGTACCTGTGACCTGGGCAATGTGCCCTGCTCCATTTTTTTGGTCCAACATCCTAAATACAGTCAGCAGCCGCTGTATTTTTTTCACAAATCAAAAATCTCTTGGCTGTAAGTTTGAGCTGCAGCATAATAATGATCCATAAAATAACCCCTACAACTTTTATGAATGTTATCAACAAGGTGCCTCATGCAAAATCTGTGATGTTATTGAGAGTGAACCCTTGAAATTCGTTAGCTATGCTACTAGTGCGATCAGGGATGATGCATAGCTCCGGACTGTCCAGTACCACTGCTTGCAGGTTCCGAAAGAAGAAGGTCCAAGAATCGTCGCAGTCCACATCGACCACATAAAAGGCCAACGAAAAAAATATGGTTCTCCTTGTCCAATGCCACCGCAGCTAACATTACACCTTCGTAAGGCCTCGACAAATGAGTGCCATAAACAGATATTACCTTTCTTTAATAATGATAACATACAAGCACCAAATGATACGATAAAATAACAAAATGAATAGTCATCATTCACAGCCAGTTTGACATGACTTCCGGTATTATCTCTTTTGATTGCAAACTGATATGTATCTAAAGAAGCGCACCCGTGCTCCGCCGTCCCCCTCACCATGGCCCTTGCATTGTCCCTTGCCCTCCAAGTCTTCCAATAACTAACATTTGTTTTTCGATCATGAACAGCAGTCGCGTTCATATCTTTGGTCGACGGACTATTGTTTCCAATAAACCTTTTTTTAACAAGACGAGCGAGGACTTCTACCGAAGCTTGAGGATGGTGGCTCGTAGGATTCTCTACCCCACATGTGCGATCACCATAGTACTTGGTGATCTTAAATCTATCACAACTTTGGTACTTCATAGCACGTACCATCCACTTTCATTTCGGCTATGCACCTGCCACATAATACAAAACTTTTGTACTCTTCTTCGTGTGGAAAGTATACATTTTTTTAATCGCCGCAAACTTCAATGAGCAAACCAACTCATTCTTGTTCAAGAATGATTAACCATAATAAAGAATATTACTGGACTCTGTTCCAATAGACCCCCCCAACAATATCGGTTTGCATTTTAGCAAGCCCCTCACGCTTAGATTCATCACTTTCATCAATGCCGGCACTCTCCTTTTTATCCACGTTCGCTGAATAATCTCCACTATCCTCAGCCACAAGCCTAAAAATGTCATCTCGTTGATCATCATCAACTGCTATAGGAGATGCTGTAGCAGCATTTGAAGCTGGGGCTTACCCATCGAAATATAAATAATAGGCCTACTTCCATTACCATCTACATCTAGGAGGTATATCCGCAGATCACTGTCATTCCTAATGAATGAAGGAGCTATTTCCCTCCTCATAGGCGCAACCCAAGCATATAACAAATGGATACATCGCCGCGATCACATGTTAATTATCAGTGTTCAATGACGTTGTCAATCAACTCGTCAAATATACCCTCCAATTTCAATGTAATAGGTACTGTTGCACTAGAATTTGATTGCCATGACCAGCATTTAGTCGTCCCTACCCCTTTCTCTAAGAAATCAATACCCACTACTGCATAGCCCTATATCACAACTCTATTTATAGATAAATGAACAAATCAAAAATATACTGCAACAGGTTGATGAATTAAAGCGGAGTTCTAATGGAACAAGAACAATGGTGGAGATGATAAAGCAGGTTACCAGCTCAATAAAACACCTCATATATCACGAAGTAGATGATACCAACCTAATTATATGTCAATGCACACACCACAATCGACAGATTGAAGCTTTTGAAAAAGACGAAAATTAAAAATTTTAAAACATTCCAAAGACCAGAAATCACGAAATGAGGATAGATTGAAGATGGAAATTGGACTTGTGATAGCTGCAGCATAAAATGGTATGAATTTGGGGGCCTGGAATGACGTTCAGCTGAAGAAGAAGCCAATGACCGATCTTGAGAAGAAGAAGAGGATAGGGGGAAATTCTGGGTGGGAAATTTTGGGGGAGGGAATTTTTCTTTCTTTTTTTGGTATGGGCCAAAGTGTAATATTTAGAACTTGGGGGTTGGGATGTCTATTTGTTTTTTGGGTCTAATTAAGCTTTAAACAGTTTAGATAGGAGGATGTCATCTATCCAATTTTTAAAACTTGGAGGTCATTTTTAATTGAAGACTTGAAAGAGGTCTTTTACCTAAATCTCCCAAGTAACAGCTGTTTGTTAGTTAGATACCTAGATGGATTTTTTTATTTGTTTCTTTGCTCTTAACACCCCTCCCCCTTCCCCTGCCTCCCCGCACTTTTAGAAAACTACTAATTAAATGTGCGCTTTAAAACATTTGGCATGCATCAGTTATTTTAGCTTGATAGATAAAGCCCCTGCCCCTAATTGAAGGGTTATTCTCATAGGATTGGAAAAAGCTATTTAGGTGTAATCTTTATATTATATTAAGAATATTAAGAAGATATGACCCAAATGACTCATGGGCTAACAAAGAGCGTAGCATCTAATTTTCATTGATAGAAAAAAGCAATTTCAGTCCATGATTAATAATATTCTAGATTTGATCTCTCTATAATTCAATTAAGTAAATTTAATCTTCAATTAATATAAAGGTGTAATTTTTGTCCATCAAACTAATTGAGTTGCAAATTAATGGAATCAATGTTCTTAAAAATTTTTAAAGTCAAAAAAAAAAAAAAAATAGTGTAGGACTAGGGATGGTGATAGAGCAGGTGAAATCAAGGAAATACAAAAATTAAATGGATGAGAGTAGGGCAGGTGAACTAGAGCTAAATATGTATCAAGTTTGTTGTATTTTGGTCAAAAGTCTCTCTAAAACAACAACGCCTTCCCGTGATGTAGCACCACAAGAAGGAAGCGAAAGTTGGAGAGAAAAACACAGAAAGAGAGAAGAAGTAAGAGGGAAAATGAGAAATCAACTTTTATTCATCAAAATGAGGTGCTTTACAATGAACCTGGGAGACTCTATTTATAGTAGGAGCCTTGTCACGATAAAAGCATAAAACTAGGTAACCTTTATCTCCAACTAAGGGATAAAGATAAAATCAATATATGATAAAGATAAAATCTAAGAAAAGATAATGGTAATAATAAAATCTATCCTAGAAGATAATTATTCTAAATTAATAAAATAAAATAGAAAATTATCCATTTCATTTTGGATTTACATCATTCTTTCCGGGTGAATGAAAACTCGACTCTGTCGAGTGTGACTGCTGATATAACTCCAAAAGATCTGGATCAAGCAAACAGAACTCATCCTCGCTAATCTATGTAGCATCATGCGGTAGCATATTTTTTTATTGAACCAAATATATGCGTGATCCACCACTGGAAGAACCTATGATCTCGTCAGTAAGCACATCTACAATCTGAGATGGGGCCTTGAAAGGTGGAGGCCTAGGCTCTTGAGTACCTGCAGAGACACTAGAGAAAGAGAGGGGAGGCTCAAAGGTGCCTCGGTAAGGAGTCGAGTCTTCTACATTAAAAACTGGGCTAACAGTCATATGGTTAGGAAAATCCACCAAGTAAGTATTAGGTCCCAATTTCTTTAAAATAGGGAATGGACCCATGGCATGGGCATGGAGTTTCTTAAAGGTATTTCTTGGCAAGCGTTCAAGACGAATTCGAATCATGACATAGTCTCCTACATTAAAGTCCTTAGCCCTACGATGCACATCAGATTATGCTAATTTATATTCAGCATTATGCATAATAATCTTTTGCCTAATCTCAGTGTGTAAATCTCGAATATGGGTAGCAAAAGTCTCAGCAGATGGTAAAATGTGTATGAGAGGCTGGTGGTAAAAGATCAATAGGAGAGCGAGGAGTATCCATACACAATCTCAAATGGACTTTTTCCAGTGGACCTATTAACAGAATTATTGTAGGCAAACTCAACAAGTGGTAATGCTAAGTCCCAGTTCCTAGGTTTGTCACCAACAACACATCTAAGCAAGTCACATAAACTTCGGTTAACTACCTCGATTTGTCCATCAGTTTGAGGATGAAATATAGATGAGAACTTTAGTTCTGTATGACAAAGCCTCCACAGTGTCCGCCAAAAGTGGCCAACAAACCTAACATGCCTATCAGAAACTATGGATGTGGGCAAACCATGAAGCTTGACGACCTCCCTAAAGATTAATTTGGCAACATGAGAAGCATCAGAAGTCTTATTACATGGAATAAAGTTGGACATTTTGGAAAATCTATCCACAACGACTAAAACAAAGTCATGACTCCTAGCAGTGCGTGGCAAGCCTAAGACAAAGTCCATGCTAATATCTTTCCATAGTTCATGTAGGACTGGAAGAGGAGTGTAAAGACCAGTGTTATGCTTCCTAGTTTTTGCTAGTTGACATGTACGACTTTGAGGTACAATCCTAGCGACGTCTCTTCTAAGGGACGACCAATAAAACCTATCAGCTACTAAGGAAATGGTCTTATCTTAGCCTAAATGACCACCTAATCCTCCAACATACATCTCCCAAATCAAAAAATCTCTAAATGAGGTACGAGGAATGCACAAGTTAGAACCTTTGAAGAGATAACCATCTCGCAAGATCAAGTCCCCAAAATCCTTACGATTAACAGATGACACTTCTTGAAAGATACGACCAAAGTCAGGGCAAGATGGATAATCATCCTTCAACCTATCAAATCCCACAACATCTACCTTAAGTGTGTGAAGAAGGGTAATGACATGACTAAGAGCATCATCAACTTTATTCTGAACCCCAGATTTGTGTTTCAGGACAAATAAAAACTTATTGATGTATTCAATCCACCTAGCATACTTAGGATCTAAATTTGCTTGGGAATTGAGATACTTAAAGGCTTGATGATCAGAAAATAGGACAAAGTCCTTAGGAAAGAGGTAGTATCTCCAATAATGAAGGTATTGAACAACAGCGTAAAGCTCTCTACCATATGTTTAGGATCTAAACCTCTTTTGTTTGCATCACTAAGATTTTCACTAAAGAAGGCTATAGGATGTCTCTCTTGACTCAACACACCCCCAATCCCAACCCTAGAAGCATCACAAGAAACTTAAAAAACTTAGTCAAAGTTAGGGTGCCTAAGAACAGGGGTAGTGGAAATCTTATCCTTGATATCTAAGAAAGCTCTAGAAACCTTGGGGGTCCAAGTGAAGACTCATTTTTTAATGTTATCAGTGATGAGAGCCATGAGAGGACTAAAGTTCCTAATAAACCAATGATAGAAAGAGGCTAAACCAGGGAAACTACGATCTTGAGAAATGGTTTTGGGTTCAGGCCAATCCCTTATAGCCCTAACCTTATCAGGATCAACAAATATTTCTTGTCCAGACACAATGAATCCTAAGAAGAGAACTTGAGGCTGAAGAAAAGAATATTTTTTAAGGTTAGCATAGATTTTAGACTTCCTAAGAACATAAAAAACTTTGTGAAGATGAGAATGTGTTCCTCATTAGAATTACTATAAACTAGGATGTCATCAAAGTAGACTACCAAAAATTTCCCTATAAATGGTTGAAGAACATGGTTCATAACACGCATGAAGGTACTAGGAGCATTGGAGAGACCAAAAGGTATGACAACCTATTCAAACAAGTCGTCTTGTGTTTTTAAGGCAGTTTTCCACTCATCCCTCGGGCGGACTCGAATTTGGTGATAGCTACTACGCATATCTATCTTAGAGTACCAACAAGAGCCAGCTAGCATAGCTAATAGATCTTCAAGCCTAGGAATGGGAAACCTATACTTGATGGTGATTATATTGATGGCCCTACTATCAATGCACATCCTCTATGAACCATCTTTCTTAGGGGTAAAAAGGGCTGGGACAGCATAAGGACTAAGACTATGTTTAACAAGTCCCTTAGCTACTAGCTCCTCAACTCGTCTGTTTAGTTCAACTCGTTCCACAAGATTCATCCTCTAGTGCGGCAAGTTTGGAAGCTGAGATCCAGAGATAAAGTCAATAGCATGTTGGATGTCCCTAAGAGGAGGTAGCTCACTAGGAAGTTCCTCAGGCACGACATCTGCAAATTCAGAAATAAGTGGGTGCATTTCTTGAGGATAGGACAAACTAGAAGCGGATGAATATAGCAAAGAATCTTTGGCAAAAAGGGCTAGACAAAATCCACTTTCAATAGAAGCCATTTCTAATACAGTGGATGTGACAAGATGTAAGTACTTAGGAACAGGGATTTGGAAGGCAGACTCACTTTTGGACCTAGGAATCAGCTCGTGAGGCTTAGCTGGCTGTAGAGTGATTGTTTTACCCTTAAACTTAAATGAGTAAGTGTTCTCCCTACCATGGTTAATGATATCTCTATTAAATAACCAAGGTCGGCGAAAGAGTATATGGGCAACATCCACAGGTCGTTCATCATAATACACACCATCATGGTATGGACCTATTTGAATAGGAACAAGACATCTTTGGGTAACTGGTAGGGTCATTTTGTTCACCCTAGCAACCTTGAAAGGGTTAGGGTGGGGCTCTACTTTCAAATTAAGATGGGCTATAGCACCTTTAGCAATGACGTTCTTACAACTACCCCCATCAAGTTTAACAGACTAACCATTACTCTTGCAAATGGTGGAAAAGATGGATGTACTTTTCCAATCATTATCTAATACATGGGTAGCTAAGACACACCTAACCACATTTACGTAGGTTTCGTCCCCTTGGTCACAATCTAGATCAACCTCATCCCCAGAAAATTCCTCAGGTTCAACTAAGATTTCTTCATCACTTTTGAACTCCTCATAAGCTAATCCTATTGCTAATGTATGATGTGGACACTAAGACGCAATATGACCCTTGTCATGACAGTGATTGCATCGTATATTAGGATTATGAATGCAAGAATTTTTAGAAGACCCCTTGGATAGAGGGTTGGAGGATATGGAAGATGACTGTAGAGGAACGGTAGTGCTAACCTCTCTTTGTCTAGGGATAACTGGAGTATTAACTCGATTTTGACGTGATTCTCCAACTTGAAATGACCCTCGACACATGGATGAAGTTTTAAAATATTTCTCAAGCTCTAAGGCTTTTTGGTATGCATCCTCGACACAATTAGGGGAATAAAGATTAACTTTATTTTTAATGTCTGGACGAAGCCCATTTATGAACCTAGTAACAATGACATAGGTGTTCTGCTAGCTCAGACTTAAAATGTAGATCAAGGAAATGGGTCATGTACTCATAAACACTAGAGTTCAATTGCGTAAGGTTAAGCATTTGATCTATGAGTTGGGACTTGAAAAAGAAAGGAACAAATTATTGTTTAAGTTTGGCTTTCATTTCAGCCCATCGAGTAATTGGTGGTTGACCTAGATGCTCTATCTCTCGAGTAATATTTTGCCAATATTTCTTAGTACTTCCAAACTAGTTTCATTTTAGCAAAGCGAACACGAGAAATGTCAGGCATGTCGCACCACTCAAACTAGTCCTCTAAGTTATCTACCCAATCAAGGAATAGGTTGGGGTCCAGCTTTCCATCAAAACTGGGTACTTCCACCTTGACCTTTTTTGTAAGGTCATTGTGGTCCTCGTAGGTTCTCCTAGGTGGTGAAGTTCTATCAAACCTAAGAGTTCTCCTATTAGGATATTTCCTGTAAGTCCTATCTTGGTCAAGGAAAGAAGGATTATCACCTAGTGGATAGTGTTGGGTATAATGCAGACGCCTACCCCTATATTGATCTTCCTCCAAATGAAAGTCATCTTCATCTATAGCAGCTTTGGGTGGGACAAAAGAGCATGATTGATGATGAGGGTTGACTGAAGGCTAGACATACAGGCTTGACCGATGGTGAGTATTAACCTTAGTGTGGTTCAGACTAGGAGGATTAGGTAAAAGACCATTTTTTTGGGCATTTAGTTGGCCGTCATTGGACCCTACAGAAACGAGGGACACATTTGATAGGTCACTATTACCAGTAGGTTGCTTGCCTTTAACAATTACTAACAATTGATCCATTTGTTCTTGGAGTTGTTTAAAGCCATCTTTGAGATATGACAGATCATCTACTCGCTCTTTAAGATCTTTAAGGTCACAGACAAGCTCAATATCAACTTGGAAAGAAAGAGCTTTATTTTTTTCAGTATTTTTGAAAACAGGGGGCATGGTAAAAAAATGGAGTTAAGGCACAAAGTATGAATAATGCACTAGAAAAGTTTCCAGGAAAGACTGGAGGGGTCACAATGGTCCCAGTTAAAATCCAGAGTCCTTAGGCAAATAGTAGCCTTTTTAACAAAACTTTCCTAGACATGCACTAATCCACAATTGTGTGACTCAATTGAAGTTTTTTTGTTTTTTATTTTTTGTTTTGTTTTGTTTTTTTTTTTTTTTTTTTGAATTTTTTTGAATTTTTGTAGAGGAAAGAAATGTAGAGTGAACACACCGAGAATGATTAAATATTACTATTTATAATAGAAGAATATAAACTAATATCAAAGTACACACAAAGAACTAAAAATATTAATGTAAAGACTAAACTAGTGAGTTTTTTTAAAAAAAAAAACTTTTTTTTGGGGTTTTCAGAAAAAAATTTAGTGGATCACCTTACACATAAATATTAACCAAGTATTAAATGGAAAGACGAGTACTTTATATTGGTCCAACATCTCACTTCTAGCAGTGTCTTGTAGGACCTCCGCACTGTTTTCAACTTCCAAAGCTTCAATACTTGAGTGTAATACCAAAGATCTTTTTTCATTCTAGCACAACTTTAGATTAAGTGGTATAAAAATAGTTTATTTTCTTAGTAGGTGGTGAGTATTTTTATGGTACTACAAAGTATAGTTGGACAAAAAACCTTAAGTTGTAATACCAATATTGATGTAGCACCACAAGAAGAAAGCGAAAGTTGGAGAGAAAAAGTAAGTGGGAAAATGAGAAATCAACTTTTATTCATCAAAATGAGGTGCTTTACAATGAACCTGGAAGACCCTATTTATAGTAGGAACCTTGACACCCTAAAAGCCTAAAACTAGGTAAACTTTATTTGTAAGTAAGAGATAAAGATAAAATCAAAATATGATAACGATAAAATCTAAAAAAAATAATGATAATAATAACATCTATCCTACAAAATAATTACTCTAAATTAATAAAATAAAATAAAATAGAAAATTATGTATTTCATTTTGGATTTACATCATCCCGTCTTTCTAAATTGATGAAGCCATACCATAAGATTTATTGAAAGAGACAAATATTCAAAATTTCAATATCTTGATTTAAGTTCAATTCGTGCACTAGTTTATTTAATTGGTGCCAATGTTGATTAAGCACGAAATTCTTAACTCAAATGCGCCAGAATAAAAGATTCACCAGCAAACTGAAATGAATAAACCAAGCACCATATGAAACAATGCACCAGAGTAAACCAAACTGAAAATTAAATATACAGCAACATAATGCTTCCGAATTCATCTAAGCACCAGAATCTAAGCATCAGAATACACCACAAGATTTTACAATAATAAGTCAAAGCTTCAACAATACATAAGCCAAAGGTTGTTCCATAGACATGTTTGCATCGCACTTCAATATTTAAGATGGGGCTTTACTCGTCCGTACAAATTGAACTCAATCTAAACACACTAATATACATTAAAAAGAAAAAAAAACTAAATTCATTTAAAAGACCCGACTTTTGGCTTTACGAAAGAAAGGTTAACAATCAGCCTCGACTATCTTTGAATTAATTAGGCTACGAAATCTGCTTCAATTAAAGCTTCGCCTACCTTCGAATTTGAGGAATTTGAAAATAGAGGCGAAGCCAAATTTTGGAGTTTTGGGGTTCATAATTCTAGTTATTTTAAGTTAAGGGTTCTAAATTAATACTAATTAATACATATTAAATATTTTTTTCAAGACAAATATATATGGTTTGACCAAAGTTACGGCCGAACCCCGTCCTAGAAGGCTAGCTCCGCTCCTATCTGAAAATATAGATTTGGAGTGCCAAGAGAAGGGAGGAACGAATAGGTTCAGAGTTTGAAGTACTTCATATTCATTGAGCTCTTCAATTGCAGAGAAGAGATCGATTTGCTTCTGTTTTGAGAAGAATATGTTTAAAGAGCTTGTCTTTGCTTTTGACGGGAAAAAGAAGTGTGCACATTATTCTTTAGATCTCACGTGAGTTGCACGTGAGTTTTGGAGTTAAAGTTAACGTGTTCTTTTAAAAGTTCTGTTAGTCTAAAGCTTCTGGACCAAAGTTCCCACTTTTTTAGATACATCAAGGACTATACCTCTTGTGTGGAATACATTAAGGACTAAAATACAACAAACCTGATACATCAAGGATCAATTTGGCCACTTTCTCAAATAATGACACACATATTTCTAAAGATTTTAACTGGACATTCTGATTTTAGAAGTTACACCCTTCGACCTTCGTTGACTTTCCCCAAATGATTGGAAAGTTGTTGCAAATTTGGTGTTTTACATAAGGAGTTCTCAATATGATTGGATGCCTAAATCCACACTTAGAAGATATGCCTTAATTATTACATATATTTTTGTTAAAAGTCTATTTATCTAGCTCTTTTTTAGATGCAATATCGTTAATAATTCTTTTAGAATCTATTGCTCAATAATTTCTTTGCAATTGATAATATAGCTAACATATTGTGATCTTACGTGAAATTTAATCAATCTTAATTATAAAAGGAGAATGAGCCTTAAAGAAACTAAGAAAGAGAATTTAATCAATCTTAATTATAAAAGGTGAATGAGCCTTAAAGAAACTAAGAAAGAGATTATAAGTTGTACGCGCACTATCTGTTCATGCACATGTTAGACTTGAAGCCCCAATTTATTCACCCGTAGAGGGAAGGTTCACATTCCTAATTTTTCTATCGCAGTATAATCGATCACAGATCAAAATTTTATCTTTTCTCTTCTATTTTTTTTTAATTTTATAAAGAATTATACACCACTTTTCTATCTACTTAATATACTCTTATATTTCAAAAGAAAAATCAACTAAGTCTAATATGGGCAAAATTTAGGACATCTAAAAGGGTGAGGCCAAAAGCAAATGCTTTAGTTGCTTCACCCTTCAGCCAGCCTACTTTACACCTTCATAGGTTCTTCTGCAAACTTAGTTTATGGGAAGTATTAGTTGCATAGAATTGGGCGTTTATGTGTTAGAAAAGGTGGATTTTTGGGTGTGATTCGTTTAAAGTTTTGATTTTTAGGTTACTGTTTCACAAATAATTTGTTAATGTGATCATGGTATATGGGTATTAAAGGGCATTTGGCTATGGGGGACGTGTATTGAAGTGTTTATACGTTTCAAGATTGTTCTTTTCCTTTCCAAAGACAAAATTTTGGGGGTTTTGTTTTTGAAATTGAATCGTTTTCTTTACCTTTGTGCATATATACTTAAATCATGTTGTTTACTTTGTTTTTATGCCATATACTATTTCCTTCTATGTTATATTTAATACTCTCATTAAGATTTCACATGTATACACTTCATTTTAAGTTATCCTCATAGTTTTTCGGATTATATAAGTTTCGTTGCTTGAAAAGTAGTGATCCATTAAACTTGACTCTTGATTATGTAACTCTTTTTTAAAAAATAAGCAAACTCGACTAAGCAATGAGCTTAGTGTCTAATTTTATTAATAATAAACACAAAAAATAATAAAGTCTTACAGGAGAAAATAATAAAGTACAGTACATTATAATGTTACGTAACTCTAGCCTACTGAATGTACTATCTCGCTTTATGGTAATAAGCTCTAAGCATAAAGTCGTTTAGAATATTGAGGAAGGATTTGAGGGCATCTCAATTAGTTAGAACAATGAATTCACTTAATTGGTCACAAGTTCTGCGTTAAGACAAAAGCAACATATGTTCTTCAATAATTCATGTCATGTTAATTTAACTGAATTCTTGCCTAATATAGCACGGTGGGCAATAGAGGGTCGTTTTTAAAATGATTAGTTAGGCAGGGCCAAAAATTTTAAGACCACCCCTTATAGTGTCTTATTTCTCCAATATTTCCAATTGTAACATATGATTTAATTCTTGAAGAAAATTCACTAGGTGCCCTTTTCCTAACTATTAGTGTTTTAAGTTAAGGACTCATTAAGAAAATTCGGGTAAATATAGCTTCCACTATGTGCTCCTCCTTCTGTACTTCGTCCTCCAGCAATTCATCTTTTTTAAATATATTGCAGAATTTATAATTTAAAATGTGTTGGTTATTTGTGGTTGTTTGGGATTATTGTAGTTGAAGAAACTTGAAAAACACCATAGTTGAACTTTATTGAGATTGATTATTGAAGAAGACAATGTGGATTTGCTGGTTTTTTGAGGTTTGGATTGAGTCTAAGCATTCATAATGTTGGAATTGGTACTTCCACATTCAGATGCGAAGCTTTTTTTAAAAAAGGCTATTTTTAATGAGGCCAAAACATAAATACTGCCACTTAAAGATCCTACTTGTGTCAGCATAGGTTAGAGTGTTGTCTATCGTGCTCCAACTAGCGAAAGAGTTCTGGGACGACCAAAGAAGAAGGGGATAGCTAAAACGATGAAGGCTAAGGACGCGAATCCAAGCCCAGTAATCAACGACTTGGGAAACACTAGCATATCCCTAATTGGGGAAATTGTGATAGCAGTATGGCCGGCGCTGCCTAATCGCAGTGGAAAAAGTCTACTACAAGCTGGTTCGAGTCTAGGGAAGTGACCTTCTAAGGTGAATCTAGTGAATAATGACTCATGAAAGGGATTTAATGGACCAAGAAAGAACAAGGAAACAGTATAGAGCTCTAGGATCCAGCGAATATTGAATTTGGGGATGGAGGTGTTAGTAGAGAAATAATGGTCCAACCTATTTGTCAAGAATTGATTTGCTACAAAGGGATGAATCTGAACATCATTCCTCCATTAGCGAAGGATGAGGTAAGAATAATCGAGCTGCAGAAAATTGGAGTAGAAAAAGGAAGCAAATTCTAGAACCAAGCAGTAGTTCTCTATGTTCAGGTCTCCAACGGGAACTGCTCTAGCACGCTTTATAGTGACACAATGAAGATATGCTTCAAGATTTGCTTTCATAATTAAGGCTATTGCGTCATTATATTTAAAAGTTTAGGTTATAGAAATGTTGTGCTATACCAAAGCTCCTTCATGATAAACAATAAACCACTAATTATCAAATCTTGTGCTTCTGACTTTAACTTTCATGAGGAGATCTTGAAAATTGTCCCACTATAGGTCAAATTTCCTGATATTCTCATTAATTACTGGAGTGGTGACTTTTCAGTCTAATAGATAGTTGTTTGGGCAGACCACGGCATGCAGCTGAGTGTACTATCCAAGTAGAGCGTATCTTTTATGTCAGACTACTAATTGAGATTGATGTCACACAAGAGTTGCGTCAATTTGTTATGATTCAAGATCCAATGGTTGTTGCTTTAAATAGGTTCACTATGACTGGAAGCCCCAATATTGTTCATCATATATGCAAATTGGACACATTTTCACTGAGGAAGCAAAGGCTTTTAAGCCATAAAGAAGAGAAAGCCCCAAAACCAAAGATTGAATGGTTAACAAAACAGCCAGGTCAAGCACTTGACCTACTACTATGCATCAGAAAAGAAATGATAAGGAGAAAATCAAGAAACAACTGTCAAATGTAGTGGTTAAGGCTTCACAAAGACAACATAACCCTCCTCTAAAAAGCAGATTTAATGTGAAAAGATGAAAGAAGTAAAAAAGTTGACCATCTACTAAGATATAATAACAACCAAACTGCAGCGGTAACTAATTGTTTCAGCCCTCTGGTAGAACCAAACATATCTTAGCTAGTTTTAAGGTGAATTTATAGGTGTGGATAGAGGCTGAAGTAGTAAGGGAGTGATAGCTGATACAAGTTGACCTTATATTTAATGAAGGTAGTAACATGGAATGTAAGAGGATTTAATAAATTGTATAAACAAAAGCATATTAAAGTTTTTGTTAGAGTGAATGAAGTAGCTATAATAGCTATAGTAGAGCAAAGAGTAAGTGAAAAAAATACTGGAGCACAAAATAGAGAAAGCATTTTCCAATTGACTTTGGATTTCAAATTATAACAATGTTGGTAAGGGAAGGAATTGGATCATCTGAGATCCATCACAAGTGAATTTCATAATACAAGAAAGCCACGCCCAATATATTCATGGTGAAGTCAAGCTGTGGGATCACAACCTACAGTTCAGCTTCACATCAATATATGATCTGCACTCAATAGAGGCAAGGAAAAAGTTATGGTATATAATAAGAAGTATTAATGCTGCTCAGATCATCCCATGGCTATTGATGAGTGACTTTAGTGCAATCATGCCAATAGAAGATAGAAGTTGTTAGCCCCTTAGACACGGCGGATTATGGCACGGTATGGCTATGACGAGACTTGGGGTATTGCTCCTAGTTATAGCTAAATGCGGGTTGAAAGAAACATGATTGTTGATTGTTTTGTCAAGGGCGAGCTAAGCTTGACTTGACCGGATTCAAGGCAATGTGGGCTGATTGACAAGCAAGGTTAGTGCAATGGCTAGGCAACCTAGTGCCTTTGTGAGTGGCAAGATGGAAAACAGGCAGCTTGGGGTGGCAAGCGAGCTCGGCAGCAGGCAAACGACTTTGTGGGCTAAAGGGTGTCAAGACTTGGTGTCTTGATGCCAAGGCAAGGCAATGTGTAGCGTGGCTAAGTGTTTGGTGCATGGAATTTGGCTAAGTGTCGGTGCTTAGGCAGATTTGGGCGAAGTGACCTGAACGACATGGGCAGACCGGCTGAACGTAGGCACAGTCTTGGGCAAACATGCAGGCAGCAGTGGGCACATGTGCATGGCACATGACCGGCCAATTGAGCGGCCAAACATGGGCAAAACGTGGGATGAAGTGGCCGAGTAGTGCGCTGAGTTGGCTAAAACGTGGCCTACATGGCCTGTCTAGTGTCAAAAATACCCCAATCCACTTTTACAAGCCTCTGGCTGATCCCCCTTATGTATTTAAGTTGTTTTGCTGCCATTTTATCACTTAGACAGGAAATACTTAGTTTTTCTAAGGTAAAAAATGAAGTAGCCTGGTGGCTTTCCTTTGTATTTATTGTGAATAATATAAAGGTTGGGAATTTTCCCGTAAACACTGTCTCTTTTATTTTGTGCCCTTTACAATTCAGTGTTTGGCTTGATCTTTACTTCAAAAACGTTCAATCATATGCCTAAAACAAATTAGCATCGCTGCCTATTTTCAAATCTAAGAAAAACGACCCTAAAATAATTCTAAGTGTGGGAAACGCCTGAGCCTTGCGGGCGGGCTGCTTAGCTGCCGCACGGGGCAAACCTCGGCGGGTTTGATTGCTTAAAATTGCCCTTGTGACAACTTGGTATCAGAGCTTGAAGGATCTGGTTCGTTGCTTAGAAGAAAACCATGGCTGGTGGAAATAGTAGCGCTGAAATGAGGGAATGGTTGGCTAAACTTGAGGCGTTGGTGGGTGTAACTGACGAGGGTGTGGATCATGTTGATGTGCTGATACGAATGGCTCGTCTTAAAGCCCATTGTGAATGTCTTGAGGCAGAAAGTCAAGCCTTCAAGAGAGTTGTTGCGGCTGAAATTGAAAAACTAACTAAGGACAATGAAAATTTGAAATTGGAAGTCGTTGTGCTTAGGCGGGCTGTTGGAACAGGTGTTCAATGGGTTGATGAACGTCCTAAGGTAAAGATCCCTGAACCTAAGGCATTTGAGGGATCTCGTAATGCTGTTGTGCTTGAGAATTTTCTATGGGACATGTAGCAATATTTCGAGGCAGCCCATGTCCATGACGAGGAGAAGGTGTCCTTGACAACACGTTACTTGGCTGGTGATACTAAATTATGGTGGCATACTCGTGTGGCTGATGATGTGAGTGGGGCCAGGCCTAAGATTGAGTCGTGGGAGCGGCTTTAGAAAGAGTTGAAGGATCAATTCTTGCCTAGTAATTATGCTTGGATTGCTAGAGACAAACTGAAACGGTTGAAGCAAACCGGTTCATTGAGGGATTATATCAAGGAATTTAGTTCTTTGATCTTGAGTATAAGCAATATGTCCGAGGACGATAAGTTGCACAATTTCATGTTTGGGTTGCAAGGTTGGGCTCAAATGGAACTAAGGAGGCAGAACGTGAAAGACCTCCCTAGTGCCATTGCGGCTGCTGATGCATTGGGCGACTTTAAGCGTGAGGTTGTGAATTTTCTACTTCTAAGGCTAAAAACGGGAATAGTGACAAGGGAAAGGAGTGGAAAAATATTGAAAAGTGCAATGCAACGGGTGAGGCTAGTGGCAAAGGGAAGGCAGTGTTTGATAAGCCTAAGGAGAAAGTGAACAAACCACGTGGCTGTTTTATTTGTGATGGGCCACATATGGCAGCAGATTGTCCAAAACGTGCTAAGCTAAACGCTCTTCTTGATAATGATAGTAATGAGACTAAGGAATAAAATGAAGAAGAGTATGTGGTTGCTGCATTTTGTAGTCCATTGGTTGCTAACCCTGATTCTATTGCTTTTAGGCAAGAGAAAAGTCTTCTAAATGAATTAGAGAAGTGGAGCTTAATTGAAGAAAGCATAGTTAAACAAAAGTCTTGGAATAACTAGCTTAACCTTGGTGATTCAAGTACTACTTTCTTTCTTGCAGCATTAAGGACAAGGCAAGCCCAAAATAGAATTGGTAAGCTACTGAATACAGATGGCATCTACAAGTAGAAGGATATACAACATGAGATAATTGCCTTTAATCGGAAGCTTCTATAATCAACTGATGAAGGAACACTTGCTATAAATCTCAGGATGCTCAAGAGACAGCAACAACTAGAGCTCATTAGCCTAGTAAGTCAAAATGAAATATACCGAGAATAATGTGGTATTAATGAGAAAAAATCTTAGGATGTGATGGATTAAATTCATGCTTCTTCACAAAAGCATGGCCAATAATAAGGAGAGGTAACTGAAATTATACAAAAGTTTTCTGAAAATGTTGAGATGTTCAAGGCAATTGATTGAACAAATGTGACTCTAATCCCTAAAGTAAAGAACCTATCAAATGTGAAAGAACTTACACTTATATCATGTTTCACCACACTTTATAAGATTGTCTCAAAGGTTATAACTGCCATAGTGCAAAAATTAATGGACTATCTTGTGGATAATAATCAAACAACTTTTGTTCTAGGCAGGATTATCAACGATAACATAACTTTATGCCATGAACTAGTCAAAGGCTACACATATCCTAAGATGTATGTTGAAGCTAGATATGCATAGAGGCTATGATTCAGTAGAATGGGCCTTTATACACCAAGTACTACAAGGCCTAAATTTTTCAAATAAGTTCATAAAATGGATCTTAGTTTGTCTACAAATAGTATCATATTCTATAGTAATCAATGGAGACCCGCTAAATCATTTCAAGCAAAGAAAGGACTAAGGAAATGAGATCTTTTGTTCCTCTTTACTTTTGCTCTAGTTATGGAATACTTTAGTAGATTACTAAAATCTTTGAGATCTCAGCCTGACTTTCATTTTTAACTAAAACTTCAGAAATTGAACATAATCCGGTTGGATTTTGCTGATGATCTTTTGTAGTTCTATAGAGATGACCTCATCTCTGTTAAACTTTTGATGTAGTGCTTTAAAAGACTTTTCTAAGGCTTCATATTTGAAGGTAAATATTGAGAAGAGTTCTATCTATTGGGTTAGGCGAGTGAAGAAGTACAACGGTAAATACTCGTATCTCTTGACCTTTCTAAAGGTGAACTACCTTTAAGGTACTTGGCGAATCACTTGAGTGCCAAAAGATTATTAGTACTTCAATGTCAACCCATCTTAGATAAAATTTTAGGCAGAATCATGTGTTGAAAAACAAGACATCTATCATATGTAGTACGGCTTCTTCAACTTAAAAAAGTGTTATTATACCAACGCAAATAATTCTAGTCACATGTGTTCATCATCCCAAAGAAAGTCATACATAGTATAGAGGCAACATGCAGAAGATTATTATGGGCTGGAGGGATTGATCCATTAAAAAAGAACCTTATGGCTTAGAAAAGTTGTGTATGCCACAGTTAGCTGCGGCCTAAACATAATGAACATCGTTGAATGGAATAGAGTTGCAACTTGCAAGCTCTTATGGAATATTTATCAAAAAAAGACTCACTATGAGTCAAACAGATAAATGTTATTATATGAAGGCCAACCCAGTATTACGATTTGTACCAAAATAGGCATCCTTGAGAATTCAACTGGATTGGAGGTTATAAGGTGACAACAACATAAAGTGTGAGAAGTAAATTTCAAAATCAGAGGCACATTGGTTGACTTATAAACTCATCCACTGTGTCTAAATGTACAATATCAGAAGATTCGCTATCCATAAAAATTCAAAAAACAACAATGGCAACATATAATAACAAAACAAAGAAACAATAACGAAAAAGAGCATATACAAGCATACTTCTTAGCCACTTAGTACTTCAACATCTGCTGGTTGGAAAATATATTAATCTCTCCACTTTCAATTATAGCTAATCTGAGAAATTGTTTCAACAACAGCTCCACTTTTCAACAGCATCAACTGACGCTCCGTCAAAAATTCATTAACCAAACTAATATACTTCACATCACCACCCCAATAACTTTTGACATCAAACCAATGCTCAAACTTAAAAATTTGATCTCCTTCCTATGGGAACAAAAAATAAGCACTACTTATTCGACAAACAAAGTTATAAAATCGTATGGCAACAAAGTAACAAGTAAAGACAAGGGAAAAAAATACATTACGATGTACCATAATGAACTCACAATTAATATGCAGAAAAATTTATGTACCATCACCAAAATGCAAAGTCAACAACACAAAAATAAAGAGAAATAAAATACACAGTAACTACTACTAAACAATAAATAAACTCATGTATGTAGACAATACTTTACTAAACAAACTCATGTCTGGTGAAAAGAGCAACTTACAAAGAAAGTCTCTGCAACTCTTGGCAATAGCCAAAACTTTAAGTTCTGGTAGAAGAGTCAACTTCCAGGGAAAGTATCTACAACCAAGACTTTAAGCTTTAGTGCAATGAGTAACTTGCAGAGAAAGTCACTGCAAGTCTTTGCTATAGCCAAGACTTTAAGCTCTGTGCAATGAGCAACTTGCAGAGAAAGTCTCTGCAACTAATGGCAATAGCAAAGACTTTAAGCTCTGTGCAATGAGCAACAAGAAGATCTAATGGCTATAGCCAAGAAGAACCTTAAAATCACCTTAATCAAGCAAAACAAGCAAAAAAAAGTTCACAGGAACCTTAAATTTAATACGATGATCACCAATCAAAATAAGAAAAACTAACAGATAAGTATATCAACAATAATTACATAAAAAAATACAAAAAAATAAATACCGATAAAGGATTAGGAGAAATAAAAATTGTATTATAATTAAATAATAAAATAAATATATAATAAACACATGAAAAGAGAGAATAACGTACCCTAAATCTCCAGAACATAAAGAAGAAAGAAGGAAAGGAATGAGGAAAGAAAGAAGGAATCCGCTCAATGTGAACTAGGTTTAGGCAGGGGCAAAATAGTCCTTTCATAAACTAACTAATGACATGGAGGGCAGCTAGTTAAAATATTTCAAATGAGGGAATTTATTCAAAAGTGGGGCTTACAAAGGGCACCCAGTGAAAATCCAAAAAGTTTCACCGCGTGCCCTCCATAAGGAGTGGTTTTGCAAAAATGCACGAGCTAAGCAATGATTTAGTAAAATACCCATTTAGCCTGGATCCAAGACATCAAGGCAAAAATCTGGTAAATCTTGACAATTACCAATATTTCGAGGGGCAAGTATTATTTTGCCAATAGCAGGGAAAGACTGAAAGGGGCAAGTCTTGGCAATTGCCAAGACTTACGATCAAGTGCGGCAAGTGTTTCCTTTTGCCAACACTTGAAGGGATAAGTGTTGAAAAATAGAGAGGTATAAAGGTAAGTCTTGGCCCCGACCTAAAAACTTTACAGGGGTGTTTCCATCCGGAATTTTTTTTATTAAATTTTAGTGGGAATATTTTTACAAAATCTTTGTACGCGGGCAAAGAGGCAAACCATTGCTTATCTTGTCATATTTTTGCAAATAGGCCGTGAAAATCTTTACCAACCAAGGGTAGGCGCACCCGCAGCCACAGTTCA
Source organism: Petunia secreta (assembly GCA_029990175.1). Taxonomy (NCBI): domain Eukaryota; kingdom Viridiplantae; phylum Streptophyta; class Magnoliopsida; order Solanales; family Solanaceae; genus Petunia; species Petunia secreta. The sequence continues at coordinate 956,213 of JARKIP010000175.1, read as the reverse complement.
GTGTGCCAGCCACTTTTGGGTGTACATTTATAGAGGGGTGACCACTTTGCTTATCTTCAAACAACTGTGGTTGAATTTCAAATTAGATTGAACGAAATTTAGCACCCTTTTTGTCTGAAGTTGAGATTTTATTTTTTCCTCAACTTCAAACTAAAGATTTGGATATAATTTGAATTTGAGCACAACTTCACACTTTTGATTTAAATTAGCTTATTTTAAAATCAAAAAATGTAAATTGAGTGAACTTCAAAACATAGGCTAAAATTGGATATATAACTTCCAACTCTAATGGTTTGAAATTATGACTATACTTGCAAACAATTTTTGAACTTAATAGGACAGGTAAAATAAGCTTCCCAGAGAAATTTTTACGCCCACCAATTTGTTGAAATGGTAACCATCCTTCTCGGAACCAAGACATCGAAAACATATTTCATAATGTTAACACAACATTCTAATGATTCATGCCTCTAAGATGAACAGGCCTGTCACCTAAAATACACAAAATTTACCGGCACTCATTAAATTTTGTGGAACCGAGCTTGCTCAGCGTCATGGAATCATGCACTTCGCAAACTCAAATTAGGAGTTTCAGAGGCATAACATGTCGAACGAATTTAAATTCATAAAAATACAAGAAGAAAGCACTGGAAAGGCTTGAATGGACAACATCCAGTGCCAGGTATCAATCTTGCACAATTCAGGCCATTAGGTCTGTTTTTATTTTACTTAATGCAATCACAAACATTCACAATGATGACCTAACTTTGGGTTAAGGGTACCACTTTAGCAAGCAATCATTCAACTGTATAGTTAATCCTTTGACCTTTTTATAGCTGATAAAACTCTATCACTATACATATGTTGGAAAAAGGACTTCAAATAATGACGCTACCCAACATGAGATGAGGAATGTAGAGTTCAAAACCACGGAGTAGTTCTTTTTCTACAACCTAGAGAATATTTTGTGCTAGCAACTATTCTGTATTTGTAATTCACAAGGAGTGGAATTAACATTGTACAAGTATAGCTGTTCAACTACATAAGCCCAAAATATGTTTTTCTTCCTTTTGGCTTATTTACAAACTTTAAAAAAGAAAAAAGGGTATTATATGCATCCTTAAATGACACGATAATAACTAGAAAAACCATCTAACAGCAAACTTTTAATTTTCACTGCACGCAACAATTTTACATTCCTCAAATCAATTTCTCCTTTCCCCTTCACCCTTAGCGCCATTTCCTCACTTTGATTGGAACTCTTTGCATTTGACAACACCAATGACCACAACATTGGATTCTTTATCTTAGTAAATGTCGAGAACTTCAAGAATGGATCTATTACATAGGGGACAGCAACCTCGGTTTACCCAAAGCTCTCTTGAACACACTCTGCAAAATGTGTGCCCACATGGTATGAATGCTGCTCCTTTTTTCCTTCTCATACAAACACAGCAAACAGTTTCACCACCCACTCCTTCGTCATTCTCCATTAATTCCCCCTCATAGACCTCTGTCTCTTCTAACAATCTCATCAACGACATTCTCGTTGGTGTCCCTGGCACGGTCCTTGGGCTTTCGATATCGGGCCTCAACGTGCTCGTGCTCGGGCCGGGCCTTGGGTTCGGGCTGGTGTCAGTTTCATTATCTGAATTTTGCTCCGCTGCTCTGAAGTGGCGTTCGGCGGCCAACGCGGCCGCCAAGTTCATCCCCGAACTGCTTGGTATATGATCCAAACATGCTATAGTAGAAACTGTTTGCAGCGGTGTATGTTGATGAGGACTATTCATGATGTCTACGTTGTCTTCATCGTCCATGACATTTAACGTTGCTGGCATGATACCCCAACTGGACCCACAGCATCCGATTTTCTTTAATCCTAGCCGTTCTGTTAGACTCTTTCGTCGTCTTACTACTCGATTATCACCGTCCATTCTTTCTCAATATCCACGACTTTTCTTCAAAATCACCGAATATGATGGGATGAATGATATTTACCTGTCTCGAGTTTGTACTATGAGAATGAAAAATATTAATTATTAATGAGCTAGTGTAACAATATACAAATTTGAATTAGTTGAATCAGTATATGAATTTGAATCAAAAGATACTCTTGGTAATTGTTATCCTTCTCTTTTGACTTTTCCTGCAATTCAATACACAAGATTTCATCAATTTCAGCCATTTAATGGCATACACAAAAGCCACAACATTTACAACATATAATATGTGTTTATATAATGTATTTCAGCTCTCATTAGGAAATACTACTAGTAATAATTAACAGAAAGGACAAGTGTATACATGTCTAAATGAAGAGTATAATAAAGGAAAAAACAACAAAAGGTATAGAAGGTAAATGTACTTACAAAGAATCAAATATGTAATTAGGGCAGAGCCAGTATCACCAACTCTTTTTCTAATTCAAATAACATGCTAAGCAAGTGCATTAATTAGCATAAATGTGGAAAAATATGAAGGAAAACAACTGGGTTTTGTTGGGGTTGTTGAGGGGAGGGGAGAGGGAGCTAACGATCTGTTTAGCTAAGAAGGGGAAGTCAATGAAATGTGGTTTCCTTTGTGGAGAAAGATAAGAGGGGAATAGTAGTTAGTAGGTATCATATTATTCTTCTGTTGAAACTTTCACTTAGAAACAAACAAAAAGACAAAAAGAAAGAAGGAAAAAAGCAAGAAAAGGAAATCATTGGCAAGTCTTATTAGATTTTTTTTTTTTTTTGGTTGAAAACTTGCACACATTCTAGTTTGAGCCAAATAGATGCGTGACATACGTATAAAAATATATTTACTTTGTTTAAATTCATATATCGATATTATTATTTGGAGAGTCGGTCAGGTTCTTCTTTCACATATTTTTTTAATATTATATTTTTAATAAATTGTAAGTATCATTAACATAAAAATCGAGCGACAATCTAAAGAGCATTCTTGCACCTCCTGGTCATTTTGTACCAGTGTCGCAGAACCTCAATCATCTCATTATTACAATCATAGTAATTTCCTAAGCTACTAGCTAAGCCAACTAATAGAACCACATTAATTTAAGTACAGAAAGAAACATTACTGGAGTAAAATCAGACTTTAACCTCTACTTTAAACACTCTAACTTACACTAGACCCCAGACTGCTCAGCAGCAAGCATTCTATCTATCAGTACAGTACACACTCTTGCCATCTTCTTCTCTCTATAGCTTTTGATTCTTTCTTGGCTTTCTCTCTGGATACTCTTCACTACTTCAGCCATAGACAGTGTGATCTGACCAAAGATCACCCCATTTCTTTTCCTCCATGTATAATAGACAATAATACTAAACACAGCTACAGTTATTAGCTCCCTGAATTTTTTCCATCTTATATATTTTATCCACTCTAACACTTGAGACACTGGCTTGCTTGGTATGAAAATATCACTCCACTGTTTTAGAGCAACCAGCAACTGCTTGAACCATAAGCCTGGTGGAATAGGTGGTCTGTTAATTCTGCCTCTTGAGTCTGACACAAACAGCATGTGGATTCCTCACACTGTATCTGCAGTCTTTGCATCTTGTCCTTAGTTACAATCTATCCTGCACAGCAAGCCACATAATGATCTTGTGCTTATGTATAACTATAGTTGTCCAAATCAGTTCACCATTAGGGAGTTTAGTCAGTGTGCCAATCAGCTTATGATAGCTTCTTGTCAATAAATACACTTCATTACTTGTGAGCTGGTATCTGTCATTAGCATACCATTATTGCATTTCCATCTTTAACTTGTTAAGTTGTCTCCAGTACCAACTACTATCTGAAGGTGGAGAGTAGGCCCACATACTCTCTTATTGCCTCATATAAACCCCATGAATCCATTTCACTCATAATACATCCTTCTTTTCAGCCAGCTACCATAACAATTTCCTTACAGCAGCTATGTTCCATAGATGAAAATCCCTCACATTTAGGCCCTCATATTTTCTTGGCATACGGACTTTATCCCAAGCTACAAGCCTTACTTTCCTCTTCTCACTTGTGTATCCCCACAGAAATGCCCTGCATCTACTATCTACCTCCTTAATTATACTTTTTGGCAGTATGAATACTGCACCCCAGAAGTTATACACAGAAAAAGTACAACATTGATAACCTGAAGCCTACCTGCATATGATAACTTCTTTGCATAAGCCATCTTAATTATGTTCGTTATTTTCTCTAGCAACTGGTAGCATTCAACCTTGTTCCACTTTTTGGTAGAAAACCAGTTCTTCTCAGCAACATTTGCTTCTGAGGTTCAGTAACACCAACTATAAATATGCTTCACTTGTCCAGGTTTGCAACCAACCCTGACACCCCTGTGAAATGATGCAGAGCCTCCATGACCTTATTCACTGACTTTATACCCCCCTTGCAGAAGATCATTAAATCATCTGCAAATATCAGATGATTTAACTTAGTCTCCTTACACATGGAATGGAATCTAAAGTCAGAAAGTTCTCCTACTACTTTCATCACCCTGAAGAAGTACTCCATAGCCAGGACAAACAGCAATGGGGACATAGGGTCCCCTTGCCTCAACCCTCTATTTCCAACAAAGAAGCCATAATTTCCACCACTAACTCTCACAGAGAAAATTGGTAAGGTTACACATTTCATTACTAGTTTAACAAACGGATCAGGGAACCCATACTCCTTCATTACACTCTCAAGGAAGTCCCATCTCACTATGTTATATGCTTTCTTTAGGTCTATTTTCATCATGCATCAGATGCATTGGCCCTATTGTAGTGCCTTAAGATGTCATGACAAATCAAAACGTTATGCACAAGTGATCTGTTTTGAACAAATGCATCCTGATTTTGTGCTATTAATTCAGCCACTACTCTCTTGAGCCTCATGCAAATCATTTTAGATATGCATTTGTACATGACATTACAGCAAGATATATGTCTAAATTGTGTAACAGACATAGGCACACTCACTTTTGGGATCAATGAGATCACAGTAGTATTTAGTTGTTTCAACAACATACCTAACTGGAAGAAGTCTAACACTGCTGTTGTTATATGCTCCCGAATAATACCACAACATGTTTTAAAGAACTCACTCCCATAGCCATCAGGCCTAGAACTTTTGATTGATGAAATGGAGAACACTGTCTTTTTTACATCCTCTGCCTATATGCCTGCATCACTTGTACTTTCAACTCCAGGTTCAAAGTTCTTCCCTTTACTATTAAACTTGCAAAGACTGGCACCCTCTCAGACACACAAGTGCCCAGCAGGTTGTTGTAGTAATTCACAAATGCTGCTGCTATTTCATCTGGTTCTTGCCTTAAATTTCCCTATTCATCTTGTATTTGCATTACCATCTGCTGTAGTTTCATGTGCTTCATAACCGCATAAAAATACCCGTGCTTCATATTATATGAGGTATTGTTTAAATATTTTAAATTATAAATTATCAAAATTTAAAAATATTTTTATATAATTTCTAGATATATAAATTTTATTTTAAAAACTTGAATTTATGCAAAACGATGTTAAAATTAAGAACCTTGAGCTCATACTCCAAACATTGTGTATGGGCCTAAATCGTTTTTAGGTACACAAATCGAATTTGGATCCGAATATAAGCAAATCTTTGTATCAAAGCGATAAATAACGCGCGAAATAGATAAAAATGCGTAACACAACTTGCTTTTAATATATGAATGTTCAGTACAAATTTGGACAGAGTTTTGGTATATCTTTCTGGATGCTTATAATACAAAATGAGCTTCTATTTATAGGCCTAGGGACCTTGCCCACGTTCTCCATCACCAGCTTGCACTCCTCCCACGATCTGATCAGCAACATGGATGAGTTAGTGGGGCAGAGTAGTGGGCTGCAAAGCCGTTGGGACCGAGGTGGTAACCGAAGCCTTGCCACAAGGCTTCGGTCGTCTGACCTTATTATCCGAATGGGGTGCCGTGACCCGAAGTTCAAGACTTAATTTCTCTTCGGTCGCGCCTTCGGGCGTTGACCTAGGTGGTTCAGCCACGATCGATTATTTTCCCTTCGGAGCGCCAGCTCGTTTTTTCTTCGGTCTACCAACTCGAGGTGCTGACCGAAGACGACGATTTTTACCCAATACAGATAGTCCCCCCACTCCTCGGTAGACGCCGAAGTCGCCGAGGAGTGGAATGAGTTTGAGCGGGAAGTCGACGTGGCAAAACCCTATCCACGAATTTTCAAAAAGTTGCGCATCTGTAGGGTCGCCGTTCCGCGTTACGTGGCGGCTCGCGATAGGTCTCTGAACGGTCACGCCGTCTTTTTGTTTTCTCCAATGTTTCAGTCATCATTAGCTTCACCTACTTGCACGTGTACAAACACTATAAATACTTCACTTCTGCCCTTTTCATCTTCACTCATCATTTTGCTTTGAGAAGAAGAACAACAGACTCTTTCAGCCGCCGTTGTCACCACCACTCCTTTCATCCAAAATTTCTCTTTACTTTGCTCTTCTGATTCCCAACATGTCTACCAATGTTTCTGCTACCATTTCTGGTCAAGGCTCAAGCGATTCCGGTGAGAGAGCGGAACGTTTTGCGGCCATGGCAGTGAATGACGAAGCCGTTCCCTCTGTGTCACCATTGCAGGTGGCTGGAGCGGGAGACGGTGGTGAAGCCACATCGGCCGCTCCCACTCCCTTGAGACGTAAAACGAAAGCGGGTCGCGGCTCAGCTGAGGTCAGCGAGTATGTGGACTTAGATGTAGTTGACGACATCGAGGGTGGTGATGCCACTGATGTGAGAGAGGTGGGTGGCTCGGTCGAAGCGGCCGAGGTGAGCGAGATTAGCGGCTCGAAGGGTGAAACCGAGGTGGGCCCTTCGAGGAAATCAAAGAGGAAAATTCCACTCGAGGTGGAGATTGACCCTCGGTTGGTCATCCCCTCGAGCTTTAACAATGAAAAAGACTTGAAGGTTCACGCTCAGTCAGATGCTCAGAAGGGGAAGAGAAGAAACGTCCCCGTTCATGTTACCCCGAGCATCGTAACCGAGGAAAGGATTGCGGCGGTTCGGGTAGACTGCCGCTGGGGGCCCGAAGTGGAGATTAGGATCCCGGCGCCTGGCTCGGCCGCGTCTACGCATGTTGAAGGATATTCCTCAGTTTTTACTTACTCTTTCACCATAGGTTTTGATTTGCCTGTACACCCCATAATTGACACGTTTTGCAGATCATACAACCTCTGTCTTGCCTAACTTGGGCCCGGAGTTTGGAGGGTCGTCCAAGCCCTTGAATATTTGAGTGGTGCCGCGGGGGTGCCATTCACTTTTCAGCACTTGATTTCGCTCTACTACCCCTATTTCCACAAAGCCGGGGTGGTCGCTCTCTTGCCTCGGGGCTCATATGCAATTTTAAGCAAGAGTGAGGATCATGGGGATCGAGGATGGAACGATCGGTTCGTGCTCATTCCTACGAACCTGCTGTCTGCCGAGCCTGGCTTTCCCGAGGCGTGGAATGCTCAGCGTAAGTGCCTATTTCCATTCTTCCTTTGGTTTGAGATTATCGCAATTGTTAACCGACCTCTCTTTTTTTTATCCGCAGCTGAAAAAGTGGCGGTTGTGCCTCCGAGTAACCTGCTCGGGTGGGTGACCGAAGTCATGCAGCCGAAAAAATGCCCCGAACGGCAGTGGATGGTGTTAGCTGCTCTGCCTGAGAACCGATGGGCGTGCAAGAGGCACAGTGAGTTGTTGACTTCGGGCCGCTGAGTTCCATTTTAAATTATTCAACTAACTTTTCCACTTTGATTACATAGGTCTCCCCAGCAAGGCCGTGAGAGAGGTTGACGAGGAAGAGGAAGCCGAGGCGGAGGGCGGAGAGGAAGAGAGAGGAAACAAGAGGGCGAAGAGAAGCGAGAAACTGGTGACCGACGTCACCGAGGGGGTTGCCAAGATGGCAGCAATGGCGAAGAAGCTCATCGAGGAGAAGAAAACTAAAGCCTCTTCGAGCCAAGGGGCTTCACAAGGTGAAATTTTCTTGGGTAGGTTTTCTTGTGTTTCCACTGCCACTCGTACTTATGTTAGGACATTGCTCCTCTTCCTGCCTCAGGTGCTAAGAGGAAAAGGGCGAGCTCGAAGCGGGCCGCCACAGCGAAAGGTCCTCGAGTTGAAGAGGTTGCTGCCCCCGTTGCTGAAACTCTGATCACTAAACGTCGGGGGCTCGTCGACGTGCCCAGCGATGAGGAGCTCCCTCCTCTGGTTCCCGAGGAGAGGCCAGATCCAGTCCCCGAGCCTGTTCCAGAGGCGAGGGCTGAAGTGGGCGGGTCAACCGGGGTCATTCACGTGGAGGAATCTGACCAAGAGGCCGCAAAAAGAAAGGGTAAGGCGAAGGCGAGCGGAGGGTTGATCAAGAGCATGGTCAAAGCTTCAAGGGATTCTTTGAAGCCCACCAACGTTGCAGCTCGGGCTTTGGAGATATATCCCGATGCTAATTTGTTAGATGCTACGAAAGAGGACATCATGTCTCTTGACGGCCTGCTCGGGCCAGCTGAAGCTCACGCCCTTCGGAATCTCAATCCCATGAGTTTGATGGGTGTTTCAGCCGCTTCTGCTCTTCGGGTAAGTCTTAGTATCTTTTTAACATAATACGCCTTACCAAACTTTGAGCGCTGACATGTGTTTCAAACGCAGAGCTTTGTCCTCGCGCTGCGAGCTGTTCACCTCGAACGAGATCGAGCCCAGGAACTTCAAGCAGCTGCTACCGTTTGGGATGGTCAGAAAAAGGTCCTCAAAGGGCAGGTCGCCGAGTTGGAAGCTCGGTTCGCAATCCTGAACAGCGAGCTGGAGCGTGCCAACGAGGTGGCGGCAAAAGCCGAGGATGACCTTCGGGCGGTTGCAGAGTCCTCCGAGGCTCGTGTTCGAGCTGCGATGGATGAGTTTACTGCTGAACGCTCGAGGCTCAGTCTTGAGAATGCCCGCCTCGAAGCTGAATTGTTCAGGGCAAAGACCGAAGCCCTTGAGGCGGGGGAGAGGTATCGTGGCAAGCTCGGGGAATATAATGCCAAACTTCTTGAGCTGCAACGCCAAGTGGACGAAGTGCCAGCCCTTCGGGCCAAGGTATCCAGGCTTGAGAGGCGAGTTTCCCACCTTAACGAGCGGGCCGAGGTTAGATCAACAAGGGCCAAATTTGAAGAAACATGGGCCGTGGTCAAGACTAGGCTCGGTGCCCTCGAGCAGGTTCAGGCCGGGCAGATCGTGCTTGAGGACGAGATCGTCAAAGCGAGGGAGGCTGCTGCCGAGGCCCAAAGAATTGTGGACGAACTTCCCTCAAGCGAAGGATCAGATGATGAAAGCGACAGTGCCGAAGAGGGCAGCGGAGATGCTGATGGGGCGTTGCCTTAGTAAACTTTTGATGTCTTTCATTTTTTGAGGCCTTCGCGCCTTTTTTGGATGTTGGCCTTCAGGCCTTTGTATTTATGTTTGACCTTCGGGCCATTTTTGGATGTATATAGCTTCAGCCTTCGGGCTTTTAATGAAAGATCGCTTTGTGAATTTTGCGTGTTTATTTTTCATGTGTATCGAACACTTTTGAAAATAAATGATATGCTTGCAAGGCTTTAAGCTAAATTTGACCGGTGCGAACTTAGGACGACGTCTCGTCCTCGAGTCGATGCAATGCGCGGCTCAAGTAATAACACATGGATAGAATGAGAGTACCCGAAGTCGTTTTATTAATATCAACGAGCCAAAAGGCTATGTACATAAAACCAAGTCGGGACGGACCTTGGGTAAGAAACGAATTAACGAACTTCAAACTAAAACATGCCGCTATCGGGCTAATTTACAATGTACTAAATCTAGTCCTCGGGCAGCAGTCCCCGGTTGTCGGCTAGATAAGCATCGGTTGGGAGGCTCGATGTCGACCTCGGTGTCAACCCTTCTCACTCCCCCCCAGTGTTCGGTTGTGAATCTCGATGAGGATCCGAGCACTGGAATCGGTTCGGTTTGCTTCCTGAAAAGGTCGAGCAAAAAAGGTGGAACGAGGAGTGAGTTAGTACATTGTTTATCAATGCCATGGGAGCGTCGTTCGGCTCGGGGCTGTTTAATTGATAGAGTTGAAGGATATTTACCTTGGCTAAAAGTAGTATCGCTTTAGATGAGAAATGTTCCAGTTCAGCGGCTCGGGTTCGCCTTGAAGAGACTCGATTTGATAAGAGCCTTTTCCGACGATTGCTTTGACCTTGTAGGGCCCTTCCCAATTTGCGATAAGCTTCCCCCCGTTGTCCTCCTTTGTTGATTGATTCACGGTTTTCAACACATAATCTCCCACCTTGAAGTCCCTAAATTTAGCTTTCCTGTTGAGGTACGCTTCGATCTGTCTTTTTTGGGCAACAAGCCGAACCAAAGCTAATTCCCTCTTCTCTTCGAGCAAGTCTAGCTCAATGCGCATCGCCTCTTGGTTGGCATCTTCGGTTGTGTGAGCATACCGAAGGCTTGGTTCGCCCACTTCCACTGGGATGAGAGAATCCATGCCGTAGGCTAATGAAAAAGGGGTCTCACCGGTGCTGTTCTTCTCCGTTGTTCGCATGGCCCACAGAACCCCGGGCAACTCCTCGGGCCAAGGGCCTTTCTTCTCATCGAGTCGCTTCTTCAAATTCTCAATTATGATCCTGTTTGAAGATTCGGCCTGGCCATTAGCACTTGGATGGTAGGGAGTCGAGGCTATCCTTTTGATTCCCCATTGTTTAAAAAAGTTAGTGATAGCCGCCCCCATGAATTGTTTGCCATTGTCGCAAGCGATTTCTTTTGGGACGCCGAACCGGTAGATGATATTCTTTTTGATGAAGTCGATTACCTGCTTCTGTTTTACCTCGGTGAGCGCTGCGGCTTCCACCCATTTTGTGAAGTAATCAGTCAACACCAAGATGAACCGAACACCACCTTTTCCTTTGGGTAGTGGTCCGACAACGTCCATTCCCCATTTCATGAAGGGCCATGGTGATACCACCGAGTGTAGAGGCTCGGCCTGTTGGCGGATCATTTGCCCATGGCGCTGGCACTTGTCACACTTTTGCACGAAGGCTTTCACATCGGCGCTAATGGTGGGCCAGTAATACCCAGCTCTTAACAATTTACGCACCAACGATTTCCTCCCCGAGTGATTTCCACACTCGCCTTCGTGTATTTCGGCCATCACGTACCTCGCCTCATCGGGGCCCAAGCATTTGGCCATCGGGCCGCAGTACAACCTCTTGTATAAATTGCCTTCGATCATGTGATACGAGGCCGCTTGGGTCCTTAGCTTTTTCGCTTCTTTCTTATCTTGGGGAACAGTCCCCGAGTCGAAGTAGGAGATGAACTTACTTCGCCAATCCCATCGATTGTCAACCGAATTGACTTGCAACTTCATCTCTCTCATTTGGGCGGACAGCAACCGAACCACCGAGTCAGTCCCCGAGTGAGCTTCATCAATGGCCGAACCAAGATTTGCCAAGGCATCAGCCTCGGTATTTTCTTCCCGAGGTATTTGTTTGACACTCCATTCTTGGAATTGGGCTAGGATCCTCTGTGCCCGATCCAAGTAAAGCTGCATTCTGGGCTCTCGAGCCGTGTAATCACCGAGGATCTGGTTGACCACCAATTGTGAATCACATCTTAGTTCAATTCTGTCAACCCCCATTTCTTTAGCTAGCTCTAAGCCCGCTAGAGCCGCTTCGTATTCTGCTTCGTTGTTGGTGACCTTTTTGAATCGAACTGAATGCCTAATCCTCTCCCCGGTGGGTGTTCTCAACACAATGCCTAAACCCGAGCCTTTTGAATTCGTTGCCCCATCGGTGTGCAGTATCCACAGCCCCGGAGGGGATCCCTTCGCCTCGGAGCTTTCCTTTTCCGCCTCGGGCAGTATCCCAATGCTGAAATCAGCCACGAAGTCTGCCAAGACTTGAGATTTGATGGCAGTTCGAGGTTGATAAGTGATGTCATATTCACTTAGCTCAACCGCCTATTTGGACAACCTCCCCGATAACTCAGGCTTATGCAATATATTTCTCAAGGGGAAGGTTGAAACTACCGCTATTGGGTGACATTGAAAATAGGGCCGTAGTTTCCGAGCAGTAATGAGTAAAGCTAGTGCTAGTTTTTCCAAGTGTGGGTACCTGGTTTCAGCATCAAGGAGTGTCTTGCTCACATAATAGATGGGCTGCTGCTTGCCATATTCTTCCCGAACCAGCACAGCACTTACCGACACCTCGGACACCGCCAAATAGACAAGCAATGTTTCCCCTTCTTTTGGCTTGGCAAGCAACGGTGCGTTAGCCAAATATTGTTTCAAGTCTTTCAACGCTTGTTTGCACTCCGGTGTCCATTCGAAGTGGTTGTTTTTCCTCAAGACGGAGAAGAATTTGTGGCACCGCTCCGAGGACTTTGAGATAAAGCGACTCAAGGCAGCGATTCGGCCAGTCAAGCGTTGAACTTCTTTTACCCCAGTAAGCTCTTCGGGGATTTCCTCAATTGCTCTGATTTTATCTGGATTAGCTTCGATTCCCCGCTCGGAGACAATAAATCCCAAAAACTTGCCCGATCCCACGCCGAAGGCGCACTTCTCGGGGTTCAATTTCATACCGTATTGTCTCAACACAGCAAAAGCTTCCCTCAGATGATTCAAATGATCCTCCATTCGGATCGATTTGATGAGCATGTCGTCTATGTAGACTTCCATAGACTTCCCGATGTATTCCTTGAACATGCGACATACCAACCTTTGGTAAGTCGCCCCGGCGTTCTTCAAACCGAAGGGCATCACTTTGTAGCAAAAGGTACCTCGGTCAGTGATGAACAAGGTCTTTTCTTCGTCCTTCGGGTCCATGAGGATTTGATTATAGCCCGAGTACGCATCCAAGAAGGTTAATAGTTTGTGTCCAGCCGTGGAGTCTATTAACCTATCTATCTGAGGCAATGGATAAGAATCTTTGGGGCAAGCTTTGTTCAAATCGGTGTAGTCAACGCACATTCTCCACTTGCCATTCTTTTTCGGCACAACCACAACATTGGCTAGCCACTCGGGGTATTTCACTTCTCTAATAAAACCATTCTCCTGCAACTTGGTGGTTTCGTCCTCGATCGCCTTCTTTTTTACCCCGGCATGTGGCCTTTTCTTCTGTTTCACCGGGGTAAATTTTGGGTCCACATTCAGTTTATGGGTCATGATCTCCGGATCGATACCCGTCATGTCTGAATGGGCCCAAGCAAAACAGTCATGGTTGGACCTTAAAACTTCCATAATCATTACTTTCGACTCGGGGTCCAACTCCGAGCCGATGTGTACCTTCCTCTCTGGGAATTCCTTCGATAGAGTGAAAGAATCCAGCTCTTCGATAGTTGAGTCCTCGGCCTTTTGCTTCCGAGGTTCTTGCACGCACGCCGGGATCTTTTCAATTTCACTTTGGAGGTTCGCCTCGATCGACCCCGGCTGCGTTGGTTGCTATTTTTTTGGCCCGCTCGGGGCGACTCCACTTTTTAGCGCAACCGAGTAGCATTCCCTAGCTACTCGTTGTTCCCCCCTAATTGATCGAACTCCCCAAGGTGTTGGGAATTTGATCACTTGGTGTAAAGTGGAGGGAACGGCCTCCATGGCGTGGATCCATGGCCTTCCGAGGATCACATTGTAAGCCAGATCCTCGGGCATAACTTGGAACAGCGTCTCCTTGGTGACTCCTTCGGCGAACGTCTTTAAGGTGATTTCGCCCAACGTTTTCTCAGTCGAATTGTTGAAGCCAGCCAACACTGTTGATTTGGGAATAATTTCCCCTTTTAGCCACATTTGCTTAATGGCCCCGTAGCTGATGATGTTCACTGAGCTGCCGGGGTCGATCAAGACTCTTTTGATATCGGAGTCGTTGATCCTGAGCATGATGACTAGAGCATCGTGGTGGGGGAACATCATCCCATCACAGTCATCCTCGTCGAAGACGATATCTTTGCCCGAGCCACCTACTCGGGTCCTCTTCTCCATGGTGATGGAGAGCTTAGCAAACTTCTTGGCTGCGGCGAAGTTTACGCCGTTTACTTCTGACCCCCCGGTTATAACGTTCACCACTCTTTTAGGGGGTGGAGCTCGAGGTGGTCCTTCACTTCGATTTTTGGAAAAATTTTCTTTCCCCTTGTCAGTGAGGAACTGAGCCAAGACTCCTTTTTTTAGTAGGTGAGCTACCTCGAGGCGCAAAGCTTTGCAGTCCTCGGTTCTGTGACCATAATCTGCGTGAAACTCGCAACGTAGATTGTGATCTCTATTGTCTGCCGGGGTTCTCATGTCTTTGGGAACCCTCACCCTGGCTGTCCCTTTGACAACGTCGACCAGCTCCGAGGTCGAAATGTTAAAGTTGTAATCCTGGATCCGTGGTAGATCCTTTCTTGGGACCGAAGCGGAGCTCGAGGGATTCTTTTGGTTCACGTTGGCTTGAACCTTCCCCCCGAGCCTTTGGCTTATATGAGTGGTTGAGTATGAGTTGCCGGGGTTGTTTCCCAACCTTTGACTAACATGTTGCCTGGGCGAGGTGTAAGGTTCATACCTCCCCTTTGAATTATTTCGCGGCGCGTCGGCGCGGTTCGAAGTGTCACCTCGGTTGTTGTAGTTGTAACCTCGGTTTTTGAATTCTGCTTCCTCCAATCTGATCTTGAAGTAAGCGCGTCTATGCAGATCTTCCCATGTCAGGACCTGATACTGCTGCAATTCTTTACGCAATTCAGCTGCAGCGCCAGAATTGCGGCTATTGATACCCTTTTCAAAAACCATGATGGCCAAGGTGTCATCCATCCGAGGCAATTCCATGCGCTCAGCGTGGAATCGCTCGAGGAATTCTTTAAGGGGCTCGCCGGGCCACTGTTTCACTTCACATATATCCTCCTTCCTCTGGAGGATCTTTTGCGCGCCGGTGTGAGCTTTGACAAAGGCGCTGGATAGTTCTTTGAACGAGGAGATTGACCCCGGTGGAAAACATAGATACCACCGAAGGGCACCCTTTTCCAACGAACTACCAAACTTCTTTAAGAACATGGAGTCGAGCTGTGTGGACGTCAAGTCGTTGCTCTTTACCATGGACATGTATTCCCTAACATGTTCCTTGGGATCAGTTGTCCCATCGTACTTTTTGAGGAATGTGAGTTTGAAACCCACGGGAGTTGGAGCCGGCGCTGCTTCGGGCTTATAGGGCTGTTCCCTATATTGCTCGATGTCGAGATCATCTTCCTCCTTGCTTATCCCCGGTACGCGCTCGAGGCATTTTTCGACGCGCGCCTCGATGCGAGCCTCAATTTCTCTACTCATTCTTTCAACGTCGACCGAGGACGTTGTTTCTGCCATGGTGGGAACCGTCCCGAAGTGTGGCATTGAAGATGGATTACTCCCCGAGCCCCCAGACGCGGCTCCATTGTGAGGTCCCCCTGTTGTCGCGCCCGGAGGAACGAAAGGCGGGGTGCCTCCACCAGGGGCCGAGGGCTGGGTGCCGTTTTGGGCGGCGCTGTTTCGCACTTCTAGCGAAGCGCGAAACTCGGCGTTGATACTAGCCTGCTCATCCTGCTTATTTTGGAGAGCTCTTAGTGTGGTGACAACATACATTTGAAATTCTTCGGTTGTCATTGGGGTGAAGGATTGTTGGTTCGTCGGAACGTCAACCCGATCACCATTACTACCATTGTTGTTATCAGCCATAACGTTAGATCACAAATTTCTTGATGAAAAACGGATTTCGAACTTTGGAACAAAGCGTTATTGCTTATATCCCCACAGACGGCGCCAATTTGTATGGGCCTAAATCGTTTTTAGGTACACAAATCGAATTTGGATCCGAATATAAGCAAATCTTTGTATCAAAGCGATAAATAACGCGCGAAATAGATAAAAATGCGTAACACAACTTGCTTTTAATATATGAATGTTCAGTACAAATTTGGACAGAGTTTTGGTATATCTTTCTGGATGCTTATAATACAAAATGAGCTTCTATTTATAGGCCTAGGGACCTTGCCCACGTTCTCCATCACCAGCTTGCACTCCTCCCACGATCTGATCAGCAACATGGATGAGTTAGTGGGGCAGAGTAGTGGGCTGCAAAGCCGTTGGGACCGAGGTGGTAACCGAAGCCTTGCCACAAGGCTTCGGTCGTCTGACCTTATTATCCGAATGGGGTGCCGTGACCCGAAGTTCAAGACTTAATTTCTATTCGGTCGTGCCTTCGGGCGTTGACCTAGGTGGTTCAGCCACGATCGATTATTTTTCCTTCGGAGCGCCAGCTCGTTTTTTCTTCGGTCTACCAACTCGAGGTGCTGACCGAAGACGACGATTTTTACCCAATACACATTGTCACATAAAAAGGAACTAATTGAGTCATAATTAATTACTTACATATGTATTACTACCTTACTAGATAGACGTAATCATAATAACTTTATTGAATTTGGTGTGAATATTAGGCCTGTACATATTTATCATATTTGTTGGTGGCTTAGACTTTAATTTAGACATGGATTACTTTATTTGGCTTGAAAACTAAAGGAACATAAATTAATGATTATTTTATTTTCTATTAGAGTTTTGAGTCTTTGACAAGAATTCTCATTGTTTCTTTATTTGAATTATATATTTCATAAAATTGCGTGTTTGTATAAGGTTTTGTGTGGTCGCCGGCCTTAACTAAAAGTCAAAAGCCATCGAAGCAGAAGGCTCAAGAACCTAGAATTTTCCATGTGGCATTTGCCTTTGGCTTCAGGATATCTCTCCCTCTTTTTGAAGTTCAATTTATTCAATATTTTTCCTGTACTCTTTCTATATGTTTAAAGATTGATGAGTATGTAGTTTGAGTTGTTAAACCATACATGTAGTAGCATATTCAGAACAAATTTTAAACTTAAGGATACATTTTCAAACTTCAAAATTCAAACCAAATTTACATAACCACCTGTATACTCCATCCATTATATTCTGCCATTTGGTGTTTCATTTGTATATAAAGTACAAAAAGTTCTCTTGATAGAAAAGAGCCTCACTTGTCCATTTACTTTTCCCTCCTAGTAAAGATAAGCTTTTAAATTAGTTACATTAGCGGTTCCAACAAGTTGTGTCAGCAAGAGTCAAATAGGTAGGTTAGTTTGGGATTTTTGGGTGAGAAGGACCCAAGTCTTTTATTAGTTATAAGGGACTCAAGTCTTGAAAAATAGGTGAGAGAGATACTTTTAAAATTAGTACTAATAGTCTTTTATTAGTTATAAGGGACTCAAGTCTTGAAAAATATGTGAGAGAGATACTTTTAAAATTAGTACTAATGACTAATATTTTAAAACCTCCCCAAGTTTTTTTATTTACACAAAACCCCCACCTCTCATCACCCACCCCATCAACCCCTTAGCCTCCATCCGACCCCCACCCCCACCCACGCCCATCCACCATTCCACCACTCACTGCCACCTTCTACCACCCTCCACTCCCACCACCACCTTCTATTAACTCCCACGAACAACCATCACCTTCTACCATCCTTCACCACCACCCACCACCCTACACCACTCTAATAAAAAAGATGTGTACACATCAGTTGAGATGTGTACACATATAGTAATATCTGTACACATCTCGACTGATGTGTGCACATGCACAAATAATATATATGTACACATATTACAAATAATATATATGTACACATATTATATATATGTGTACACATATATATGATAAAAGTGTTACACATCTCGTCGTATGTATGTGTACACATATAATAATATGTGTAGACATATTATTATATATATACACATCTGACGAGATGTGTACGCACTTTTTTCAGTCGTGAAAACATCTTCAAAAGTGTATAAACATATAGAAAATATGTTTACACATCTAAAAAAATGTATAAAATGACTAGAATTAAAAAAGCAAAAAAATGATAAGATGGAGATGAAGAAGAAACAAAATGGATACGAAAAAAAAAAAGAACGATAAATAATATAGATGGTGATAAAATGAAATTTGAAAAGAAATTTAGAAGAAAGAATGAAAAGGAAGAAGAGAAAAGAGGAAGAAAGAGAGGAGAGAGAGAGAGAAATAAAATTTGAAATGATTTGAATAAGGAAAGAGGGTGTAAAAGTGGGTGGGAAGGGGGAAATGAAAAATCTGATTTTTTTTAAAAGTGGGGTGTTTTCGTAAATATTAAAACTTTTAATTATACCCACAAATTTTTAAACAATACACTTCAACCCTCACTTAAACTAATTACCCTTTGACTTGGTCTTGTCCCCTATTCTTCTATGAAGTCTTTCCCCTCTTTTCTCTCATGTTAGTTGCATCGTTCAAACAAAAAATATGTGAACAAACTTACACTAATTCCGACCTATCTTTATTTATAAGATATTTGAAGTCGAGCAGCACGGTTGACAAAAAAATAAAAAGTAGATATTTGAAGTCGAGCAGCACGGCTGACAATAAAATAAAAAGTAACCTCCTTAGAACCTGTCAAAGTGCTCGTTTGAGAAGAGTAATACATATTATTTGCTCGAATATTTTAAAAGTCCCACACAAAGCTATGTGGGAGGCTGCTTCCCACTTTTCCCGCTGCTAAAGGGAGCTGAAACAAAATCAACCAGCTCTACCTTATGTTGGGTAAAGGGTTTAATTGAATTCAATTTATTTTTATTAATCTGATTGTTCCATAAAATAGAATATATGCACCACTTTTGATCCTTTCTAAATCCAGCTTCAACCAAGCATACTCAAGCATTTCGACTGTCTCAGCCCTGAGATTGGTCTAATACTTTATTACGAGATAGCCGGATAACGGTGGATTAATCGATCCATCCATTTATCCGATTAATTAGATTTTGATATCTAAAAAATAATCTCTTGCATTTAACGTTTCATTCAAAGAGGCTGGCTACGCAATGAGAAAAATAATGTTAACTCCATATTAAGACTATCTTCTATCTGCTATTAATTAAAAGAAAACCACTAAGATCATGTGCACCTTGCTTAACTTGGGCCTTGGCCTAAAAAAGAGAATCAATGGCTGCTACTCCAATTAATCCCAAACCTGTCACGAAGAAATCTGCTTGAATAGGATAGGTCGGACCTGATCATTTATATATATACTAGATGGTATATCCGTGCAAAGCACGGCCCAATGTTATTGCCTATGTCTCTGTTGTTATGTATGTGTGTATACATCTTTGTATATTATTGTATGTACTTATATGTTATGTGTATGTTTGTATATTCATATGTATATAACATTATAAAGACATGAATGCATATACAAATATTTACAATGTGTATAATTTATATTTTGTAAATTTTTTAAAATATCGATGTATTTTGTAACAAATATATCTAAATCATCATTCAACTTAAACATTTCTAACTTTTATGTATAATAGGGCCTTTTCTTGTACTTATTTGAATGGGTGAATTGCAGAACTATGATACTATAGGCATTCGTTGCCTTTTTGACTTCCACTACCGTGGTTAGGAAAAACGATATCCGTTTAGTTTATTGAATAAATATCGAATAGAAATACCCACGTGAAAGTTATAAAGCACGTCTTATATCTCTTCCCTCCCTTTTCTCCTTTTAAAAGTTTGGCCTTGGCAGCTAGGCAGTTCTCCCAGCTAATTGCCTTGAAGTCCTGGCTAGATAATAGTACTTGCCATCGACCCCAATATTTCAGTTAGTTGCTGTAAAGTCTAGCCTAGTCAAAATCGACACTTTCTCCTAATCTCCCAGCTAATTGTAGTCTAGTTTAGGCAGCACATACCCACGACATCTTCTCATATTCTCTCAGCTGCAACACATAAATAAAAATTTAACCAAAGAGGAGGCCATTTTGCAAAAATCAAGGAAAGTGTATGAAACAAACTAAGGTATACTAAGATCCTTCCTTTTTTAATAAATATAAAAATTTAAAAAAAAAGGGTAATTAAATCATAAATCAAAATAACTAACATAGTTAGAATCACTTAGGATTGCCGTCATTATAGCATTGCTTCAATTTTCTGCCTTTTATTTCTCCGGTGTAATTCAAAAGGTTAATTTTGAAACTACAATGTGGTTGGGGAGTTTAAAGGATGATGAAATTTTGCTCAGTTTTGTGAAGATGTACTAACTTTTTATTTGAGCTTCCATATTTTATTATTAAATGAATTATTCATAGAGGATGATAATATTTTAACTTGTACTGTTTTAAGCTGAGTTTATTTCAATATGCAACTGAAAAATTAATATATAGAAGTAATATTCTGCCAAAAACTCATCATAGGGTATTACGGGGAGACATTGTTTGCAAGTATTAAGTTTGGCAATCTTTCCTAAATAGTGAATAGTATAAGTGTAACTTTGCAAAGCCAAGTGCCATTTTATGAAGGTTTTTCTTATAACTGTTAAAAATTTGATGTCATTTAGAAGCTAGGTAATTTTGTTTTCAGTTAAGGATTTCATGTTTACACTGCTAATGATAGTTATAGCAGAACGAAAAGTCAATTTTTTTTTCTTGTAATGGCTGGTAGCTTGGTATGGCATTGGGATGTTCTACAGTAGGTACAAATTAAAGAAAGTAACGTACACGGATGGTACCATTTAGAAGATAAAGGGGAATTAGCAAGCATGACAATTAATTATTTTTATATTACTAATTAGAATCATGTGCAAAATAAAATGATAGTTAACTATAGTTAAACACTAATAATTATAGTTAAATAAAATGACATGTGTTATTTGTTCATTGTTCGGGTGTAAACACCCGGTGCAGATAAATTTTTACCTTGAAATAGTATTAGTCATGGAGTTTATATTCATCTTTTTCAGTTGAACTAAAGAACTTAAAATTAGTTTAGAAAGTACTATTTACTTACAATCTTTTTTTCGTTTACGTGCCTAGTATATGGTACTAAGTACTCTCGATTAATTTAGCTAAATGTTATGCAAGATTTATTAAGTGGAAGTACTCTCAATCAGGAAATCTCTCCATTTCAAAAAAGTAAAATTAGTTTTTATTTTGCTACCTCCGTTGCTACACCACATATTTTTAGCTTGGCAGCAATAAACTTCTATTTTTTCGCTCACGTGGTGTTTGTGGAGGTTTTTTATATTTTGTATTAGAAGTTTAAAGTTTCTTACTGGAGGTCAAATTTACAGCTTGGGAATTCAACCTAACCAAGTTTTCTACAAACGTATTTTAAAATAATAAGGATTGATAGATTGAATGGGAAAACCCTTTCTAAGTTGCTATCTTTATTTACGAAGTTATGGGATGGCAACTGACGTGTAATAATGTAGTCTAGAGAAATTTTGTTTAGTTACGCTGGGCTGAAAGTTCTCCCCTCAAAAGCTCAATTGAGTGTAATTTGTAGTACTCCATTATATTACATTAATTAACTTGGCATAATATTGAAAGATACGTGTTGGATTGGAGTTAAACGGGCCCCACATTTTTAGATAAGCTGCACTACTCTTCGGTGGGATTTCACAGGAACTACATTAAAGGGTTTTGGTTCTTATGTCATTAGATATTTTAGCGAGTCCGAGTGTCTAATTTTTATTTCTTAAAGTACAAAACTTTGAAGCAATAAAACGTGATATTCCAACAATGCCCTTGCAAGCAGGTCACAAGCATGTCATCCAAGACATGCTTGCAAGCCATTTCTATAGAGTAGAAATAGAAATGTGTGTAGAGAGAGAAAAAATTCTGCTCCTCAACTAGCTGTTATCAATGGCTATTTTGACCAAATAACCATTGGCTAATGGGCCAAAATCCCCCACCCCTTCGAACACCTATAACCCCTCCAAATTATTTTTACCTATAAATACCCTTATTTCATTATTTTGTCACATCAATTTCAATTTCTCTCTAATTCTCTCAACTTCTCTCTAATAGTAAATATTTAATAAGTTAATTGAAGTGAAGGTTTCAACTTTCACCTCAATTTTACAGCTTTATCTGATAAACTGGATCCAACCCTCACAATGGTATTTTTAGCATATAGTACTATTTTTGTTATAATCTAAGCACCTCCTAAGGACACTAGAAGGGGAGGGGGGTTGAATAGTGTCCACCGATTTTTCTTTTCAAGAACCTTGTTCTTGACTTAATCAGTTTGCACTTCGACACCACAACACACACAATCAATAGGAACAAGGAACACGATATTTTTACGTGGGAAAACTCCTTGCTTAAGGGAGAAAAATCACGACCCATACTCTGGGATTTTCGAACCAATCCACTAACACAAAGAGCAAGTTTCTGATTAGAAGACTCTGTAACCAAGGGGCTACACTGTAGACCCTAATCACTCAACAAAGCTAACCTCTAGCTTTACAAAGTAATCTCTCAAAAGTACACCTAATACAATCGCTTCTAAGATAAGCTGATAGGTAATGACAATGATAGCATAAATCAAGACAACTTACAAACCACGAACCTAGAAAGAATATCTAGGCTCTATCTACTTAAGCTCCACCAGTTGTCTTCTTAAATTATCTCACGTTGAAAGTTGATGAATCTCCTGTGTATGCTCTCAACTCTCTTATTTGTGCATAACTACTTTTCGGCTGCATCAGCTACTTGTATTTATATAGGCCTTGAAAACCCTAGTTGAGTTCCACAAGGAAACTTTGTAATTATGGCAAGACAAGATTTCCTGTGACTCTTTTCTTGTTTAAGTCCAACTCGTATTCGTACTTCGAAGACACAGCCTGGGCACAACTTCTTTTAGTCTGACTAGGATGCATACTCGTACACGCACCACTACTCCTAATTCTACAGGGATTTTCAACCCACAATCTTTTCGATCAGTCGTGTCCTTCTATACATGGACCAGGTTCTCCTCCAGAACCATAGGGTCCTTCCCGTTTGTCATTCTTCAAAACATTTCTTCAACAAATTCTCCCTTTTTTATGATAACAAACAAATGTTGCCAAAGAACCTGAACAGATAAAAATTTGCAAAAACACAAAAACAAAAATACAGGTTGAAAAATTTAAAACAGATGAGTTAGGGCACAAATACCCCAACACACTACTAAAAATCAGGGCTTTTCTGACCGCCCATCCGGTCGGACAACGGTCGGCTAGGCGACCGTTGTCCGACCTAACAAGGCGGTCGGCTAAATAGTCGTCGCCCACAGCTTTCCGACCGCCGCGGTGGGACATCGGACCGAAATTTGGTCGGACGCGCGGTCGCCTAATTTTATAGGTGGAAAAAATAATGTTGAACTAGGCGACCGACGCGATGGGAGATTGCAAAAAAACTGGGAAAATTGGGCGACCGCGGCGGTGGGCTAGGTGACCGCGGCGGTGGGCTAGGCGACCTCGTCGGTCGGCCAGGCGACCGACGCGGTGGGAAATTTCTTATTTCTGGGTAATGAATTAACCAGATTTCGGATCGCTTTCGGACCGCTGCGGTCGATAGACAGTGTAATACCTACAATAAAAAACCTGCAATTAGAGCTACACCACCTGTAAAAAAACAGAAAAAATAGTACCCAGAAGAAGATTAGGCTTCTAAAGCCTTAATAATTGTCTAAACAAGGCTTATTGCCTTTAAATTGAAAGTTTAACAATTTACATAACATATCCAATCCGAATAGTGATTCAAACAAGTTAATACATGTCTAAAACAAGTCTAAGACATCAACAATCCATTATTACTACTCCGTTGCCTCAGAACTAGACTCAGAACCCGACTCAGAGCTGTATTGACGTTTGCTCTTGCCTTTCCCCAGGCTTTTTCTCTTGCTCTTGGTCTTGGTCTTGCTCTTGCCCTTGCCCTTCTTTCCCTTGTCCGCACCACCACACATAATGTTCTGCATCATTTCCCGCATGGCTCTCATATTTTCTTCATTGCGCAAACGTTCTTCTTCACTCTTTTTCTTAAGCTCTTCGATTTCATTGCGCAAAGTGGCTTCCACCGAGGGATTAATTGAACTAGCAGGAGGAGTGTAATTGCCAAACAAACCTGGATTTAGACGTTCTGAGGCATACTGCGATCCAAGGCCGTAAGCACTTCCCTTCTTTACTCCGCCATTCACCTCCAACCATAGTGCAGTTTCCTGTTCTAGTGTCATTTGAGCTGGGGTACTGCTACCACACTCGGATGCCTGAGTCGACATCCTAACGTGGAAACCAACTTCTTAGTGTGGTAATAATTAGTTGGTAATGCCATGTTAGTCGGATTGAGATCATTCATAAGGTCAATGATTGAATCCATGGCTGCTTGTCATATACTAAAATCAGATTTAATACTTAACAGTCTAACAGCAACTGACAACTTAGAATGCACTGAGCCTTCGTACAATGGACGACTAGCTTCCTCCAACCGTTTATAGAAGAGTTTTGCCTCATCATTAGGAATGTGCTCAACATTTGGTTGCGATGTACCCGATTGGGATGGCTCCTCTCGGTACATTCCAAAAGCATCATTAACCATATCGTTCATTCGATAATTATCAAGATCATCCTCGTTGGAGATCGGACCACTCCCACCGACATAAGCATTTTGAAAATAAACATCACCCCCCACATCCCTAGACTCTCCATGATAAACCCAAACAAAATAATCTGGCATAAAACCCTTCCTATAAAGATGCATTTCAACATCTTCCAAATTTTTCCCTTTTATGCACTTGCAGTCCAGACAAGGACACTTAATCTGGCCCCACCGTATAAAATCATCAAGTGTTTTCGCCTTTTCAATAAAATCTTCAACACCTATTGCAAATTCTGCCCTCATCACCAGCCGGCCGGGATTATTTCTATTATACATCCAACTACGACTTTCATTAACCATATCTACACAAAAATTACACGTTTGAGATGCATATTAAATTGCAAATATTTAAACAAACATTTCTTTTATACACTACCAATTTTCATAAGATTAAGTAATTGTATAATTTTCTAAGTCAATTACTTTTATATTACTAACTAATTTGTTCTCTAAGATTATCATTTAGTAATTAATAACACTTCTCATTTGCAACTTATATCTATTTATTCAAAATGATAAAACTATTTACTTATATATACTTAGTTGGAGTAATTTAAAACTATTTGCAAATTATTCAACTTAAAATTTTGAATTCAAGTTATAGGCCTAATACTACCAAACTACTAGACTAGAGCATGTATAACTATTATGCCTAGTTCCTATTATGTCTTTGTTTCTCACCACTTATTTGATGAAATGCCTCAAAGAATCTAACTACCAAACTACACTATACACCAACAATTCCTTCTCAAATCAATACAACAACAACAACAACAACAACAACAACAACAACAACACTACTACACACCATTAACAACATTCAACAACAACAACAATACTACTAAGGAACCCATCAACAACAACCCATTCAAAGTGTACACTTCTTAATGGAACACCAACTTTTTCACTACAACAACCCATTCAAAGTGTTACTTTCCAATTTATCATCTTCTAAATTTGCATTCAATAACCCAATCATTTTTTTAACAACACCCACTTTTCCAATCAACCTAATTTTTACAATACCAACTAAAATGTCAAACTAGCTTAAACATTTCCCAAACCAAACAACAACACTATGTAACTTAGTTCACAACCAAATAGCTACTATGTCATGGATTAATTTCATGAGCTAGAATTCAAAAATACGAAAAAATGACAAAAACGAGCTGAAATTAAATTTTAAAAAAATTGGTGTTTCACCATAAAACTCACCTCAAGGGATGGTTTTGTACTCCACCACCACTAATTTACCAATCCCCAACTTTGATAGATGGAAGAACTACAAAAAAATAAATAAAAAAGTTAGGATTTTCGGATTTGTGGAAAATAGGAAGAAAACTATGAAAATTAAACTTACCAAGTTATAGAGGAATGGAATTGATGTTAAACCTTGTTGATTAGAGATTAAGAGTGTTTTTTTAATAGATTTGGGTTGGATTCGGGTTGAATGGGAGAAAGAAAGAAAGGGGAGAGAGAGAGAGAGAGAGAGAGAGAGAGAGAGAGAGAGAGAAGTGGGTTTTGTGAAATGAAAAACGGGCTGCTATGCCCGTGTTGCTATAGTTGCTGCCTACCGACCGACCTCGGACCGCTGCGGCCGGCCAAAAAATTTTAATTCCTGTCCGACCGCGGCGGCCGGCTAAATTAAAAAAAATATTTAATTAAAATTCATTGAATTATCCACCGCGTCGATCGGACAATGTGCTCCAACCGATTTTCGGTCTGAAAATGCTGTATTTTTAGTAGTGACATTTCCTTCTTCCCCCTTTTGGCATCATCGAAAAGATTCAAGAACCTGCAGGAACAAGTTAATATCATCCAGTCTAGTGCACAAGGCAATCAAGTCAACAAAAAATCAACACACAGAATTAAGGCTAAGGGCCCAAGCAGAACCAGATATAATAGAATAGACTCAATTCAAGCAAAAGAAAATTAAAACCAATCATCCAGGGCGTGACAAACCACACAGCCCTATTAAGTACACAACATAGAAAGATTGTCTTAACATCACAAATCAAAGAAGGACAAGGAGAGATAAAGGAGGGTATATCAAGGACAGTGAGGAAGAAAGGTAGGACTTAGGTCTTCAGGTTGAAGTGCTTGACAAGTGCCTCAAGGTTCTTTGTATTCTTGGCCCTTTCCATCACCAGCTCGGCCTCATACTTGTGACAGCCAATTTTCAAGCGATCAATTTCTTGATTCTTCAACTCCAGCTTCCTCTGCAGCTAAGCATTCTCTGCATTCACTTCAAGAACATGCTGCTCCAACTCTTTTACTGCTGCAATTGCTTCCTCTGGTACATACTCCTGCACAGGTCTCTTTGAAGCTCTCTTCTATTTGAAGAAATCGCAATTTTTCAGCACATTCAGCCCAAACATTTGATGAATGGTTGGCTTTTCCCAGCTTCCAAAGGAACCCCAAAGTTCTCAAGAACCTACTATAGGATGTAGGAATGCACCAAGGAATGTGACTTCTGATCAGTATCTGCAATCCTTTTTATGTGTCTGATTATCAGACAAGGTAGATTGATCCTCACTCCTCTGTCCAGCAGGTCCATGTAGGTCAAGTCAAGGACACTCGCCTCACTGTTCCTTTCTCCCCTTGGCAGTAGAAATCTATGGACAAACTTAAAAAGCAACTGATGAGCCGGCTCCATTTTCCTTTTTGTCAACTTTCCTTTCTTTCCTAAGTTTGCTTTTCCCTAAGAATTTTTTCACAATACTCAGAGGAGTCAGCTGTAATTTCTTTTGTACCGCTTAGAGGCTTCAGATACTATAAGCCAGAGTTGGTAATCTTCAGCACAAATGTAATTCTCTATTCTGTTCTTCCACCAAGCATAGTACTGCCCATTGAACTATGGGGGCCTTAGAACTGACTGTCTTTCAGGTGATGGTAGGTGGTGCACTCATGATTCTGATCCTTCTAAGGTGTTAACCTAGCACGAGAAGACCTGCTCTGATACCACTTTTTATAATCTAAGCACCTCCTAAGGACACTAGAAGGGAGGTTGAATAGTGTCCACCGATTTTGTTTTTCAAAAACTAGATTCTTCTGATTCAAGAACCTTGTTCTTGGCTTAATCAGTTTGCACTTCGACACCACAACACGCACAATCAACAGGCACAAGGAACGCGATTTCAAGACTCTGTAACCAAGGGCTACACTCTAGACCCTAATCACTCAATAAAGCTAACATCTATCTTTACAAAGTAATCTCTCAAAAGTTCACTTAATACAATCGCTTCTAAGATAAGCTGATAGGTAATGACAATGATAGCATAAAATAAGACAACTTACAGACCAAGAACCTAGACAGAATATCTAGACTCTATCTACTTTAGCTCCACCAGTTGTCTTCTTCAATTCTCACATTGAAAGTTACTGAATCGCTTGTGTATGCTTCAACTCTCTATTTGTGAATAACTACTTTTCGGTTGCATCAACTACTTGTATTTATATAGGCCTTGAAAACCCTAGTTGAGTTCCACAAGGAAACCTTGTAATTATGGCAAGATAAGATTTCCTATGACTCTTTCCTTATTTAAGTCCAACTCGTATTCGTACTTCGAAGACACAGTCTGGGCACAACTTCTATTAGTCTGACTAGGATACATACTC
Source organism: Petunia secreta (assembly GCA_029990175.1). Lineage (NCBI taxonomy): Eukaryota > Viridiplantae > Streptophyta > Magnoliopsida > Solanales > Solanaceae > Petunia > Petunia secreta. Next base: position 928,108 of record JARKIP010000175.1, on the reverse strand, counting down.
GTACACGCGCCAATACTCCTAGTTCTGCAGGGATTTACAACTCACAATCTTTTTGATCAGTCGTGCCCTTCTATACAAGGACCAGGTTCTCCTCCAGAACCACAGGGTCCTTCCCGTTTGTCATTCTTCAAAATATTTCTTCAACAATTTTCTTGCTTGTTCTAATTACAATGTCTGGATTTATTAGAGTAATGAGCGTGGCCGTGGGTGTATAAGGGTAAAGCACCAGTTGGCAGTTCTAATTAGCCTTATAAAGATGATTACAGTCACGTAGATGATTCTTAATATTATCATGATATCAGTGCAAATAACCTACTAGATAATGAAATAGGAGAAGCACATACCTAGATTTGTGTACTACTCAAGCGGTGAATCTTGATAAAATAGCTACTAGTCAATTCTGACCTAGTCCACCTGAATCCACTCTGAAATACCTCATATGCCTCCTACTAGATAACAAGCACAACCAATGAGCAGAACAAAAGTGTAGGTATTTTTTATCAATGGCGATGACACTCAACCCGCTAAGTGTAAACTTTGTACACAGACTTGGTATTTTAAAACTGGAGGACATGCTTGTGGAACTGGGAAGTTAAGAAGAAAGTTGGCGGGCCACCATATAAGGAAAAATGGGCTACTAGGTAGGGAGGAAGTGTTTGGCCCGGGGTGTGGGAATCTCAGGGTTCTGTTGTTCAATAGGAAGTTAACCCAGCAACAAGAGGGCTTTACCGTTATGATAAGAAGAAAGATAGGGCAAATTTTGCAAAGTAGTTAAGTTAGAGGCTTTACCATTTAAATTTCCTTTTTGTATTAGTTTTAATTTCTACATTCAACATACAAATAATCCATATTCTTAAGATTTTTCTAAATCTACTGTTAGAAGTAATATTATTAAATTTTAATATGAATACTAATTTACGTCTTTTGTTTCATCTTATCAATACTAGAGTTTATCTTACTACTGGTATTGATCGTGCTATTAATAATCATGAGTATTGAACAATTACATGTCACTTGATTGATCCAAATTGGAAAATGCAAATGTTTTTTAGCATATAAATGTGTTGATGAACCACAACGAAATATTTATTTCTCAAAAAGTAACAGGCATTTGTAGGATGTATGAAATTATTGATAAAGTTTTAAGTACAACTTTATATAATACTACAAACAATGATGTGGCTATAAGTTAAGACCATTATTTAATTCCTCTTTTTCTAAATTATATCATGTTAGATGTTCATGTTATATTAGAGTTTAGTTGTACAAGATGACCTCAACTTGTCTAATTTAATTATTGACAAAGTAAAAGTAGCTATTGCTTCATTTTTATATGCATATGTAGAGAATATCAAAAGGTGTGTAAAACTTCAGATGTTCAAGCTAGGAGAGTTCCAAAAGAAGTTGCAACTAAGGTAAAACACTTTATGTGAAGCAGTATCTGTTGATAATTGATATCAACAACCTACATCAATAATGTTTAATGCTCATGCTAGTGAAGACTATCATCTTAATGAAAGGGATTGGAGCTTGCTGACTATCTCCTTCAATTTTTCAGAATTTTTTGGCTTGCTGCTAGAGAATTTTCTGGCCAATATTATCCAACCATTCTTAGCATGTTGTATTATAAAACAACAACGTACTCAGTATAACCCCACGAATGGAGTGCGGGATGGTGAAATGTACACAGATCTTATCCGAACGTTGAGTAAGTTAGAGAGATCGTTTTTGATAATTTCCTAACATATTATTTTCTATAGCTGGAATATCAATTTTACTTTAAGAGAACAAGGATGTGCCTAAATATGTTAAAGTTATTTTAGAAATGAGAGAATTTTTTAAAATCTTTTATTCTCCCTCTTTAATACATTGCTTTTGTATTACATTTTGCTATTACCTATAAATCTACAAAAATAATTATTAGAGAGATTTATACTAGTGTAGAAATTATTATTGATGAAACTTCAAATATAGGCTCTACATATCAATAGGTATTTCCATATTGTCAGCACATTTATGCAAGATATAGAAGTGTGACTAACAATGCTATGTCAAGTGCGCCTAATTTTTTTACCAGTTCAACTCAATGGGGTGAAATAATTGTCGGGATGAATACTTCTACCACCCTTAATCAAAGGCAAAGAAGCAACCAGTCCAACGCCTATGAAATCAACGAGTTTAATATTTATTTGCTTCACACTCCAGAGAAAATTGAAGAGTTTGGAAGTGTTCAATTGTTGCAATACTTTAAGGATCAAGAACCATAATTTTCAATTTTTTCCTAAAATAGCATAGGATATATTTAACAATTCTAGTTTCATTAGTTACTTTAGAAAGATTATTTAGCTAAGAAAGATTATAAATAGGACACAACAGACATTTGTTGAAGGAGGAAGCATTGGAGACTGCAATTTTATTTAGAATTAGATCAGAGCGAAGCGAAGAAACTTTAGAATGCCAGAAGAAAATTGAACAAGAAGACACAACATAACTCAATGAAATACTATCATCCAGAACTGTTGGAAGTGAAGTCAACGAAGAAGAACAAGAACAATCAATTCCTTAAAAAGAACATACTGAAGTCATAGAACAATTAGAAAAATTCTTTAGACAAATGTAATTTGACAAGTTAATATATTTCTTTCAAAATTTGACTATATAATTTGAAAATTTTTAAATTCACTCAATAAAATAGCTTTAAGCCTTAAAATTTCTTCATAAGTAATTTTTATTAATTGCCTAATTAAAACGATCTTAGGTAGTCGTTTCGGAAGTTAGGACTTCGATTGATGTGCCGATAATTTTAAAATCTTTGTAAGGCCCATGTTACACCCTGTATGTCCAAAGTGACGTACATCATTCTAATGACATGTTAAGAATAATTTAAGTGATTTTAAAGTCATAATATTACCATATAAGATGTTTATATTTTGAATATAATGTTTGAGAAAAATCGGATTTAAGTTGCGGAAAAACCGACTAAGGAATTGTCGTGTAACGGAGCCTTTTCAACAATTTATTTCGTGTATTATATGAGGTCTTGGAGTCTAGTTTTCAAAAATTTTGACGGTTTGTTCATACAATATCTGGATAAGAAGATGTGAGCATCAGAAATCAGGTCAGAAAAAGGGACATAAACGCAAAAGAGGACTAAAACTGAAATATTTCAAGTATAAAAGGAAAATATGTCTTCCTTTTCGTCATTTCCATAAAATCAATGATAGAAACAGTGCTTCAATGAAGGGTTAAGCCACTTTTATGATTTTGAAGGAGGGACGCCAAACGTAACTCGAAATTGAAGACAGATTGCATCAAAACGCTCTACACGATTAAGGTAACATCATGCTACCTTCAATTTCGTCTATAGCTTGAGTTTTGGAATTACTTCATGGCTAATTAAAGTACCCCAAATGCTGTATTATAGCTTTTTTAAGCTTTAGAAGGTGTTGAATTCAAGGGAAACAAGGTTTAGACGCAAGAAGCATCAAAGGTATGTAAGACTAAATCATTCTTTTGGCAAGGCATGTATCTTTTAGCTTTTGAAGCTTTTCTTAGTTCTAAACTTAGTGTTTCTCGTGAGAAACTTGTATGGTATCAAGGAAACCTTGTATATACTTAATTTGGTACTAAAATCCAAGGTGAAAGATGTCCGAATCAGCAAGACAATACGTTTCAAAATCTGGAAAATCATTATGATCTTTGAACAACTGTTAGTATATTGATCATAACTCCTTGTACAAAATTGATATTAATATTCTTTAAGAATCCCCAGAATTCTAAGACATATATCTACAACTTTCATGAAGACCATGAAGTCTATATCTTTAATCTACACTCTGCAAATTAGGTCGAAAAGCAGGACAGTAGTGCTGTCCAGACATTCTATCAGCAGATTTGTTATGTCATCCAGTCATCTCATCTTGTTATCCATTTAACATGTTTATGTTATCAGTTTATCCGGGTATCCATTCCGGTGTGTAGTATAGTGTTGGTTCTATTTTTGCGGATCATCCAGTTTCAGGGGAAACTCTGTCGAAAATTTAATGGAAATTCAAAGAGTTGGACAAATTCTGAGTTCTAGGTTGTGTCTATAATTCTATCCAAAGTTTTCTTCTCATTCCTTTGAGTCCATATCTATTGTTTCCACATGGGTTATGCCTCATACATGCTTATACTTATATTATGATCATGTTATGTGTGATTTGGAGTCCTCCATAGAGGCTGGACATTGGACACACAGTCCGGCCGCGTGGGTATCAGATTCCTAACTGGATTGCGCTAAGATGTGAGGAATGAAGCCTTTAGCCTAAATTGATATATTTTTTTCTTAATTAATAGAGTGGGATCGTTTGGCAAGAAAACCACAGGATAAAGTGGTTGTTGATTAGCCGTACTAACTTTTGGAAGAGGTAAGTGTTTATATCCATTTCTTTGTAGGCACCTGGCCTCGTTGATTTTCTACCACGTGTTCCTTACGTGTGTAGCTGCCGATAGGCGTACTCATTACGCCTTATCTTTGGATTTACATTGTATACTATATGTTATGTCCTGTTATTGGTACTGCATTGAGGATCTGAGCATGGTACTTTGGCTGTGAGTTGACATACACTTCCCGGCTGTCGACGAAAGTCCCGCGCCGGTGAAGGGTTATTATTGCATCATATTGCATTCATATGCATTACATTACATTATATTGAGGGCAGGAGGATTCCGCCCTAGGAGCAGGAGGATTCCGCTCCATTGCATCATATTGAGGGTAGGAGGATTCCGCCCTCGGAGCAGGAGGATTCCACTCCATTGCATCATATTGAGGGGTAGGAGGATTCTGCCCCAGAAGCAGGAGGATTCCGCTCCATTGCATCATACTGAGGGTAGGAGGATTCCGCCCTAGGAGCAGGAGGATTCCGCTCCATTGCATCATATTGAGGGTAGGAGGATTCCGCCCTATAAGCAGGAGGATTCCGCTCCATTGCATCTAATTGATGGGTAGGAGGATTCCGCCCCGGGAGCAGGAGGATTCTGCTCCATTGCATCATATTGAGGGTAGGAGGATTCCACCCTAGGAGCAGGAGAATTCCGCTCCATTGCATCATACTGAAGGCAGGAGGATTCCACCTTAGGAGCACGAGGATTCCGCTTCATTCATTTGGCGCATGTGACTCTTTGCATCACATTTCATTTCATTTCATCTCATTTCATACCATTGGGTAGACTTACGATACATGACTATTGTCCTGCTTATATGTGCATTGTTTATTTGTTGATATGTTTCTGGCTCGTATCCCTAGTTGAGTTTATGGTTTCATATGTGTTTTCCGGTTGTTATCTGGCTCTGCCTTTTTATAATTTAAATAAGAGGAATTTGGTTTATCTATTTCTTCTCCCTGGCTTGCTATCCTATTCTTTGAGGTGGCTAGTCTGCCCCACTTATTGAGTCCTTTTGACTCACCCTTGTTTATTGTTTGTTTCTTGTCTATCTATTTTGTTTCGGCAGGTTCGCTCCAGGATTGAGTTCGCACATGGTAAAGGAGCGAAGACGACTTCAGCTGTCAGTGTGAGCCAGCTTTTATTCCGGATGACCACCAGTTTATTGGTTGTTATTTCAGTTGCATTTTTCTCCCTTCAGGAGGTATTTGTCTTCTTTTGTACTCTTAGATGTCTAGTCTGGATAGCCCTAAACCTAATATGTTGGGTAGTCAGCTGTAATTTCTTTTGTACAGCTTAGAGGTATCAGTATGTCTGTGATTTCTTTTAAGTCTTGTCCTTATTTGTGAATTGTTATATTTATTTTCCTGATTTAATTGGTAAGGATTCGCCCGACGGGTCTAAGGGAGGATGCCGGGTTACCACACGGCTTAACCGGATTTCGGGTCGTGTCAGCCCATTAGAACCTGTCTGTAAAATTTGAACTAAACCGAAGTTCGTTTGATAGGTATCGAAAAAAGGTATCAGTTTCCTTTGTCGGTAAATTTGAAAAAGAAGTTTTCGAGCTCGATTTTGGCGAATGGGCTCTGATTCAAAATCCGAAGGCGTATTTAGGTTTGTATGATTATTTGTGACTTGTAAAAATTTTGGCAAGTGAATTTCGAGGTCGTTCGGATTGTTTCCGCTAAAATTCCTAAAATTTATAATTTGATCTTTTCCATTTAATTTCCATCTTGAGTTTCGAAAATTCGATTTAAGATCCATCTTAACGAGTACATCACATAAATTTTTTATAACTTGTATGCAAAATTTGGAATTATTTCAAATTTTATAGGATTCCGTTTTAATTTTCGCCACGAAAATAAAAAAGAAAATATTAAAGAAAAGATAAAAGATAAAAGGAAAGGAGAGAGGCGGTGGGCAGGGGCTAAGGGATTAATTCCTTAGCAAGAAGAGAAACACAAGAACGAAACATTGAAACAGAGGAACGCGACCACCAAAAAAAATAAAGAAAAGAGAAAAAGAAAAGGAAAAGGAAAAGGAGAAGGAACACGTAGAATTTTCACTCCGAAATATCCATGTAATGATATTAATTCCTTATTTTAGTTTTATTACGTGTGTTCGAATATATTTTAATGATAGAAATCGGGATATTAGATATCGTTCTAACGAGTTAAATTGATAGGTTAAAGGGTTAATTGGATCCCGATAATTGAATTGATTATATATACGTACTCAGAGAGTTATGGGCAACCCATAATTATAATTTATTTAGAATTTGGCTATGTAATTTTGAACCATGTACATAGGCATGGCCTGTGTATCGCGTATGCGAATAGTGTATCAGGTTCCTAATCGGATTGTTCTAAGACGTAAAGAATGAAGTCTTTAGCCTTATTTGATTTTTTTCTTCTTATTGAATAGAGTGGGATCGTTTGACAGTGAATCCAAAGGAAAAAGCGGTTGTTGAGTAGCAGTGCTAACTGTGCAACAAGGTAAGTGATTATATCTATTTCTTTGGTGGCCTTTGGCCTTGTGGATATTCTACCACGTCCTTACGTGTGTAGCTGCCGATAGGCGTACTTATTACGCCTTAGTTTTGAATGTACACTGTATATTATTTGTTTTGCCTTGTTGTTGGTATTGCATTGAGCATAAAAGCATATTACTCTTGCTGTGAGCTTGATATGTACTACCCGGCTGTTGATGAGGGTCCTATACCATGAAGGATTATTATTGCATCATCCTTATACCATATTGAGGTAGGAGTATTCCGCTCTTATGTCATATACTGAGTGCAGGAGTATTCCGCCTCAGCTTTATATTATCTCAGGTGCAGGAGTATTCTGCCCCAGGAGCAGGAGTATTCCACTCTTATGTCAGATACTGAGTGCAGGAGTATTTTGCCTCAGCTTTATATTATATCGGGTGCAGGAGTATTCCGTCCCAGGAGCATGAGTATTTCGCTCTTATGTCAGATACTGAGTGCAGAAGTATTCCACCTCAGCTTTATATTATCTCGGGTGCAGGAGTATTACGCCCCAGGAGCAGGAATTTTCCGCTCTTATGTCAGATACTGAGTGCAAGAGTATTCCGCCTCAGTTTTATATTATCTCGGGTTCAGGAGTATTCCACCCCAGGAGCAGGAGTATTTCGCTCCAGTTGGTTATTAGATTTTATTCCGCTCGAATTCAGGAGTATTCCGCTTCGGGACGGGATTATGGGTACATGTAATCCCATTGCATCATACTGCATTCATTCTATTTCGTTACACCGGTTTTTGTGTATTGTGTGTTTATAGCACGATATTTTGTGTATGTGTCATGTATTTCTGATTGTTGACATGTTCGGGATATCTATATGTATGTCTATCTTATGTCCCCTTTTTTTATGAGTTTATGGTTCTATACGTGTTTACAGTTATTATCTGGCTCTGCCATTTTTATAGTTGAAGCTGGGTGAATTTGGTTTATCTATTTTTTCTCCCTAGCTAGCATATCTACTTCTTTGTGGTGGTTAGTCTGCCTCACTTATTGAGTCCTTTTGACTCACCCTTGTTCGTTGTTTGTTTCTTGTCTATTATTTCATTTCGGCATGTACGCTCCAAGATTGAATTCGTTACGTTGTTAAGGAGCGAAGACGACTTCAGCTGTCAGGGTGAGCCAACTTTTTTTCAGGATGGCCACCAGTTTTATGTTTATTATTTCAGTTGTATTTTGCTCCCTTCAGGAGGTGTATATATTCTTTTGTACTCTTAGATGTCTAGTCTGGATAGCCCTAAACCTAATATGTTGGGTAGTCAGCTGTAATTTCTTTTGTACAGCTTAGAGTTACAACTTTGAGGTATCACTTGGTAAGGGTTTGCCCAACGGGTCTAGGGGAGGATGTCGGGTGCCCGCACGGAATAGTTAGAAATTCGGGTCGTGTCACTAATGATTTTATCCCAAAAACTAAAAAACTGAACGTTTTTTTTTAAATTTGAAACTGGATCTGTCAGTAGAGTCCGGTACAACTGGAATCCGTGTCGGTTCGGATCTGAGGATTCATTACCAAACCAATTGAATGAGACCGATAAGCCGGTGAAGTTCTTTTAACGCGCGAACGGGGAAGTATCTCTTAGCAGGCAAAGATTTACGTATGTGGAAAGGATGATTCTTTTGGATTGACATGAGAGTCCAACTACCAGAATTCTTGATATATATATATATATATATATATATATATATATATATATATATATATATATATATATATATATAAGAGATTGACCTCCTTACTTCTCTCATGGTTTCCGCCTCATCCCGCTGAGCCTATTTTTTCCTCGGTCAATAGAGATTAAATATGGGAAAAAAAAAAAGGATTCTTTGAGTGCAGCCAAGGTGTTTTTTTCTAAGACTTCAAGTAATTCAATCTTTAAAGCGTATTAAAATGGATATGTCATATAAAATAGGGAGGTGAAAAGTATTTTTGAATTTCTTATAATATTTTAACCTTAATATATTTTATTTTTTAAAAGCTTTATAAGTAGTTGTCTTTATCAGTATGCATAAAATATACACCTATTTATACATAATATTTGCATGAAATATATATATAAATTATTTATTTTTATTTAAATAGTTTGAAAATTATTCATGCGGTGTAAATTTTCTTTTGTTTTATCATTAATGACATTCACTTTGAAAAATTTACCCAAAAAAAAAAAAAAAAATCCTTAGCCAAATGGACATGGAAATGCTGAATTATTAGTTTTTGTATACTATTCCAATTGATTCTAATATAAGTAACAACATTAATTTATGTGGCCAACATAGTTCCAACTTCAGCAAAATTAACAATAATTTTTCTGCACAATATAGTACAGATTTTAGTTCTTCATTGGTATATTATCGTACATGCATGGCACTGATTCGAAACAAAAGGAATGATGATTGAGGAACATTTTCTGCATTTGTAAGTCCTTTCTTGAATGATGAATTTTCTGATGTTTATTTAGTTTTTATTTTCTTATTTATTGATTTGTTTGCTTTTGATTTTTTCTTTGGATTTGGTTTGAGAAAAAGGTCAAAATACCCTTGATCTATTGGAAAAGGATTAAAAATGCCATCCGTTAATATTTAGGCTAGAAATGTCACTGCCCTTTCCCTTTAGGTACAAAAATGCCCCACGCATTTTTATTTTTGGTTCAAAATTGCTCTTAAAACTAACAAATTTCTAAAAATGGAATAAAAATCATTTTGACCCTTAAGATTAACAAGGGCATTTCAAAATCATTTCTGATAGATCATGGATAGTTTCGGCCCTTCTTTACTTAAAAAATTATAGGTACATTTAAAATGAACTTCGAGTTATTATATGTTTAAAATAGGCTATTGATAAAAGATAATCACTGCTCACAAGTCTATACGCACAATAAAGAAGAAAAATAAAGAATACGATTTAAATATATGTATGTATGCAACATATTGAAATCATAAAATATTAACTATATATGCTCTTCCAAAATCACCAATGATTTTTTATGATTGCTATTGCATATATTAACTATATATGTACTTAAGTTGTACTCTTTATTTTTATTCTTTAATTGTTAATATATTTGTGAGTAGTTATTATCTTTTATCAATGGCTTATGTTAAAAATATAAAAGGCATAATACATAAGTAGGTGGAACGACATCGGTCAGTCGTTTCGGAAGTTAGGACTCCGATTGGCGTGCTGATAATTTTAAAATATTCGTAATGTCCATTAGGACCTGTCTGTAAAATTTGAGCTAAATCAGACCTCGTTTGGTAGGCATCGGAAGAAGGTTTCAGTTTTTATTGGCGATAAATATTAAAAAGAGATTTTCGAGCTCGGTTTTGCCGAACGAGCTCCGAATCGAAATCCGAAAGCGTTGTTAGGTTCGTATGATTATTTGTGACTTTTGTAAACTTTTGAAAGTGAATTTCGATGTTGTTCGGCTAGTTTCCGCTAAAATGCCGAAAGTTAAATAATTTGACATTTTCTATTTAAATTCGCATCTTGAGTTTCGAGAGTCCGATTTGAGATCCGTCTTCGCGAGTATATTACATATATTTTGTATAACTTACTTGAAAAATTTGGGATTATTTCAACTTCTCTAGGGTTCCATTTTAATTTTAATCGTCGTAGCAAATTTATTAAAAAAAATTAAAAATTAAATAGCCTTGTCGGTCAGCTACGGGATTTAATCCCTTAGCTTAGCAGTAGCATACATACAGAACATTGGAGCAAAAAACACGCAGAAAGAAAAATTAGAAAAAAAAAAGAGAGGAAAAAGAGAAAAAAGAGTGGAAAATAGTGGAATTTCTACCCCAAATCTTCAGGTAATGATGTTAACTCATTATATTAGCTTATTACGTGTGTTTGAATATATTTTTACGGTAAAAATAGGGATATTAGACATCGCCCTAATGACGTAAATTGATAGTTTAAAGGGTCAATTGGACCCCGATGATGGAAATGATTATATATTCGTACTCAGTGAGTTATGGGCAACATATAAATATAATTTATTTAGGGTTTTGTTATGGGACTTTGAACCCTGTATACAGGCCTGGCCTGCGCATTGCGTATGCAAATAGGGTATCAGGTTCCTACCTGGATTGCCCTTAGATGTGAGGAATGAAGCCTTTAGCCTAATGTGATATATTTTTCTGCTTATTGAACACAGTGGGATCGTTTGGCAATGGAACCAAAGGATAAAAGCGGTTATTGATTAACAATGCTAACTTTGTAACAAGGTAAGTGTTTATATCCATTTCTTTGGAGGCACCTGGCCTCGTGGATTTTCTTCCACATGTTCCTTACGTGTGTAGCTGCAGATAGGCATACTCATTACGCCTTAGCTTTGGATTTATATTCTATATTATATATTATGTCCTGTTATTGGTATTGCATTGAGAATTTGAGTATTGTACTTTGGTTGTGAGTTGGTATATACTTTCCAACTTTCGATGAGAGTCCCGCGCTGGTGATGGGTTATTATTGCATCATGTTGCATTCGTATGCACATTGCATCATATTGAGGGTAGGAGGATTCCGCCCTCGGAGCAGGAGGATTCCGCTCCATTGCATCATATTGAGGGTAGGAGGATTCCGCCCTCGGAGCAGGAGGATTCCGCTCCATTGCATGATATTGAGGGTAGGAGGATTCCGCCCTCGGAGCAGGAGGATTCCGCTCCATTGCATCATATTGAGGGTAGGAGGATTCCGCCCCCGGAACAGGAGGATTCCGCTCCATCTATTTGGCACATGTGACACCATTGTATCATACTGCATTCATCCCATTTCATTGCACCGCGTGCTGACTATTGTGTGACTATCGTGTTGTATTTTATATATGCGGTATGTATACCGTATCACAGTTTGCCTATATATTTTTAGCTCGTATCCCGGGTTGCACGTCACGACAATATAAATATATGGATCGGATCGGGTTGCACGCCGCAACAGTATAAATATACGAATCGGGTTGCACGCCACAACAATATGAATATATGGATCGGGTTGCACGCCGCAACAGGAAGTATTTCTGATTGTCGACATGTTCAGGATATCTATATATTCTGTCTACCTTATGTCCCTGGCTGTTTATGATTCCATACGTGTTTTCAGTTATTATTTGGCTTTGCCTGTTTATAGTTCATATAAGATGGATTTAGTTTATCTGTTTTTCTTCTCCCTGGCTAGCTATCCTATTCTTTGAGGTGGCTAGTCTGCCCCACTTATTGAGTCCGTTTGACTCACCCTTGTTTGTTGTTTGTTTTTTTTCTTGTCTATCTATTTCGTTTCGGCATGTTCGCTCCAGGATTGAGTTTGCCACGTTGTGAAGGAGCGAAGACGACTTCAGCTGTCAGGGTGAGCCAGCTTTTATTCCGGATGGCCACCAGTTTATTGGTTATTATTTCAGTTGCATTTTGCTCCCTTCAGGAGGTATTTGTTTTCTTTGTACTCTTAGATGTCTAGTCTGGATAATCCTAAACCTAGCATGTTGGGTAGTCAGCTGTAATTTCTTTTGTACAGCTTAGGGGTATCAGTAGGTCTGTGTTTTTATTTTAAGTCTTGTCCTTATATATGAATTATTATATTTATTTTTCTAATTTAATTGGTAAGGGTTCACCCGACGGGTCTAGGGGAGGATGTCGGGTGCCCGCACGGCCTAACCGGATTCCGGGTCGTGTCAGTTGGTATCAGAGCCCAGTTTAGAGTCTATCCAGACTAAGACAGTGCCTAAGAGTCTCGCTGATGGGTACGTAGACGTCCGTACTTATCTACGAGAGGCTATGATGGCATTTAGTAAGTTTCACTTCCTTCATTTCTGATCGTGCGTCGGTCTAGGATGCAAAAGTATTTTCGTTAATTCGTTCGTGGTAATTGTGAACCCTCGTGCGACAAATCAGCAAACAGTATGAGTTCAAGACGAAGCAGTCTAGCGTGGGGCTAGCACTGACGAAGCCCCGAGTGTTTTGATCGTGCTGACGATCTAGTTACGGAGGTCCCAATTGTACGAGCTCGCGATGGGCAAGGGAGCAGGTCCTTGTGGTTCCCTTGGCTCTCTACGATGCTTTACGATAATCTTGGTGACGCAGATACTGTAAGAACCTATTGTTCGCTGGGCAGCCTGTCAGGTTGCCGCATGTGCAGACGGTCGGTCTCATGGAGCTTCTATTCCAGTTCTTAATATTACCACAGTAAATTATGTTCCGAAGGCAGCATGTGTTGTGCCTGTAGTTATTCTGGCTGGTTAGCTAGCCCGAGCAGTGGCTCGGTCCGAGTATCTAAAAAGGATGCATTATTTTCCAATTGAACCTTCTGATATTCTTAAGCCATGCATCAGATAATCCCTGTGTAAGTTTTTTAAAATAAAATGATGTCAGTGTACCCTTCAGACTCTTGATTATATCGAGCGGTATGGTGTTGATTATTCTGCTTTCCAGTTTTAGGGTCCAGCCTTGGATTGATGGACCGCTCTTTTATCAACTACGCCTGCCTGAGCTGACTTGGTGCGCGTTTTCTCGTATATTCGTGGAAAAATTCCTTTCGTGTTGCTTGCGAGCGAGATGAAAATTTTCGCCAGTTTGAGTTAATTAGCTAAGTAGCTTATCGGTTTCATAATATGAGATTGAGTTCTTTAGGATGGAAGGATATACTCGAGAGCTAGTTGATGAGCCTTCCGAGAAGGTTCAAAGATTTATTGATGACCGTTCTTTTTTCTTGAGATCCCAGATGGCTCGAGAGATTTAGGTCGAGATTTCAATCGATGTTGTTGTTGATATTGTTTAGAGGTATGAGGCATATCATAAGTTAGAGTGGGGGAGCAAGAGATCCCGTGGCCCTAGTGGGCAACCATGGTACCTCATTTGGAGATAAGACTTCTGATTATTTTGGGAGGTCACCTTCCAGGTTATCTCAGCGTGTGTCACGTGATTCTTAGAGTGCGCCAGTAGCTTGTCAAGATCAGATTCAATCTTTTCTTTACAGCTATCAACAATCTGTCCAACTTCCATTTTCACTGAAAAGGTGTTATCATTGTCGTGAGCCTATCATTTTTGGTGGAGTTCTCTCTTAGTCCGGCAAGTAGGCAGTCGTCTTTTCTCTCGTCATCTGGCATCTGCACAGTCACAGAGGATTTCATTCAGATCTGAATCAGCAAAAGAAATGCCACCATCCAATAGAGGTTGAGAACGTGGTGGAAGTTGTTCTTCAGAAGGTAATTATTGGTGTAGCGGCTTAGTTCAGCCGCAGAGGCAGTTTTATGAACTGCCAGTCTGGCAGGATACTGAGGCATCCGATGTAGTAGACCCAAGCATTTCTTCTTCCCTCAAATGTGAGTAAGATTTGATTCTTCCGATCGATTTTGAAATGGTTTGTCATATCATGTTTCCATGGCGTGCTTGGATATTTTTCCATTAAGAATCTATTGTGGTAGAGGGGTGAGCTTCTCGTATGATTTATTCAGGGCATTTGTGAGACCCTACTAGCTTATGTGGTTTAAATGTGAGAAATTTTGAGTAAGTATCGGTATGGTCTGCTTGGCATCTTGTTGTGCCACCTTCTCTTATTATGTCGAGTCAGTTTACCTCTCTCTTTGAAATTCAGTATTCGTAGGATGACGAGATCCTTATTCATCATCATCAGAAAGATTCATTATTTATTCCGGTGTAAAGTGGCGGGTAAGTAATGCTCGATCTATGTGCCTCCTCTTGGTTCGAGATTCTAGTAGAGTCATGTTATTCTATGAGCTTGTCTTAGTTATAAAGGGATTTTCTGGCAAATTGTCACCTTCTTATTGGGAGGTTAAATTGGCATAGGTGTTATTCCATAAAGCTTATTTAATGTCTATTTCTTCAATTGCGGTTCTTTGGCTAGCTTAACCCGGAAGTAATCTAGCTCTGGTGGCCAAGTAAATAAGAAGATGAACTTCTCGAAGTTCTAATTATTTCTATCCTCGGTCCATTTCCATTTCTTCTTCGTCCGGCACTAGTGAGCTTGGGCGATTGGTAGCCGCTTGTGACGTTCCCTGTGTTGAGCTAGAGTACGTGTTATTGTAGCCGGGTAAGCATATTATTGTTTTGGATATCATTTTATCCGGGTATCCATTCCCATGTATAGTATAATGCTGGTTCTGTTTTTGCGGATCATCCAGTTTTAGGGGAAACTCTGCCAAAATTTTTATATAGAAGTACCATCCATCAGGCGGTGGTGTTTACGGCAAAGGTATGGAGTTGTGAACTTGAGAGTTGCAGCTGTTTGGCAACTCGAAAGGGTAGTTGGTAGCTTAGGTCTACGTACGTTCAGCTTTTAGCTAAATCTTCTTTAGTCCAGCAGACTGTGTGAGGATGGTTATTCCTATTCAAATGGCTGCATGAGTTTGTGCTTTAAGTGGAGGAGTCTTCCTCCAAATACTGAATGGTAATATTAAATCTCTGAGGTATTGATACCACTTTTCTCACGACCCAAAGTAAGGCCACAACAGAAATCTACAATGAGTATCGATCATTGCTAAACCCACTAATAATCTATTAATGACAGAGATAAGCTGGCAACCTGATTATATATACGTACCTATCTGTTGAAAACATAAAGTCTGGAAAAATGACACGACTTTAACTTGCTGGAAATTAGAACATTGAGCCACAAATTCTGCTATGTCACACTTCATTCCATCCCACTAATAAATCTGCTCAAGATCATGGTACATCTTAGTCGAACCTGGATGAACAGTGTATTTAGAACAATGTGCCTCTATCATAATCTGTCCACGTAAATTTGCAACATCAGAAGCACAAAGTCTATCTTTATATATGAGAACACCGTCAGTAGTATCCCTATATGGCTACTCCGATTTTCTTCTGGCTATCTGTCTGTATTCAACTAGAACTGGATCCTCATACTGACGTCGTTTTACTTCATGGAAATTTAGAGTTAAAGGTCTAGTGCAGCTTATCGACAATCCATCGTATATCTCTTTCACACATCAACTCTTTGAGAAGTTACTTTAGCGTTATAAGTGCACATGTAATCAACTCTGTTGCTGGTATTCTGCCTTAGCTGAAGGTCCAACTACATGTCTCTTTTATATTTACTTTTTCAAGTCATAATAATTCCAATTCAAAGACAATACCTTGAAATAGATGTTCAGTCTGAAGATCATTCATGGTCTGCATCATACTATCCAGTAGTATTTGCATGATCTTTATCCTTATATGATAGACCATGTCCAGATGAACCTTTGACATACATTAGGATATGAGTAACTACATTTCCAGAAGGAGCTTGCGGAACAACCCTAACATCAATTGAAGTGTTGCATGGTGCGTTCGTAAAAATAATGTAGCTTTCATCAAATAATCTATAGTGTGTACTGACAAGGTACTTCAAAAGCTCCTCTATTGTATCAAGCGTGAGCTAATTCTTAGTTTCATCGACCTGTTATATATCGAAAGGTATATCGAAGAAGTGATTATCGGCTTAATCATGTTAACCCATTCAAAGTTTCGTGTATCTTTGTTTCGAAAATGTTGAACTCTCCTCTCGTGATCGAGGAAGGATCAGTGCAGTCAGAATAAGCTGGGCAATGGCGTTATGATATTATCTAGCTATGTTTTTATCCAAGAGTTCAATATGTGTGTTATAATTCTGATCCTGTAATCAGGAAATAATGCCCGTGGAGTAGCTCATGAAGTTTGTGCAAGTTCTCTTGTTATCTGCGTGAATCTTGCTTTAGACTTAGGCTCGTTCGAGGACGAACGAGAGTTTAAGTGGAGGAGAATGGAACGACCTCGGTCAGTCGTTTCGGAAGTTAGGACTCCAATTGGCGTGCCGATAATTTTAAAATATTCGTAATGTCCATTAGGACCTATCTGTAAAATTTGAGCTAAATCAGACCTCGTTTGGTAGGCATCGGAAGAAGGTTTCAGTTTTTATTGGCGATAAATATTAAAAAGAGATTTTCGAGCTCGGTTTTGCCGAACGAGCTCCGAATCGAAATCCGAAAGCGTTGTTAGGGTCGTATGATTATTTGTGACTTTTGTAAACTTTCGAAAGTGAATTTCGAAGTTGTTCGGCTAGTTTCCGCTAAAATGCCGAAAGTTAAATAATTTGACCTTTTCTATTTAAATTCGCATCTTGAGTTTCGGGAGTCCGATTTGAGATCCGTCTTCGCGAGTATATTACATATATTTTGTATAACTTACTTGAAAAATTTGGGATTATTTCGACTTCTCTAGGGTTCCATTTTAATTTTAATCGTCGTAGCAAATTTATTAAAAAAATTAAAAATTAAATAGCCTTGTCGGTCAGCTAAGGGATTTAGCTTAGCAGTAGCATACATACAGAACATTGGAGCAAAAAACACGCAGAAAGAAAAATTAGAAAAAAAAGAGAGGAAAAAGATAAAAAGGAGTGGAAAAATAGTGGAATTTCACAAGCGGCTACTAATCGTATAGAACCTTCATACTAGGTTACTTTATTTTCTTTGTCTCACTATTACATCTCTTTCTATGATCTTGACTTCCTCAAAACATCCTGCTTCTTACTCGAGCAAAGAGGATTTTGTTGTCGATGTCGACAAGAACAATGGGTTCTGGTCATATGCGCCACATAATAAAGAATATGTAATTTAAGGCCATCATGGAAAGTAGAAACAAGCTAACCAGTGACAAAGATATTACAACTGCAAATTGATGGAATTATTGATATTAAATAACTGAGATTTTTATTAAAATTTCTTAATTTGGTTGGCTGATTTTGCTTTAGTTTCGACTTTGTGATGTTTACCACAGAACTTTAAATACACCAGGAAAAACAGTATTAAATCTCTAGGAATGCCATACTAGAATCTTTGAGATTATTGATTTATCCTTCATTAGTTAGAATTGAAGGTAATCTCGCATGAACATCATAATATTTAATGGAATCGAGCTCTTAGTTGGCAAGATTTTTTTTCTGATCTACTTTTTTGTTCTAAAATGGGGGCTTATCTTTTTTTTATAATTAGGATAAGCCAGCCACGTGTCTATCTCCAATCGGTTTATTTCTCCATGTAAGTTGCGCTTACCAACACACGCTCTTTAATTTGTAAGGACCAATAATGAGGTGCTTAAATGACACACTATAGAAAAACTTTAAGTGCTAAAATGGTACAACGCTAAGAAAAAGTGTTAAAATAAAACTTAGTGTCAAGTTTGAGGGCCTACTTATTGATTCTGCCCATATAAAAACTCAAAATGTTTATTTTAAAATGTACAAATAATTTTTTAACAGAAAAGGGCTAAACTGCCCTTAATCTAACTTTTAGATGTGCTTCGTTAATCTTATCGGTCAGAAATATCCCTTACCATTTAATTTTAGTATTATTTTTTCTTTTCTTTGAAGTTTGTTAGTTTTAATGGAAATTTTGAGCCAAAAATAAAATATTGAGGGCATTTTTATCGTAAAAGATAACGATAAGGGCATTTCTAGCCCAAAAGGTTAACAGAGGCTATCTTTTGCTTCTTTTGAATAGATCGGGGACAATTTTGGCCCTTTTTCCATTTTGGTTTACATATTTCTTCCAATATTTTATTCCCTAGGGAGCCATCCTCTAAGTTAGGCCATTTTCAAATGTAGTATTTATCGTTTTAAGATAGGAAAAATTTGTCGATGTAAAATTGAAGCCAATTGATACAATTCGCCTAAAAGATCGACTCTAATCCTTTTTTGTTGCATATAGGATGACAACCTCTTCTTTGCATTAACATTTTATGTTACTCTAAATTAATAGCTTATCACTTAGATGGGAGGTCTTCAACTTATGAGTACATATTGATCACGTATTTTGGTAACATGGTCGTTGGAAGCAGGATCTTAGAAAGGGGTCCATCATCTGCTCTACATATATATAATAGAAAAAACTTAGGTTTGTATATGGATTGAAATTTTTCAGTGAGGGGAATTCAAATCTACCCCTTTCTGCCCCTAACTACATGCCTATGTGTATGGTTCTCATTTGAGGTATCAGCTAACATTAGTTTTTTAATTCAATATACTTTGTAACTAATAAGTTAGTTAGTCGGTTATAAGTTAGGTTAGTCAGTAAGTATCTATATATTACACATTGTATCTGATAGTTAGTTCATTTTTATTCTTTCCAGAAATGAGAGTATCAATTCATCTACAATATTTCTCTCTGTGTGTGTTACCTTTCCAGAAGTTTCTAGATTATTCTTTATACATTCCACCATTAGAGTTAAAGCTCAAGGTTTATGAGTTAGTTTTAAGTACAGATTCAAAAAGTTAACATGGTATCAGAGCTCGTGAGACTGGTTTGATATTTCGTTCGAGCACAGTTTTTTTAGGGTTTCATTCTTTTCCTTGTAGAATTGTTCAATTTCCTTTTATTTCCAGTTAAGCCTGAAGAATTCAACAATGGTGACTACTGGTGCTGCTAGAGGAGGAGAAGGGGGAGAATCGAGTGGTGCGGTTATCGTAGGCCACACTAACTCACTCTATCTTCATATATCAGATACTACAGCTTCGATCAATATCCCTGTACGTCTTTTAGGTTCTAAAAATTACAATGTATGGAGTAAATTAATGTAGATATGCTAGTTAACTAAGAACAAGTTGGATTTTATTGATGGAAGTTGCACAAAGGACCTGTATGATCCTGTTTTACATCAGCAATGGGAGCGATGAAATACAATAGTTTTATCCTAGATAATTTAGTCACATGCATGAAATTTTCTTCTAATGCTAAACGTGTCTGGGATGATTTAAGGGAAGTATTTGATAAAATAAACACATCTCGAGCTTTTCAGCTCCATAGGGAGGTAGCAACTCTGACACAAGGTGTTTCTTCTGTGTCCAATTACTACTCAATACTAAGAAATCTCTGGGATGAATATGATGCTATGATTTCGCCCCCAGACTATGGTTGCCCTAAATCCAATCTTTTTAATGAACACCTCATATTTCAACGACTACTACATTTCTTAATTGGGCTTAATGAATCCTATTTACAAGTGAGGAGTCAAATACTGCTTATGAGTCCTGTTCCCAATTTGAACCGGGCCTTTGCCATGATTAAGATGAAGCTAATCCCACACCAGTCACAGATTCAGGCCATGAATCGGTTGGTTTCTTCACTAAAAAAAGAGGAAACAATTTTAGGCCAAGAAAGAATATATATTTATAATGTGCGCATTGTCATTTTAAAGGACATACTAGGATGATTTCTATTAGCTTAATAGATATCTAGTGGATTATAAGCCAAGAAACAAAGATAATGAGAACAAGGGCTATGAGAATAAAGGTTATTCTCCATCAGCAAATCAGGCTGAAGCTATTAATCAATCCCAAAATCAGTCTTATCATGCATTCAGGCCCCCACCACCTGTAAGTTATGGTCCTATACCATCTTCAACATATGGACATTCTGCAGGACCTGGATATTTAGCACCTACTGTAGGACCTGGATATTCAGCACCTACATGCTCTCTTACACACCTTCTTACTCCTCCAGCACCTTATTATCCTGACACAATATGATCTAATTCCTACAGGCCTTCTAATCCATACCAGCACAGTTCCCT
Source organism: Petunia secreta (assembly GCA_029990175.1). Taxonomy (NCBI): domain Eukaryota; kingdom Viridiplantae; phylum Streptophyta; class Magnoliopsida; order Solanales; family Solanaceae; genus Petunia; species Petunia secreta. The sequence goes on along the minus strand of JARKIP010000175.1, from coordinate 907,586 downwards.
AGGCTCATATCAGGTTGGCATAACTAGTCCAATACTTTCTAATGATCAGTATTAGGAGATAGTCCGAATACTAGGAGATAGTCCGAATACTGGAGAAAGGGAAGAGAGTTGATGTACAAGCAAATAGTGCAGGTATTATATCAATTTTTATGTCATGTAGTAGTAGTGTCAGATGGATCATTGAAATAGGTGCTTCATATTATATGATATCTAATGTCAACTTTATGCATAGCTACAAGAAAGTAAGTCCAAATCAAGCAGACCGAGTGCATTTACCTAGTGGAAGTTTAGATGCTATTAATCATATTGGTATAGCTTTTGTGTTTAGTGACAGAATACTGAACAACGTTCTTCATATGCCCGAGTTCAAGTATAATCTCCTTTCTGTGTCCAAGTTGAATAAGGAGCTAAACTGTTCAACATTCTTTTTCCCTCACTTCTGCATGTTGACACCCAATTTTGTCCCTCAGTTTTTCACAATTTGGCTCTATTTAATTAAAATTGATAATAGTAATTTTTCAAATAAATTTCATTAGATAACTTTCATTTATGTGCGTAATACTATTATTAATCCTCTATTTATATTATTCTTACTTAATTGTGATTATATTACGTAATTGCATCATTTAGGCTGTTTTCTAAAATACGTACGCTATTTGCGCATTAAAATGCATTACGATATCATTTAATGATTATCTGCGGTTATTTATATTTAATTAGTATTATATTCGAGTTCATCTATATTTAACTATGATCAAATATATTTATTTATAATTATTTTATAATTTTATTTTTTTCTTACTAATTATTCATATTTATATCTGTTTTAATTAAGTACTTGCAAAGTTGCTCATTTACAACTATATTTCTACTACATTTAGTCCCCGTCATCATTTTTTATTCCCGTGTACGCTACCTAAGCGTATACCTCATTAAAACACACTTATACTACATGTACAACTCTTTTTAGCATATGGTACAACCCTCTCAAAGCCTCTGTACCCCTACACATCAGTATTACACATATACAATCATACACACATATATACACGCGTGCCTACGTGGCCAAATTGTGGACCTTTATCCCATAAATCCAACTGATCATATTATTTCCTCCTTTTACATGTATACACACACCCACTTACCAAAACCCTAAAAATCATTTACGCCCTCTTCCTTCCATATACACAGCCGCCAATCCCATTCTATCTCTCCCCCTTCTCTTCAAAATCACCCCAAAACCGTCTAGCTACACCACGTCTCCACCAGTCCCCCCGCTGTCTCCTCCGTCATCTCTGCTGAAACTCCGCTCGTCCCTCTCTCTCCCTTGTCGCTTTCACATGAAAAAAGGGAACAAATCAATCTTCTCTCTGTTTCTACGGAAATCAAAAAGGAAGAAGAAGAGATTGAGCAAATCTCGTTGAATTCGAATGCGGTGCACACTAATTTAGCACGTTCAAGATAAGCATCACGGGAATTAAATGTAAATCTTCACATATCATCACAAATCAAGGCAAAGCACGGGTTCACAGACCAGGTTATTTCTTTCCTTTATTACGTGTGAATCGTTCACGAGGTGATTATATTCCATTTCCTCTTGGCCTGGTTGAAAGTAAATCTGGAATGCCTATGTTAATTTTAAGTTAGGGCTCTTCAAGTATCGTTGAATCTATAGCTTATCTCGTCTAGATGCTTAACTCGATTGTCTGTTTCTAATTTTGGGGAACTGATTAAATGCATTAATACTATGGTCGTTTTAAAATTTATGATGAACCTTGCAAGTTTCTTGCCTTTAAACACGCTCAATCACAAGCTGAATTGATGGATTTTTTGAATCGGATTAGCATGATTTCTGGGAGTTCACTGTCTTTACCTAACACTATAAAAGGTCTAGTTGTATCTACATTTGGGGGACGGAAAAAATCTTCACAAGAAACACTTTACAATTACACTTAACACCTACTGGACATCAACATACACTTTACACATTTAAAGACCTTCAGACCTCTAGTAGACTAAAATCACTACTCCTATACATTTATAATCTCAAAGCATCTGGAATACTGCTCTTTTTTTTCTACATAATTTACACATCATTGAACTCTACCTACTCTTGTCCTGCTGGTGGAGAACCAAAATAGATCCTGTGGTATTTGCTTGATTTAAGTATTTTCGCTGCACACTGCTCCCTGGTTTTCTTCTCCTTTCTTTGCTTGTTTAAACATTTAAGGTACATCTTCTAGAACTGGTTGAATGATAGCTAGACAAAGTTTATGTCTTTCATATGAATTGGTTCTGTAAAGATCTATGTGTATGTGTGTGTTTGCTTGGCTCTTTGGCCACCCGCTAACTCTTGTCATGTAGCTTCGGATGGCCTTAAAAGGCTATACCATCACTGACTTTACATGCAGGTTTAAGTAGTCATTCCATTATGACGTATAGTTCCTGAAGTTGATGTTGAAACGAACCTATTGGTTTACCTGGTTATGTAAACAAGCCACACCGCTTCCCTCTTTCTTTATATACATATGCTCCATCCTCTAGACCCCTATACTGTATTCATTAGGATACCCTGGTTTGTATGTATATATATATGAGGCACTATGAGGTGCATTGACAGGTAAAAAGGGAAGCAAGAGCAGCATATAAAAGTAGTGATAGAACGCTACTAAAGCAGTGCAAAGTGGGTAGTAAAGTGCCTGCTATGTATAGGCCATCCAGTGGCCTGTTTCTTTACCTCTTCCCCTTACTTTTGTGACTAAGAACTTACTGGAAGTGCTGAAAGTGAGCAGCAAACTACTGTTGTGTGTTAGGTTAAGATAGGGGCCTCTCTTATCCTTCATTTTTCTTTTGTGCTTAAAATTCAATATAACTTGATCACATGATTGTTTGTGTAAAACTGTGGGCTGTGTAAGTTATTTGAACAGGACAGGCTTTTAACTAAATTACAGTAGGGACTGTTTTGCTGAAAATTAGATGAGATGGCTAAAATCGCAGTACATGCTGAAAATTGACTTATTTGTGCAAAGTTTAAACCGGAAAAGTGCAGCATTCCAAATAGGTTTAAAACTGAATGTCAAATTTCAATTCAGACTGTTCACGCAATTAGAGAATTTATGAAATTAGATTATTTTCTACAGAGGTTAAAAATGCAAGACTGTTTGAAAACGTGACTGTTTCAGAAAAATTATATGTTCAAAAAATGTGGTAGTTACTTTAAGTGTGAAAACTGAAAATTCAATGCCTATCTAGATCATTTGTTCATTTTTTATGTGCTACAATTAAATTATATCAGAGAAAGGGCTAAATGTGCGACTGATATTGAAATTGGATCATCTCTACAATGTTACGTTCTGAAATATAACATTACGCTTTCTTCTTCTTAGAAGTGGCTAAAACTAAAAATTAGCCTATTTATGCAAATCTGAATATAACGGTAAGTATTTAAACTTGTTAATCTCTATTACATTTCACTTGTTTTAATCTGGAGGCCTACTTTTAAAGCTTTTAAAATTGTTTTGCTTACATAATATTATTTAACTTGTGTGATTTGCATGACCGTATTATGTGCAACGCTTAGAGGTCTAGATTGGGGCACTTAATACATTTAGGGGGTTTAGATACTTCAAATTAGTAGTCTCAATGGCCTCCAAGACATTAAGTGGGACGCTAGTAAACTTTTAGGACGTTTAAAATATTAGCGAGCGCTTTAGTTAAATACTTAAAGAGGGTATGGGGGTTAAAGGGAATTAAGCCCCTCAGAAATGATGAATATTACCCGAGCTATATATTTGATAGTGTATTCCGAAATTATCGTCCCTTACGAAAGCCGGGTTCTGATCCGAATAGGATAATAAAACCTAAGGTTATTTATTCAAGGGATTAATTGGTTATTTATTATTTTATGGCTATTTGTGCAATATGATTATCATTTCAAATTGTTTATGCAAATACTTTAAACTGCCTATTTACTTGCTTTGCATCCCATATATCTTTTGTATATTTTATTTAGATTTTATCCTTTTATAAGCAATATGTTGAACCCAATATAGAAATCGGTCGGGAACCGCATTTACTGGAACCTAGGAGGTGCCTAACCCCTTCCTTTTAGGTTATTTCGAACACTTACCCGAATCTCTGGCTCGTAGACCAACCCGGAGTTAATTCTTTAAATGGAATTAGAAATTAATAGGTGACCTAATACGCCTAGAAAATTTATTAGGTGGCGACTCCAAAAATTCTAACTCAAACGAGTTATCCCTAAGTCGAAAACCACTTGCTTTTTAAGTGGGGTGCGACACTGCATATTTAAGGAAATCTTGAGTGTGAAGGTGGTTGGGACTGGTAAAGAAGAACAAGGTCTCTACATTCTTGATAGAGAGATATCTCAACATGGCACTGGACATCCAAACTTTTCTGGAACAACTCAATGTGTTCATCATTCAGTCAATAAATAAGGAAGGGTTGAGTACTTGGCATATGAGGTTGGGTCACATTCTTGTAGATGTCATGAAAAAGATAGTAGTCTTAGAAGGAATAAAAAATCAAGATTACGTTTGTACTATTTGCCTTTTGGCCAAGCAAATAAGATTATTCTTTTCTTTGAGCACTTTTTCTTCACATTTGCCTTTTCAATTGTTCCATGTTGACGTTTGGGGCTCCTATAGAGTGCCCATACATGATGGCAAGAGGTATTTTTTAACCTTAGTGGATGATTTCACTAGGTTTACCTGGTTTTATTTGATTAATACTAATGATGAGATTGTAGTCATTCTAAGGAGTTTCTTTCAAATAGTGAAAACTCAATTTGGTACACAAGTCAAGGTACTAAGATCAGATAATGGTGGAGAGTTTTTTAACTCCCATATGACTGATGGTTACTTTCGGTGTGATTCATCAAAGTAGTTCTGCGTATACCCTAATGACATTGTAGAGAGGAGACATCGAAGTATTCTGCAAATAGCTAGAGCTTTCATATTTCAGGTAGTATTCTTCTGAGTTTTTGGGGTGAATGTGTGCATGCAGCAGTATATATAGTCAACAAGATACCCTCTAAAGTTCTGAAAGGGAAGTCTCAATTTGAGCTGTTATACAATCATCCTTCTCAGCTTACTCATTTGAGAGTAATAGGATGCTTGTGCTATGCTAAAGTATTGAATGCATTTGATAAGTTTGGAGTAAGGGCTATATCAGGTGTCTTCATGGGGTATTCTACAACACAAAAGGGTTAAAAAGTCTATGATTTATACAATAGAACATTTCTAGTCTGCAGAGATGTGTTGTTCACAGAAACTGTATTCCCTTTCAAAGATTTGAAGATTTCTTCTTCTACTAAATTTCATGTGTTGTAGTTTCCTAATTACACTGATGTTGTACCAACTACAGTGCCTCTTCTCAACCTACCATACCTGCTGATGTTTTAGACTCTCCATCATCGTCTTCTCACTCACATACACAATCACCCAGCATTCCAGCGGAAATGCATATGCCCATACCATCAACCATTACAGATGAGCCAAGATAGTCCACTAGAACAGGTAAAGGCAAACCCCTGTAGTTGGTTACAGTATTATGTCATTGTGCCTTTAGCTAAGAGCAGATATCTTATATATAACTATGTGTCCTATGAACACCTAGCACCTTCCTACAAATGAGCATTGTTGGATCAAACTTCCTGCACAGAGCCAAGAAGTTTTGTTGAAGCTGCAAGAGACCCCAAATGGGTGGATGAATGAAACAAGAAATCAAAGCTCTTAAAGATAACATAACTTGGATCATTGTACCTCTTTCTCAACGGAAGAAAACCATAGGATGCAAATGGGTGTAAAAAATTAAATATCAAGCCAATGGAGAGGTGGAAAGATAGAAGGCAATATTGGTTTGCCAGAGGGTACAACTAAAGAGAGGGACTGAATTATCAAGAGAATTTCTCTCCACTTGCCAAAATGGTCAGTATGAGAAGTATCATCTCTGTAGCAGCTGTTGAGAACTGGCCTATATTCTAGATGGATGTTTATAATTTTTTTTTTTTGCAATGTGACTTCTTTGATGAAGTTTACATGGAGGTGCCACAGGGCTTTAGAAGCCGGGAGAGTATGTATGCAGGCTTCAAAAGTCCCTCTATGGCTTAAAGAAAGCCTCCAGGCAATGGAATATCAAGCTTACAAGGGTATTGAGGCAACTTTGTTTTGTTCAGAGTTTGCACGACTTCTCTTTGTTCACATTGCACAAGGGTGCTTGTATGGTCATCATACTCATTTATATGAATGGCCTCTTATTAACTGGTAATAATGAAACATTGATAGCACAATCAAGGGTAGATCTCCAGTTTAAGTTCAAAATAAAGGATCTTGGCCAGTTGAAGTTTTTTCTTGGCATGGAATTTTCTAGATCTGGAAATGGGATTCTTGTAAATTAAACAAAATAGCCGTGGAGCTCATTTCAGACTTGGGGTTGAGTAGAGAAAAGCCAACTAACAATCCACTAGAAGTTAATGAGAAATTGACTTCAGTTGAATTTGACAAGTTTGTAAAGAGTAAAAAAGCTGAAACAAACAAACTGTTAGAGGATGTTGGAAGTTACCATTAAATGGCAAAATTTTTTACCTAACAATGACTGGACCAGACATTTCATATATTGTGCAGCTGCCGAGTCAATTCATGCAGAGTCCAAAGCAATCACACATGGAAGCAGCACTTAGAATAGTGAAATACATCAAGAAGGCATTAGGACAAGGCATCTTGATGAATGCTGGAGATATTCAAGACTGCAAGTATTTTGTGACTCTGATGGGGTGCTTGCATTGAGACTAGAAGGTCTATAGTAGGGTATGTTGTTAAATATGGAGATTCACTAATTTTATAGAAGTTTAAGAAGCAAGAAACAATTTCTAGAAGTTCTGTATAAGCCGAGTTTAGAAGTATGGCTGCAGTAGTGGTAAAGATCATATGACTAGTAGGATTGTATAGGGAGCTTGGAATAATATCTCACTACCAATGGAGCTGTATTGTGATAGCAAGGCAGCCTTGCAGATAGCTGCAAATCTAATATTTCATGAGCGCACAAAGCACATAGATATTGACTGTTACTTTGTGAGAGAAAAAATTCAAAGCAGATTAGTGAAAACATTTCATTTGAATACAAAGGAGCAATTGGCAGACATCTTGACTAAAGGTTTGGGGAGAGCACAACATGAACACCCGCTGAGAAATCTGGGAGTAAAGAACATCTTTCACCCATCAGATTGAGGGGAAGTATTGAGTAGCAGCAGTTAGAAGTTCAGGGACCACTTTGTAATTTAGTATACTTTGTAATAATAAGTTAGTTAGTCGGTTATAGGTTAGATTAGTCAGCTAAGTATCTATATATTATACATTGCATCTGATAGTTAGTTCAGTTTTATTCTTTCCAGAAATGAGAGTTTCAATTCCTCACCAATATTTCTCTCTCTAGATTATCTCTGTGTGTTACCTTTGCAGAAGTTTCTAGATTGTTCTTTATATATTTCACCATTGGAGCTAAAACTCAAGGTTATGAGTTACTTTTAAGTATAAATTTATAAAGTTAACAATGTTTGTTACTATAAAAAAGATGTAAATTGTATAGCTCTTAACTCACTATTAACGACCCTTACAACGAATTGGTCATTTGACAGAAATTTGTTTGCAACCAAGATCAGAAAGTTACATGCAAAGTATTACTGTAAGAGCTCCTTTGCCAATGTGTTACTGGATAATATTCAGCAGCTGGTGATTAAAATATCATTACAACCAGTAGAAATCACGACTTACAGGTCATAAGTATAAATATTGGAAGTGTGTGTGTGTGTGTGTGTGTATATATATATATATATTCAGATGAAGTGGAAGCTTGTCTAACCTTGTATAACTCGGACTTGACTTCAACCTACCAACAAAACAACAGTCAGTAAGTCGCACTCTAGGTACAAGGAAATAAATTACAATAAGAATAGAGAAAAACATGCTTCTTTATTGTAATCGATGGATCAGCATAGGGTAGATAATTGATCCTAGCATCAACATTCCATTCCTGGACGTTCAATGCATTGTATCAGTTGACAAAGCACCTTGATACGAGGCTAGGTGTATTATAATTCCTATACTTTCGCCTCAGATTTATGCTTCAACTTATTTTATTTGTTAGCACTTTGAGCTGAATTTCTCCCATTTAGTGAGTTTTATATTGTAGGAGTTATATTGTTGATATGCGGCATTTATGGAGCAAAGTTTATTAAAAACAAGGGTTTTGAAGTTTGAATAGAAGCCCAACGGTCAAGCGGGCGAAGAACGGACGAAAAAATGGACAAACATGGCAAAAATCAGGGTGCACATCGTACGGCAGATAGTGCAGCACGGTTGTGCGCCCCTCTAAGTGCATATTCCAAGTTTTTTTATTTATTTCGAGGGTGTTTTCATCCTAACTCAAGTCCTACATTATAAATACACCTTTGAACTCAATTGGACGGGAATTTTGGCTAATTTTATACCCAAAGGAGGCAAGAAAGAGAGAGATCAAGATTCGAGGTTTTTTCTCATCCACCTTCATCTTTTGTGTAGATTTACATACTTATAGTTATTTCATTGACTTGATTATGACTATGAGTGGCTAAATCACACATTCTAGAGTTGACTGAACCACTCCAATACTTATGTGTTACGAATATTTGTTTTAATGAATGAAACTTGCTAATTCTTCCTATCTAAGTGTTTACATTATGCTTTCTATTGATTGGAAGGGCCCCCAATTGATTTTCCCCTTTATTCTTGGGTGTCTAGGGATAGATTCATAGGTTAGGGTTAAACACTTAACAATATTTCCACCTAAAACTAAGGCATTACCTAGGTTGTCAAAAAGGTGATTTGTGACCATTGAACCGATTGTGAACAATACTTGTAGTCCTACATATCTTCATTAATTAATTAAGAAATTGATTAGTGAAAGTTACAATTATTACATGGGAATATATAATTGTGAATTTGGAGCAAGTGTTCAATAGGAAGAACCAAATTGAATTCGTTAAAGCATTGTTCTAACACATAGGTAGGAGTTGAGTAGATCAATCCTAGGTTTTCCATCTCTTAAATTAATCATTTTCTACTACTTGTGATTTATTTACTTGCTAATTTTATTGTTATTTAGTTAATACTGCAATTCCAAACTAAGATAAAACCAACCTAGAAGTTAATCGGTAAATAAATTAGTTAGAATAACAACTAGATTTCGAGTATTCTCTGTAAGATTCGACCTCGGGACTTTAAGTACCGAGCTATATTAGTTACGACTGCCTAGTCACTTTTATAAGGTATAGTTGGGTGTGATCAATATTTGGCACCATTGCCGGGGGAACACTGTGTTATTTAGTTGTAAGATATCTAGCTTATTTTTCTATTAACTTCACACTTGTCATCTTAATCTCATTTCTTCGGTGTTTACAATTGAAAGTTCAGATCCCAAAGAATTTAGGATGACTAAAGATTTGGCTCTTATGCTTTCACGCAACCTGTGGCTGGGAATCTGGCGTTTGCTATTTAGCTCCAACATTTGAGGCAGAAAATTTTTACATCACCTAGAAGATGGTGGCTTTTCTTTCTAATGCTGGTTTATTTACGGGTAGAACTACTGATGATCATAAAAAATATTTGAAAAAGTTCATATGATTTGTGAAACCCAAAAACAGGCTCGAGTGCCAGCAGAGGTTGTGATATTGATGTTGTTCCCGTTCTGACTAATGGAAGATGCCAGTGATTGGTTGGACTCATTGCCAGTTAATTCAATTACATTGTGGATGACTTGGTGATAAAATTCATGAAAATTTTTTTTCACCCAATAAGACTGCCAAGTTAGTATATGAGATACTCATGTTTAGGCAGAACCCACTAGAGACTTTGCCAGAAGCTTGGGAGAGATTTAAAATTTAATTGAGAAAGTGTCCTCATCATGGTATTCTTGACCAAGTGTTGGGGCAGAGGATCTACATGGGCATGGGAGATCAAATCAAGAGTACTTTGGATGCAGTAACTGGAGGAGCATTCTTTAGTAAAACATTTGCTGAAACGAAGACCCTACTTGATGTGATGGCTCAAAACTCGGGATGACTTAGAACAGATGCATGTACTGGCTCAAGCATGAGGGCTTTAGCTACTGGTATTACTTCTGGGATGGAAGAGCAGATGTTGCAGACTACATTTGATGTTGTGTCGAAACAGCTGAACAAGAAGATGTTATAACCTGTTAACTAATTTGACTCACGGGCTTAGACTCAAGTTCCAGATCCTAGTAATTTTTTTATGCTGATTTGCTTGCTTATACTGAAGATGTGAACTTCGTGAATTATGGGGCAGCACCAGCAATACAATCAACAGGGACAATTTAGGCTAGTAAAACAACAAACAACTTTACACTTGCAGCAGACGAATGATATAACCTAGATTAAGACTGATGGGGGCATACTACCTCAACGTCGTTCACTAGGTCAAGCCAAGTTGATTCAAGACACTCATCTCCACTTCACTTGGAGGGACATACAAGAAGGCTCCGAGAGTGGCTTGAAGATCATGCTTGTGAGTGCCATGGATAGAGGATCACCTAGGCCACTTGGAGAGGCATCTGGGGCACGTTTGGAAGCTATTCAAGAACCCCCAGCAACGGGCGGACTGCCTACTCAACTAGGCGGACCGCCTACTTTTTGTCCACTCTCTGGACTTTCGGGCGCCTACTAAATGGGCGCCCCGCCTACCTGGCCGCCTACTTTCAACCTTCAGCATTGGAACAACAAGGCGAGCGCCTAGTGCAAAGGGGCAGACCGCGCAGTGTCCTGAAGCATTGTGGGATTTCTAGTTTTTATGCTATGCTTTGACTATTATAGCCCTACGTGGCCTTTATTATTTTAACCCACTTGGGGGTATTTTAGGGCTTTCAATATGTATAAGTGAAGTCTATAAATACTTCACTTAGCTTCATCAAACCTTAGCTTACATTGAATATTGTTGAATGATGAATAGAGTTGAACTCTTTTTAGGAAGAAACCCTTTTGGTTGGGCTTGAATTCACTAGCGGATCCTAGTTGAGTCTCGAACCAACACCCGATCATTCTACTTGCGAGTTCCGAGTGTGACTCGAGGGTGGTTGCATAGTGTAGGTCCTTCTAGACGCTGATACGAGGGTATTACGGAACGAGTTCTCCGTAGTTACCTCGTAGGGAGTTCGAGAAGTGTCTCGCTCTCCTATCGTTCTTTTTGTCTTTTGATTTGATCCTTATCATCTTGGTATCACAGCAAGGCTCGGATTTTGTTTCTACAAACCCCCGACCCTTGATTCTTCGTGTCTAGGTTAGTTTCTACGTTAGGTTCTTGTTTGTTGTTGAAGAAAAGAAGAAAAACACAAAAAAAAAAAATAGAAAAAGTTGAAAAAAAACACAAAAATATTTGATCATGGATTCTTGGCTGTTGGACCCATTGTGTGATTGTTATTGGGGTTTGTTCCTTATTGGAAACCCGTTCTTTTGGTACCCTAAAAACTAGATTTGAAGTTGAAACACTAGATTTGAAGTTGAAACACAAGATTTGAAAATTTGAAAATTTGAAAATTTGAAACCCTAAGCTTGAAGTTGATGGTGGATTGCTTGTTTTTTACTGGGGTTTGATAAAAGTTGTTGGGGTTTGATCTTATGGTTGAAACAACATGGGGGTACCTTTGAATTTCTAAAACAACGTGGGAATTATTGAATTTTTGGGTGCAAAACCAAGAAAATCGAGTTTGAACTGTGCTGAAACTTGCAGCAGGCGGAGCGCCTAGTAGGGAGCGGACCGCCCCTTTTTGTTCAGCCTCTGGATTTTGGGCCGCCTGAAATTCAGGCGGACCGCCTACTAGCCCTTCTCTAAACCGGGCGGACTGCCCACTCCAAGGAGGTGGGGCGCCTGTTTTGCTGATTTTTGGGGAACGGGTAGTTTTTCGTAGAATCTCTTGTTTCTTTGATTGCATTACATCTAGCTAGTACTTCTTTGAGTAATCTTTCCTACTTGAATTGTTCTAGCCCTTCTAAGCTATTAGGAAACTTAATCCTAGACCGGAGAGTAGAATTCGAAGAAGACTCGTAGCATTTTTTGGCTCAAGTCCGCACTTAAAGAGCTTATCGTTCCAATAGAGTCATATCAACTCCACTCACCGGAGTGCATTTGGCTTTTGAGTTGAGTGATTAAGTTGAGATTTGTAATCAACTTAGTGAAGCTTTGGATTCAAGCTAGAGTGAAATATCCACCACTACTAAACGAGTGAGCCGAGTGAAACACTTGTGAGGGAGTGAGTGAGGTTGTTTTGCTAACGTTTATTTCTTGTGTAGGTACAATGTCCACCGAAGGAGATGATTTTGCTAAGAGTGCCCTTGCTACTATCCTTTCCAAATTGGATAGTATGAACTTGAGGATTGAAAACCTTGAAAGGGTGACATCAAGTGTCCTAGTTGAGCAAGGGACTTCCAATGTCCAATCGGAGAAAGGGACCCCGAGTGTCCAAGTTGAGAAAGGGGCCCCGAGTGCCCAAGTGAAGCCGTTGAGGGCACAAGTAGTTCTACCTTTACCCCGGAACAAGTTGTTGAGTTGCTTAATCGACAACAACGGGTAAGGGAGGATTGTGATCGAATTGACCAATTGTTGGGCAAACCCAACGAGTGACTATTCCTAACCTTATGGGTAATCCCCAAAGGAATGCTCCACTTCCCGGACCAATCCGAAATGTTCAGCCTCTTGAGCAAGTTGCACAAGCTCAAGAAGGGGAGGAGGATGATTATAGTGATGGTGGGTATGATGCTCACTATCAATTTAGGGGACAGATGTGGATAGGGGTAGAGGCCGAGGTCGAGGGCCGCCAATGGGTACTTTGGAGGGAATGCTAGGAGGGATCTTGGTGGTATGGAGATCACTTTGAAGGCCAACCGGAGCCTTTCCAAGGGGGTCGTGGCAACAACAATCTTAATAGTGTGAAGCTCACTATTCCTTCTTTCAAAGGAAGAAGTGACCCGGTGGAGTACATTGATTGGAAGTTGTCTATGTAGCGGATATTTGACACCAATGATATGCCCGAGGTGAAGAAGACCAAGTATGCAATATCTTCCTTTGAATCCTTTGCTTCTACTTGGTGGGAGTCGGTGAAGAGGAATAAAAAGAGGACGGGAATGGCTATCAATCTTACTTGGGAAGAGTTGATCCGTGTGATGGATGAAAAGTACTTGACTAACACATACCGAGTGAACCAACAAAAACGTCTCTATGAATTGAAGCAAGGTTACAAATCGGTTGGGGAGTACTCCAATGAATTTGAGCAAGTCCGGATGAACCTAGACTTGGATGAGGAAGATAATGAAACGGCCATGATTTGATTTAAGGGAGGCTTGAACTGAGACACAACTTCACTATTGAAGTTTCACAAGTACAATGATCACTACAAGCTATGTGAAGATGCGGTTGAAGCCGAGAAATGAATCAAAGAGGATAAATCCCTTCGCTACAAGAGTAGTACTACTACTCCCTTGAGCAAGCCAAAGGAGTGGAAGACTCCTACAACAAATGCCAAATTCCCAAATGCAAGTGGTGCAAGTGGTGCAAGTGCTAGCAAGGATGTGAAGAAGACTTATGAAAAGTCTACACAACATGTGGGAGGTAACTCTAAAACTCACTTGAGTAATCCTATCTCTACTTCTACTCAATGCTATAAGTGTAAGGGTTATGGAAATATCTCCAAAGATTTCCCTACCCGGAAAACTATGGTTCTCGTGGGTGACTTGGTGTATGAACAAGATAGTGAACCCGAGGATGAAGAGAGAGTAGAGGGTGATGAGGAGGTTGATGATGGGGAGGTTGCAATGGAGGATGATGATGACGCCCATGCCTTCCTTGTTGTGAGGAGGAGTTTAGGAGCCATGTTTGTGGAGGATAGTGAGATTTTGCAAAGAGAGAATCTCTTCCATTCCAAATGCCGAGTCATGGGTCTCCTTTGTTCCATGATTATTGACTCGAGAAGCTGTGCCAATGTTATTAGCCAAAAACTAGTTTCCCAATTGAAGATACCCACCTTGAAACACCCAAATCCTTACCGTTTGCAATGGCTTAGTGAGTGTGGTAAATTGAAGGTGGTCAAGCAAGTCATGATCAAGTTCAAGATAGGGAACTATATGGATGAACACATGTTTCATGTTGTGCCTATGCAAGCATGCCACCTTTTATTTGGAAGGCCATGGAAATTTGATAGACATGTGGTTCATGATGGCCGTGCTAACACCTATACGGTTAAGCATGAGGGAAAGAAGTTTGTGCTTAAACCCTTACCTCCCAAACAATTGAGTGATGATTACAAGCAGATGAGGGAGTTAAGAGACGCGGACAAGGCTAAGTCGGTTGTTGAGACTAGTCCTTTGTCCGAAAGCTTGGTGGCAATCCCATCATCTTCTACCGGTAGCATATGTGCCATAATGCATTGGGCGAGATCTTGAGAGGAAATGATGGCAACAAACTACTCATATGCCTAGTGCACAAAGGTATGATTCTTACATCCGATCTTGATTTTTCCACTAACCTTTTCCCTAGTGTTTTTGAGAATGTTTGGAAGGATTTTGGGGACATGTTCCCGGATGAGATGCCGGATGGATTACCTCCTTTGAGGGGTACTGAGCACCAAATCAATTTTGTCCTGGGATCTCAAATCCTAAACAAACCGGCTTATAGGAGCAATCCGGAGGACACAAGAGAATTGCAAAAGCAAGTTGATGAATTGCTCACTAAAGGCTTGGTGAGGGAGAGCTTGAGTCCTTGCGTCGTACCCGTGATCCTTGTCCCCAAAAAGGATGGCACTTGGAGGATGTGCGTTGATTGTCGGGCCGTGAACAAAATAACGGTAAAGTACCGTCATCCCATTCCCCGACTTGATGATATGTTAGATATATTGAGTGGTTCATGTGTCTTTACCAAAATAGACCTTAGGTCCGGTTACCATCAAATTCGGATGAAACTCGGGGATGAATGGAAAACCGCATTCAAGACCAAATTTGGTCTATATGAATGGTTGGTGATGCCCTTCGGGCTCTCCAACGCACCTAGTACTTTCATGAGGCTAATGAACCATGTTCTAAAGCCATTCATCAACAATTTTGTGGTCATCTACTTTGACGATATATTGATCTATAGAAAATAAATAAACGACCATTTTGATCACCTTAGGCAAGTGCTTGAAGTGTTGAGAGCCGAAAAGCTCTATGCTAATTTTAAAAAGTGTGCCTTTGGTATTAAGAAGGTAGTCTTACTTGGGTTTTCTATGAGTGCCCAAGGAGTGGAGGTGGATGAGTCTAAGGTAGAGGCCATTCGTGATTGGCCTACTCCTACTACCGTGACTCAAGTGAGGAGCTTTCATGGTCTTGCTAGTTTTTATAGACGATTTGTGAAAGACTTTAGCTCCATTGCCGCTCCACTCACCGAATTGGTGAAGAACGACAAATCTTTTGTTTGGGGAGAGCCTCAAGAGAAGGCCGTCCAAGAATTGAAAAGTAGGTTTAGTGCCGCCTCTCTATTGCAATTGCCCGACTTCGGAAAGGCATTTGAGGTTGAATGTGATGCCTCGAGGATGGGAATTGGTGGTGTTTTAATGCAAGATGGAAAAACCATAGCCTACTTTAGTGAGAAATTGGAGGTTGCATCCTTGAACTACTCTACGTATGACAAGGAGATGTACGCCTTAGTGAGAGCTCTTGCTCATTGGCAACACTACCTTTGGCCTAGAGAATTTGTGATTAAGAGTGACCATGAGTCACTCAAACATCTTAGGGGCCAAGAGAAATTGAACAAGCGTCATGCCAAGTGGGTAGGGTTCATTGACTCTTTTCCCTATGTTATCCAATACAAGAAATGGAAAGGCAATGTTGTGGCGGATGCACTTTTTAGGAAGTTTGCTCTAGCCACCACTCTTGCCTCCAAGCTCATGAGTTTTGAGAGCATTAAGTTGTTGTATGCTCAAGACCCTAAGCTAAAGAGCATTCACGAGCCTCTTGAAAAAGGGAAAAGGGTTGAAAAATACCAATGGGTTAGTGGATACATCTTTAAAAATGGTAAAGTGTGTGTTCCCGAGTCCTCCTGGAGGGAATTGTTGATATGTGAAGCTCATTGTGGGGACTTGATGGGACACTTTGGGAGGAACAAGACTTTGGCCATTCTAATGGAACAATTCCATTGGCCAAAAATGGGGGTTCAAGTTGAAAAGCTTTGCAAAAATTGCCTTGAGTGCAAGCATGTGAAATCTGAAGCTAACCCCCATGGTTTGTATACTCCTCTCCCCGTGCCTACTAGTCTGTGGGTCGATATATCGATGGATTTTGTGATGGGCTTGCCACGGTCTGGGGGGCCCATCATAGCATTTATGTTGTCGTGGATAGGTTCTCCAAAATGGCTCACTGCATCCCATGTAAAAAGTGTGATGATGCACAACATGTTGCTTCTTTGTTCATTGAAAATGTATAAAAGTTGCATGGTGTGCCTCAAACCATAGTGAGTGATAGGGACACCAAGTTCCTAAGCCATTTTTGGAGGAGCTTGTGGGGTTCTCTTGGCACCAAGCTCTTGTTTTCTACATCCCACCACCCACAAACGGATGGACATACCGAGGTGGTAAACCGGACTTTGGGTGCTCTTCTTAGAGCTATGACCCGAGGTAAGGCCGGGACGTGGGTTGATAAATTGCCTCTTATGGAGTTTGCCTATAATCGTACTTTGCATAGCTTGATTGGCATGACTCCGTTTGAATGTGTTTATGGTTTTAATCCCTTGATTCCCCTTTATCTAACCCCTTTGCCAAGGGAAATGGTTGCTAATTTTGAAGGGAAAAGCCGAGCAAAGGCTATCATTGAACTTCATGCTAAAGCCAAGAAGAACTTGGAGGAAGCCTATGCAAAGGTTGCTTCCAAGAAGAATAAGGGAAGGAAGAAGCTTGAGCTAAAAAGAGGAGATTGGGTGTGGGTGCACTTCCGCAAAGAAAGGTTTCCAAACCTTAGGAAAGGGAAGTTGGCACCCCGTGGAGATGGACCTTTTCAAGTGCTTTCCAAGAACAACAACAACGCCTATGTGATTTATCTACCCAGTAAGTACAATGTGTCAAATACTTTTAATATGACTGACTTGACCCCTTTTGATGTAGGGGATGGTGATGCCGGAGAGGAGGAAGCCATGGTTTCGAGGACGAAACCTTCCAAGAAAGGGAAGATGATGTGGGGCATACTACCTCAAGGCCGTTCACTAGGAGTCAAGCCAAGTTGATTGAAGACACTCATCTCCACTTCACTTGGAGGGATATACAAGAAGGCTCCGAGAGTGGCTTGAAGATCATGCGTGTGAGTGCCATGGATGGAGGATCACCTAGGCCACTTGGAGAGGCATCCGGGACACGTTTGGAAGCTATTCAAGAACCCCCAGGAACGGGCGGACTGCCTACTCAACTAGGCGGACCGCCTACTTTTTGTCCACTCTCTGGACTTTCGGGTGCCTACTAAATGGGCGCCCCGCCTACCTGGCCGCCTACTTTCAACCTTCAGCATTGGAACAACAAGGCGGAGCGCCTAGTGCAAAGGGGCAGACCGCGCAGTGTCCTGAAGCATTGCGGGATTTCTAGTTTTTATGCTATGCTTTGACTATTATAGCCCTACGTGGCCTTTATTATTTTAACCCACTTTGGGGGTATTTTATGGCTTTCAATATGTATAAGCGAAGTCTATAAATACTTCACTTAGTTTCATCAAACCTTAGCTTACCTTGAATATTATTGAACTCTGAATAGAGTTGAACTCTTGTTTATGAAGAAACCCTTTTGGTTGGCTTGAATTCACTAGCGGATCCTAGTTGAATCTCGATCCGACACCCGATCATTCTACCTGCGAGTTCCAGGTGCGACTCGAGGGTGGTTGCATAGTGTAGGTCCTTCTAGACGCCGATACGAGGGTATTACGGAATGAGTTCTCCGTAGTTACCTCGTAGGAAGTTCGAGAAGTGTCTCGCTCTCCTATCGTTCTTTTTGTATTTTGATTTTGATCCTTATCAAAGACTATGTTGCAGGCTATGATGGGATCTAATAAGCAGCTTCAAGACCAAGTGGCAGCACATGACACTGCAACAAAGGGTATAGAAACCAAGTTGGGACAACTGTCCCTAGCTTTACATAATAGACCGTAAGGTGCTTTGCTGAGCGACACTTGTGGTGAATCCTAAGGATCCTAATCCTTATCAATTCATGGTATTCACTTTGGGGAACGGTAGAGACTCGGACAAGGATCAAGAATTAGCTAAAGGAGCAGTAATGACTATGTCAAACTGGCTGGCAATGATCATGCTGAGAAAGAGACCACTCCAAAACCTATTCCTGGTATTGAGAAGGAAATCTCCAAAGAACCTGTAAAAGAAGTCGAGAAGGTGGTTGAACAAGCTAAAGTGTCAAGGGAGCAGAACTCCAAGGCGAAAAC
Organism: Petunia secreta; assembly: GCA_029990175.1. Lineage (NCBI taxonomy): Eukaryota > Viridiplantae > Streptophyta > Magnoliopsida > Solanales > Solanaceae > Petunia > Petunia secreta. The sequence goes on along the minus strand of JARKIP010000175.1, from coordinate 889,081 downwards.
ACCACGTCCTTTTCCTCAAAGGTTGGCAAAGCAACAAAAAGGTTTGAAGTTTGATAAACTTTTTGATTTGTTGAAACAATTGAAGCATACTATACCTTTCATGGAGGTTATGCGGGAGGTGACAGGATATACAAAACTGTTAAAAGAACTTTTATCTAAAAAGGTTGACTTTAATGAGGTAGAGATGATTGAGTTAAATAAGGTGTGTAGTGTTGTCATCATAAATCCTGTAGCTAAAAAAAAAAAAAGCAAGATCCTAGTAGTTTAACAGTCCTGTGCTCTAATGGTGATCTCATAATCGGTAAGGCCTTATCTGATTTTGGTGCAAGCATGATGCTGCTAGAAGTATACAACAAACTGAGCCTGACTAGAATAGTTGAGGAAGTACTGTTAAGTTAAGTTTTGATAATGACAAAGTATAAACAACTAACGTATGACAAATAGGCTGAAGTTGACGTGTAAAAGACTTAAATGATGTGGAACAGAAGAAAGGAAAGCTGGGCAAGCGTGGAATCATCCTTGATGCTGAATCTGCAATCTTTTGAAAGAAAGGATTGGAATCACAACCTCCCCATTAAGTCTAGTGAGAACACGCCCTAAAAGCTCTTACCTTATTCTCAAAAGATATTGTTATCTTTTGAGGTTAAATTCTCTTGGGTCAATCTCTCTATCTACCTAAACAAGTTGTCTATCAGTGTTCTCTCCAAAGGAAAGAAATCAATTGACTCATTTCATCAAGCAAATCAAATCAGTAAGCATATCTATCCGAGCAACGGGAATATTTGTTGGACAATATTTAAAGGAGTTTGCTAAAGAATACAAACACGCTTCTACTTACAATCTACTTTCTCTCTAGACTTTTACTTGCAATATTCACTGTATTCTTGAGAGTGTACGAGTGATCGAAAGAAAGTAAATAGAGTTTCTAGCAGAGGTAATAGTTGTGTCATCAGAAGTTCGTCTGATCTTCTATAAATCAGACATGATCGTTGTTGGTGCGGATTACTTAAAAATATCGAAGGACATTTTTGGTTAACGACAAACCATAAGTGTACTTGAGTTTCCAAAGAGCTTGAAAGAGAGAAGATCCCTTGTGACCCAAGGGGACTGGATTAGGAACCATTTTGGTTCTGAACCAGTATAAAATTATTGTGTCCATTATTTTATTTACTGCATTTATTACTCTGCTCTAATTTACTCTTCTCCTAAGTCGACTGAAAAATTATCCTAAGTAAACTAAAAAATTAAGAGTAAGAAATTCACCTTCTCCCCCTCTTGTACATTCAATTGGTATTAGGGCTTTGTCTCACACTATGTTGTTTTTTCCTTACAGCAAGTGAGTAAAGATCATGTCTTCGCATGTTGTAAACGGAGCTCTATTGTAAAAGGGAATTTCTGTCACCGGACCTCCTTACTTTAATGATAAGCACTATGGTCATTGGAAGATTCGCATGGAAACATACGTAAAATCGATTCACTATAAGGTTCGGCATGTCATAAAGAAGGGATCCTATAATATTCCCACTACAAAACCTACTAAGAATGAAGGTGACCAACCTATCACTCCTATTGCTCTTGATATGGATGATTATACTGATGAACAAATAGAAGTTATTCAATTGAACTACAAAGCTGTTAACATTCTCTACAATGCTATTAGTGGAGAGGAATATGAAAAAATATCCAGTTGTGAGACAACAAAAGAAATATGGGATAAACTTGAAGTCACTTATGAAGGGACAAGCAAAGTCAAAGAAACCAGAATAAACATTCTAGTCTATTAGTATGAACTATTTCAAATGAAAGAAGGTGAATCTGTGGAAGAAATGTTTGCTAGATTCAGCAAGATTATCGGAGAGCTCAAAGCTCTTGGAAAAATCTACAGTAGTGGTGAGCAGATAAGAAAAATCTTGAGGAGTCTTCCAACCAATTGGCAGCCAAAAGTTATCAACATTGAAAGTGGGGATCTAAAATAAGTCTCTTATGATGAACTCAGAGGTGATCTTATTGCCTTTGAGAAAACTCATCTCAAGCGAAATCTACAGAAATAAAAGAAGAAGGTTGTAGCCTTCAATACTCGGTTGAAGAAGTCGACTATGATCAGGAAGCCGAAGAAGATGAGATCCAGGAACATCTGGCTCTGATGTCAAGAAATCTGAATGGGCTAATGAATAGAAGAAGACAGTTCAGGAAAGGAAAGGCTACATTCAAGAAGGATCAGTCCAACTACAAAAGTGAGGGACAATACTATAAATGTGGAAAATTAGGATGCATTGAAAACAATTGCCCTAATTCAAAAAGGAAAGGAAGAAACAGATCTTATACTGCCTGGAGTAATGATGATGTATCAGAAAAGGATCAAGAAGAAGCTGCAAACATCTGTTTCATGGCTACTAGCGACTCAAGCAGTAGTGGCATACCATCTGACGACTCTAGTGAGATACGTTGTGAATTATGTGTTGATGATTCTAGAAATATTGATGAAGTACTTGATGAACTCGAAAAGGCTTTAAAGAAGATTAAGAAATTGAGTAAAAAAAAGGAAGTATGGGAAATAAAGTTTGAAGTGGTCTAAACTGAAAAGGAGTTCTTAAAAGAGGAAGTTGAACAACTAAAACTCAAGCTAAATGATTTTCGAAAATCCACTAGTCATAGCTCAGTCAGGTCCAACAGTTCATATAAGTCTTAAAGGAAAAGGCCTGTTCATTCTTCCAACTCTACTTCATCTGTCACTCAATTTCAAAATGTGCCTATATGCTATTATTGTGGAGAACTGACAAGACCTGAAATCCGGCTAGGCCGTGCGGGCACCCGACATCCTCCCCTAGACCTGTCGGGCAAACCCTTACAAATTAAATTAGGAAAATAAATATAACTCAATTCATAAACAAGAACAAGACTTAAAAAAGCACAGACATACTGATACCTCTAAGTTGTACAAAAGAAACTATAGCTGACTACCCAACATACTAGGTTTAGGGCTATCCAGACTGAACATTTAAGAGTATAAAAGAAGACAGATACCTCCTGAAGGGAGCAAACTGCAACTGAAATAATAAACAATAAACTGGTGGCCATCCAGAATAAAAGCTGGCTCACCCTGAAAGCTGAAGTCGTCTTCGCTCCTTCACAACGTGGTGAACCCAATCCTGGGGCGAACCTGTCGAAATGAAATAGATAGACAAAAACTAACAACAAACAAGGGTGAGTCAAAAGGACTCAATAAGTGGGGCAGACTAGCCACCTCAAAGAATAGGATAGCTAGCCAGGGAGAAAAGAAACAGATTAACCAAATTCCTCTTATTTAAATTATAAAAGGGAAGAGCCATATAATAACCGGAAACACGTATGGAACACAAACTCATTAACAACCAGGAACGTAAGATAGCCAGAACATATAGGTATCCCGGACATATCAACAATCAGAAATACATCATACCATCGCGACGTGCCGATCCATAAATTTATAGCGTTGCGGCGTGCAACCCGATCCTTCTATATATACCGTTGAGGCGTGCAACCCGATCCATATATTTATATCGTTGCGGCGTGAAACCCGATCCTTATATGTATACCATTGTGGCGTGCAACCCGATCCTTATATTTATACCGTTGCGGCATGCAACCAATCCCCACAACCCAGAATACGAGCCAGAAATATATAGGCAAACTGAGATATGTCTACGACATAGTATACATACCGCATACATAAAACACAACACAATACACACAATAGTCAGTATGCGGTGGAATGAGATGGGATGAATGTGGTACAATGCAATTCAATCACATATAAATGAGATGGGATGAATGCGGTACGATGCAATGCAGTCACATATGCCCGATACATATCTCCGGCGCGGGACTCTCATCATCTACCAGGAGATATATGCAATAATGACCCTTCACCGGCTCAGGACTCTCATCGATTACCGAGAAGTATATGCAATGATGACCCTTCACCGGATCGGGACTCTCATCGTTTACCGGGAAGTATATGCAATGATGACCTTTCACCGCGTCGGGACTCTCATCGATTACCGGGAAGTATATGCATAATGACCCTTCACCGGTGCGGGACTCTCATCACCAACTGGGAAGTATATGCAATAATGACCTTTCACCGGCTCGGGACTCTCATCGATTACCGGGAAGTATATGCAATGCTCAATGCAATACCAACAACAGGGAATAACATATAATATACAATGTAAATTCAAAGCTAAGGCATAATGAGTACGCCTATCGGCAGCTACACACGTAAGGAACACGTGGTAGAATATCCACAAGGCCAAGGGCCTTCAAAGAAATGGATATAAACACTTACCTTGTTACAAAGTTAGCACAGTTACTCAACAACCGCTTTATCCTTTGGATTTACTGCCAAACGATCCTGCTGTATTCAATAAGCAAAAAACTATATCAAATAAGGTTAAAGACTTCATTCCCCACATCTTAGGGTAATCTGGTTACGAACCTGATATCCTATTCGCATACGCAATACGCAGGTCAGGCCTATGTACAGGGTTTAAGGTCACATAACCAAACCCTAAATAAATTACATTTATGTGTTGCCCATACCTCACTGAATACGAATATATAATCATTTCCATTATCGGGGTCCAGTTGACCCTTTAAACTATCAGTTGAACTTATTAAAGTGATGTCTACTATCCCAATTTTTACCGTCAAAATATATTCAAACACACATAATAAACTAAAATAATGCATTAGGATCATTACCTGAATCTTTTGGGGTGAAATTCTACTTTTCTCCGGCTCTTTTCTTATTTTCTGGTAATTTTTGCGTTGTGTCATCTCTGTTTCTCGTTTTCTCTGTTTCTGCTCATTTTGAGCGTTTATAGTTGAGCCACCGCCTTCATTTCTTTTCTTTTTTGTCTTTTTCTTTTTCTTTTATTTTCTTTTATAATTTTTTTTCTTTTCGTGACAAAAATTAAAACGTTACCCTACGATATTCGAAATAATTCCAACTTTTGCATACAAGTTATACAAAATATATGTAGCATACTCGCTAAGGCAGATCTCAAATCGAATTCCCAAAACTCAAGATGTGAATTTAAATGGAAAAAGGTCAAATTATTTAACTTTCGGCATTTTAGCGGAAACTAGCCGAACAACCTCGAAATTAACATTCGAAAAATCACAAAAGTCACAAATAATCATACGAACCTAACGGCGCTTTTGAATTTCGAATCGGAGCGCGTTCGCCAAAACCTAACGGCGCTTTCAGATTTCGAACCGGAGCGCGTTCGCCAAAATTGAGCTCGAAAATTCCTTTTTAATATTTATCGACAATAAAAAGTGAAATCTTCTTCCGATGCCTACCAAACGAGGTCTGATTTAGCTCAAATTTTACAGACATGTCCTAATGGACCTTACAAATATTTTAAAATTATCGGCACGCCAATCCGAGTCCTAACTCCCGAAACGACTGACTGAGGTCGTTTCATTCTCCTCCACTTAAACTCTCGTTCGTCCCCGAACGAGTCTAAGTCTAAAGCAAGATTCACGCAGATAACAAGAGAACTTGCACGACCTTCATAAACTACTCCACGAACATTATCTTCTGATTACAGGATCAGAATTATAACACGTATATCAAACTTTTGGAATACAATATATCTGGATAATATCATAACACCATTGGCCGGCTTATTCTGACTAAGCTGATCCTTCCTCGATCACGAGAGGAGAGTTCTACATTTTTGAAACAAAGATATACGGAACTTTGAATGGGTTAACATGATTCCGCCGACGAATCACTTCGTTGATATACTTTTTAATATAGAATAGGTAGATGGAACTAAGAATTAGCTCACACTTGATGCAATAGGGGGAAGCTTTTGAAGTACCTTGTCGCTACACACTATAGAAGATTTGATGCAAGCTATATTATTTTTACGAACGCACTATGCAACATCTCAGTTGATTTTAGTGTTGTTCCGGAAGCTCCTTGTGGGAATGCAGTTACTCATATCCTAATGTATATCAAAGGTTCATCTGAACAGAGTCTATCATATAAGGATAAGGATCATGCAAATACTACTGGATAGTATGATGCAGACCAGGAATGGTCTTCAGACTGAACATCTATTTCAAGGTATTGTCTTTGAATTGGAAATATTATGACTTGAAAAAGTGAAAATAAAAGAGACATGTAGTTGGACCATGAGCTGAGGCAGAATACCAGCAATAAAGTAGATTACATGTGCACTTATAACGCTAAAGTAACTTCTCAAAGAGTTGAGGTGTGAAGGAGATATGCCAATGATGGATGGACGACAAGCTGCACTAGACCTTTAACTCTAAATTTTCATGAAGTAAAACAGTGTCATATGAGGATCCAATTCTAGTTGAATACAGACAGATAGCCAGAAGAAAACCGAAGTCACCATACATGGTTACTATTGACGGTGTTCTCATGTATAAAGATAGACTTTGTGTCCTTGATGTTGAAGATTTACTTGGACAGATTATGATAGAGGCAAATTATTCCAAATACATTGTTCATCCAGGTTCGACTAAGATGTACCATGATCTTAAGCAGATTTATTGGTGGGACGGAATGAAGTGTGACATAATAGAATTTGTGGCTCAGTGTTCTAATTGCCAGCAAGTTAAAGTCGTGTCATCTTTCCAGACTTTATGCTTTCAGCAGATAGGTACGTATATATGATCAGGTTGCCAGCTTATCTCTATCATTAATATATTATTAGTGGGTTTAGCAATGATCGACTCTCATTGTAGGTTTCTGTCGTGGCCCTAAGTTGGGTCGTGACAAAAGTGGTATCAACACCTCAGAGATTTAGTATTACCATTCAATATATGGAGGAAGACTCCTCTACTTAAAGCACAAACTCATGCAGATATTTGAATAGGAATAACCATCCTCGCATAGTCTGCTTGACTAAAGAAGATTTAGCTAAACCCTTAACATAGGCAGACTTAAGCTACCAGCTACCCTTTCGAGTTTCCAAACCGCTACAACTCTCGAGTTCACAACTCCATACCTTTGCTGTAAACACCACCGCCTAATGGATGGTACTTCTATTACCCTTAGAAGCCTTGAAAAACGAATAATATGCTTACCCGGCTACAATAACACGTACTCTGACTCAACACAGGGAACATCACAGGCGGCTACCAACCGCCTAAGCTCACTAGTGTTGGACGAAGAAGAAATGGAGATGGACCGAGGATAGAAATAATTGGAGCTTCAGGAAGCTCATCTTCTTATTTGCTTGGCTACTTATGAGTCACGCTAACCGAAGAATCGCAATTAAAGAGATAGACATTAACTAAGCTTTATGGAATGACATCTATGCCAATTTAACCTCCCAAATAAGAAGGAAACTCTGACAATTTACCAGAAAACCCTTTTATAACCCAAATAAGCTCATAGGATAACATAACGTCACTAGCGTCTCGAACCAAGAGGAGATGTGTAGATCGAATATTACTTACTAATCACTTTACACCAGAAGAAACAATGAAATTTTCTGATGGTGACGAATAAGAATCCCATCATCCTACTGACACTAAGTACCAAAGAGAGGTAGACTGACTTGACATTATAACAGAATAAGGCACAACAAGACGCCAAGCAAGCAATACCGATACTCACTCACAAATCTCTCATATTTAAACCAGATAAACTAGTAGGGTCATCATAAATGCCAGGAATAAATCATATCAGAAGCTCACCCCTCTACCGCAACCGATTCTTAATAAAAACGACATCCAAGAAAACCATTGAAACATGGTAAGATAACCATTTCCAAATCGATCAGAAGAATCGAAGCTTACACACATATAAGTGAGGAAGAAATACTTGGGTTTACTGCATCAGATACCTCAACATCCTGCAAGACTGGTACTTCTTAGAACTGTCTCTGCAGCTGAGCCGAGCCGCTACCCTGACAATTAATTCTAGAAGAACCACTACCAACACGCTCTCGATCTCTATCGAATGAGGGCATATCTCTGGTTGATTAAGATCTAAATAAAATTCCCTGCGACTGTGCAGGTGCCTGATGACAAGAGAAAGAACGACTGCCTACTTGCCGGAGTAAGGAAAAACTCCTCAAAGGATAACCAGACTCATGACAATGATAATACCTTTCTGCTGAAAATGAAAGCATGATAGATTGTTGATAGCTACAAAGAGGAATTTTAGTCTAATCTTGATGAACTACTCGCGCACTCTGAGAATCACGCTCTACAAGCTGAGATAACCTGGCAGGTGACCTCCCAAAATAATCAGAACTCTTACCTCCAAATGAGGTACCATGGTTGCCCACTAGGACCACAGGATCTCTTGCTCTCCCGCTCTAACTCTTCACACTTTAACTTATGGTATGTCTCGTACCTTCGGGTGATATCAACAACAACATCAAATGAAATCCCGACCTCAATCTCTCGAGCCATCCGGGATCGCAAGGATAAATAAAGATCATCAATAAATCTTTGAATCCCTCGAAAGGCTCATGGACTAGTTCTAATGAATATCCAGCCATTCTACAGCATTCAATCTCATATTCTGAAACCAACAGGTTAACCGACAGGCTACCCTGTCTAATCCACTCAAACTAGCAACACTTTTCATCTTGCTCGCTACTCGAAATGAACTTTTCCACGAATCTAGAAGAAAAATCGAACCAAGTTAGCTAATAAAAGAGAAGTTCACCAATTTAAGACTGGAGCCCTGAAACTGGAAAGCAGAATAATACACAGCATATTGCTCGAAATAACCAACAACCTGAAGGATATGCTGACATCATTTTATTTTAAAAAGAATCACAAGGTTTATATGCATTGCTTAAGAATATCAGAAGGTTCAACCACGTAAAATAATACAACCTCTTTGGGCACTCGGACCGAACTGTTACCTCAGCTGGCTAACCAGCCAGAACAACTGGTGGCACAACACATGCTGCCTCTGGAACATAATTTACTAGGGCAACATCAGGTACTGGAACAAGAGCTCTCTAAGAACGAACATCTCCATCTGCGGCAACCTGATAAGCTGCCTAGCGAATAATAGGTTCTTGCGGTATCTGCGTCGCCAAAATTCTAGTAAAAGCATCGTAGAGAGCCAAGGGAACCACAAGGCCCTGCTCCCTTGCCTCGCAAGCTCGTACAGCTGGAGCCTCCGCAACTGGATCGTCAGCATGATCTACAATTCTCGGGGCCTGATCGGCGCTAGCCTCTGACTAGACTGCTTCATCGTGAATTCTAACCCTTTGCTGATTGGTCGCACGAGGGTTCACAATTACCACGAAAGAATTAACGGAAAAAAATACTTTTGCATCCAAGAATGACGCACGATCAGAAAAGAAGGAAGTTAAACTTCCTAAATGCCATCATAGCCTCTCGTAGATAAGTACGAACCTCTACGTATCCATCAGCGAGACTCTATTAGACATTGTCTTAGTCTGGATAGACTCGAAATCGGGCTCGCATACCAACTGACACGACCCGGAATCCGGCTAGGCCGTGCGGGCACCCGACATCCTCCCCTAGACCTGTCGGACGAACCCTTACTAATTAAATTAGGAAAATAAATATAATTCAATTCATAAATAAGAACAAGACTTAAAAAAAAAAAAAAAGCACAGACATACTGATACCTCTAAGCTGTACAAAAGAAACTATAGCGGACTACCCAACATACTAGGTTTAGGGCTATCCAGACTGGACATTTAAGAGTATAAAAGAAGACAGATACCTCCTGAAGGGAGCAAACTGCAACTAAAATAATAAATAATAAACTGGTGGCCATCCAGAATAAAAGCTGGCTCACCCTGAAAGCTGAAGTCGTCTTCGCTCCTTCACAACGTGGTAAACTCAATCCTGGGGCGAACCTGTCGAAATGAAATAGATAGAAAAAAATAAACAACAAACAAGGGTGAGTGAAAAGGACTCAATAAGTGGGGCAGATTAGCCACCTCAAAGAATAGGATAGCTACTCAGGGAGAAAAGAAACATATTAACCAAATTCCTCTTATTTTAATTATAAAAAGGCAGAGCCAGATAATAACCGGAAACACGTATGGAATTACAAACTCATTAACAACCAGGATAAGATAGCCAAGACATATAGGTATCCCAAACATATCAACAATCAGAAATACATCATACCGTCGCGACGTGCAACCCGATCCATATATTTATACCATTGCGGCGTGCAACCCGATCCTTATATTTATACCGTTGCAGCGTGCAACCCGATCCATATATTTTTACAGTTGCAGCGTGCAACCCGATCCTTATATTTATACTGTTGCGGCGTGCAACCCGATCCTTATATTTATACCGTTGAGGCATGCAACCCTATCCCCGCAATCCAGAATATGAGCCCGAAATATAGGCAAACTAAGATATATCTACGACATAGTATACATACCGCATACATAAAACACAACACAATACACACAATAGTCAGTATGTAAGAACCATCTCATTGCACCGCATACTGACACATGACCGGTGGCAAATATCTTTTCGAATCTGTCATGAAAATTGATGACAGTGAAGTTTAGTGGAGATGCTAAAGGAAGAATCATTGGAATTGGTATCATCGCCTTAAGTCCATCCTGTCAAATAAAAGAAGCTTTCTTGGTTGATAGACTCAAACACAACCTTCTAAGCATCAGTCAACTATTTGATGGAGGCTATAAGGTAAAATTTGAATACAACATATACATCATTCATGATAACAAAGGTAAAGTTGTTCTTTCTGGATCAAGAGAAAACAATATCTATGTCTTAAATAATAGTAACTCCTCTTCATGTAAACATTTATGTTTAGCATCAAGTTCAAATGATCGCTAGATTTGGCATAGAAAACTAGGACATGCTAGTATGTTTTTAATTGAAAAACTTTCTAAACATAATTTAGTGATTGATCTGCCTAAACTAAATTTTTCGAAAGATCATATGTGTGATGCATGTCAACTAGGAAATCAAACTGGAACCTCTTTTAAAAATAAAGACATAGTTTCTACCTTAAAGTCACTCGAGTTACTTCATATGGACATATTTGGTCCAACTAGAACTGCTAGCATTAGTGGAAAAAGGTACGCTCTTGTTATAGTTGATGACTACTCTCATTTCACGTGGGTTATGTTTTTATCTCATAAAGATGATGCCTTCAAAAGTTTTGATGTATTTTCTAAGAAATTCTAAAGAGAAAATTGATACTTCATATCAACCATCATAAGTGATCATGGAGGAGAATTCGAAAGCAAGATATTCGAAGAGTACTGCAATTCACATGGCTTCGCTCATAACTTCTCCTCTCCTCGAACACCCCAACAAAATGGAGTTGTGGAAATGAAGAACATGACCCTTAAGGACATGTCCAGAATTATGTTAGTTGAGCACTCCATTCCAAATCAATTTTGGGCAGAAGCGATAAGTATTGCTTGTCATATTTTAAATAGATGTCTTATTCGCCCAATTCTTAAAAAACTCTTTATGAGCTTTGGAAAGGTAAGCGCCCTAACATAAGTTACTTCCATCCATTTGGATGTAAATGCTTTATTCATAATAATGATAAAGATAATCTCGGTAAGTTTGACCCTAACATTGATGAAGGCATATTCTTGGCTTATTCTAATATAACTAGATCATACAGAGTTTTTAACAAAAAAAAATGTTATATGTTGAAGAGTCAATGCATGTTGTATTTGATGATGCTATGACCAATGTCGAGAAAGGTATTGATGCAGATGAAGACGACACAACTTCAACTCAACAAAAGGATCCAGTAACTCCTGTTCCAAAATATCAAGTGCAGCAGACAAATGAACACCCTAAGTCGGCTAGCATGACTAAACAAGCGGAGTCAACTACTCTGACAGAAATTGAAGACACAGAAGTTGTTATACCAAATGAATGAAAGAGTGAACTAGGCTATCTACAAAAATATATCATTGGGGATCCAAGGGAAGGTATAGAAACTAGAAGCTCCCATAAATCCAACATTACCTTCATATCTCAGATTGAACCCAAAAAAGTTGAAGAAGCACTTCAAGATGAATCGTGTGTTTGAGCTATGAAAGAGGAACTAGACCAATTTGAGAAAAATCAAGTATGGAAGCTGGTTCCAAAGCCCAAAGGGAAATCCATCATTGGCACCAAACGGTTCTTTCAAAACAAACTGAATGAAGAAGGTAAAGTAGTAAGAAACAAGGCTCGTCTAGTCGCTCAAGGATACTCCCAAACTAAAGGAGTCGATGATGCGGGGCAAACCACCACAAGGCTCTTTAGTAGAAGTCAAGCCAAAGCAATCCATGATGCTCACTTATACTAGATTCGGAAGGGCGTTGATGATATGAGCTCCGAAGATGATTTGAAGATCATGCATTTGAGCTCAATTGGAGGAGGGAAACCCACGCTGCAGCGCCAGGCGGAGCGCCCAGAAATTTCGGCGAAGCGCCCAGAGTGAAGGCAAACCAGGCAGAGCGCCTGACCAACCAGGCGAAGCGCCCAGCCTTTTGGTCAGTAGCTCCACCAGGCGGAGCGCTCAGACTTAGGCCAAGCGCCTAGTGTGCTGATTTTTACAACTTTTTGTGTGAACTTCCTATTTTAGTCCTAAGTGTTCTAATTTATTCTAACCTAGTTTGAGGGCTATTTAGACTTTTCATGGCATGTAAAGAGGTGCTATAAATATACCTCTTCATCATTTATTGCCATAACCTACATTTAATATACAAATACTTTAGATTTGCTCTCTAAAACCTTGTAATGTTTGGCTTGAAATCAATTGGAAGAATCCAAGTTGAACTTAAATCCTAGTTGATCATTCTATTTGCAAGGGCCGGGTGTATCTTGAGGATTGTTGTGTAGTATACGTTTTTCTTGACTCGAGCGAGGGTGTATCGAAACATCGTTCTTCGGTGCTACCTCGTAAGTTGTTTAAGTTGAGTCTCGCTTTTATCGCTACTTTTATCGCTTTCGTGTTTACCCCTTACCAGTTGGTATCAGAGCAAGGCTCGGGTATTGTTCTTATAACCTTTGCTCCTTGTTCATCGTGTCTTTATCATTGTTCTTGATGTTCTTATTGTGAAAAAAGAAGAAATAAATTCAAAAATGAAAACTATAAAAATTGCTAGATCTTGTTGGTTGTGATGATTTCTTTGATGTTTGTTATCGAGGATTGTTCAATGATGTTATCCCGTTGTTCTTTGAAAACCTTTGCAAAATTTGCTTCAAAGCTTAAATCAAGTCTGTTGTTGTTTGTTTAAAGTTAAAAATCATTGGGGTTTGTTTGTAATAGATGAAAACATCTTTAGGTTTCATTTGAATAGAAAAACGTCTTAAAATCGTTGGAAAAATTGGGTGCAAAACGTCAAAAATCGTGTTCTTGGTGAAGCTGAAACCCAGGTTTAGGCGGAGCGCCTTAGCCTAGGCGGACCGCCTGAGGAGCTCACTACCCAAACGGTGCAAAATTTGGGCAGAGCGCCCAGCCCTGTGTCGGGTCCGGGTAGTTTTAATTCGTATGTTTTCGTGTTTCTTTTGTTTCCGTTGCTTCGAACTAGTACTTTGAGAGTAACACTTCTACTTAATTAGTACTAGTTCATTGAGCGATTAGAATACTCGTGCTTAGAGGAGAGTAGAACTCAAAAAAGCCTCGCAGTAAAAAAATTTCTTCAAGTGCACACCTATATAGCCTAACGTTCATTAAGTCCCATCAACTCCACTCTTCTCGAAGAGTATTTGGTTTTTGTGAATTTGTTTGGTTATTGAGGAGGTTGTTCAACTACGAAGAGGCCTTGAGATCAAGCTTGTGTGAACCTACCCCAAACTTGAATGTACCCGAGTGACATTCAAAAGTGAGGGAGTGAGTGAGAACTTATACTCTAACCTCTTTTCTTGTTTTTGATTGCTTGTAGGTACATGGCGGAAGAAAAAGGAAAAGATACCGTTGAGGTCCCAACAAGCATCTTGGCTACTCTTTTAGCCGAGGTGAAGTCTCTAAACCTAAAAATGAAAACCCTTGAAAGAGAAAGGACCCCGAGTATCCATAAAGATGTCGGGGAAGGAACAAGTGATGGCTCAACCGTGAGGCCGGATCAATTTGCTGAGCTAGCTCGTCAATAACGGTTGAGAGAAGAATCTCTTGTTCGTGAAATAATGTAGGACAATACCCAACCCTTCGGCAATCCCCAAGGTGAAGTTCCACTCATGAGACCCCATAGAATTGTAGCACCCCTTGAGCAAGTTGTTGAGGCTCAAGAAGGGGAGGGACCTAGACTTGGTGATAATTATGATGACTTTGATGCTCCCTATCAAAATAGAAGGGCAATGAATGGAGGTCGGGGAATGGATAGAGGTCATGGGCAAGGTCGTGGACCTCCAAGGGGTTATATGGGGAGGAACTTGAGGCGAGAGTATAATGATGTTGATGACTACTACGGGGGTCAACCGGAACCAAACCGTGGGGGTCGTGACAACAATTTAAATAGTGTGAAGATCACTATCCCACCTTTCAAAGGGACTAGTGATCCGGAGAAGTTCTTAGAGTGGAAGGTTCAATTGGAGCAGGTGTTTGATACAAATGACATGTCCGAGGAGAAGAAAACCACTTATGCCATTGCTTCATTTGAGTCATATACTTCCACGTGGTAGGAATCCATCAAGAGGTCAAGAACAAGAGTTGGGATGCCCGTGACCATTGCTTGGGAAGAATTGAAAGAGGTGATGAGCACCAAATATGTGACACCCAAGTATCGGCAAGAACAACTCAAGAGGCTTTATGAGTTGAAACGAGGCTTTATTAGTTGAAACAAGGCTTCAAGTCAGTTGATGAGTACTTCAACGAGTTTAAAAAGAACCGAATGGCCCTTGACATGGAAATGGAAGATGGGGAGCAAGCTATCATCCGATCAAGAATGGCTTAAGCCGAGAGATTGCTTCTCAATTGAGGTTACACATCTTTCATTCTCTCCAAGATGTTTGTGATGCCGCGGTTGAGGCCAAAAAGTGGCTCAGGGAAGAGAAAGCTCCTCGCTATAGGAGTACTACTTCTACTCTCGTGAATTGACCCAAAGAATGGAAGAGCCCAAACACAAGTGGTGCTAGTGGAAGTCGTGATGTGAAGAAGCCTTTTGAGAAGGCTACTCCAAGAAGTGACTTCAAAGAAATGGGAGGTAACTCTAGAACTCAATTAAATACTCCTTCTTCTTCTTCTAATTTTCAATGTCACAAGTGTAAAGGCTATGGCCACATTGCCAAAGATTGCCCCACCCGAAAAATAATGATAATCATGGATGATGGGTTGGTGTATGAGGAAGAAAGTGAGCTCGAGGGTGAGGTTGTTGAGGAGAGTGAGGTAGTTGAGGGAGAAGAGGAAGCGGCGGAGGGTGATGACCCTAACATGTTCTTGGTGGTACGTCATAGTTTGAGTGCCATGATGAGTGAGGAAGAGGTGGATGTGCAAAGGGAGAACTTGTTCCATGCTAGGTGTTGGGTGAAGGGACAAATGTGCTCCATGATTATTGATTCGGGTAGTTGTGCTAATGTGGTGAGCCAAACTTTGATTTCACAATTGAAATTGCCTAGCATTAAACACCCAATCCCCTACCGATTACAGTGGTTGAGTGAATGTGGGGAGTTGAAGGTGGTGAAGCAAATCTTGATAAAGTTAAAGATTGGGAACTATCAAGACGAGCTAATGCTTGATGTGGTGCCAATGCAATCTTTCCAACTCTTATTTGGTCGACCTTGGCAATAGGATAGGAGTGTGGTACATGATGGCCGATCCAACACTTACACGGCTAAACATGAGGCCAAGAAATATGTGCTCAAGCCGTTGACGCCAAAGCAAGTGAGTGATGACTATAGGCGCATGAGGGAGTTGAAAGAAGCTACAAGTCCCCCATAGTGACTAAGCCTTTGGCCGAGAGCTCTACCACTCCATCGTCTATCACCGGTAACATTTGTGTCATGATGCAATGGGGTGAGTACTTGAGAGGTAATGATGGAACCAAAATGCTCATTTGCCTAGTGCACATTTATGTATGTTTTTAAATTCCGATTGTGATTATTTTTCTAACCCTAACCCATTGCCTAGTGCTATTGAGAATTTTTTGAAGGTATTTGAAAACATGTTCCCGGAAGATATACCGAGTGGTCTTCCTCCATTGAGGGGAAATAGTCTTTGTCCCGGGTCCCAAATCCCAAACAAGCCGGCCTATAGGAACAATCCCGAGGATATTAAGGAGTTGTAAAAGAAAGTGGATGAGTTGCTCAACCAAGGCTTGGTTCGTGAAAGCTTGAGCCCATGTGTCGTACCGGTCATTCTTGTGCCAAAGAAGGACGGGACATGGAGGATGTGTGTTGATTTCCATGCGGTCAATAA
Source organism: Petunia secreta (assembly GCA_029990175.1). NCBI lineage: Eukaryota > Viridiplantae > Streptophyta > Magnoliopsida > Solanales > Solanaceae > Petunia > Petunia secreta. Next base: position 872,694 of record JARKIP010000175.1, on the reverse strand, counting down.
GATAACGATAAAGTATCGTCATCCCATTCCTAGACTTTATGACGTGCTTGATGAATTAAGTGGTTCTAATATCTTTTCTAAGATAGATCTTAGGTCCGGCTACCACTAAATCCGTATGAAACCAGTTGATGAGTGGATGACCGCATTCAAGACCAAGTTTGGTCTCTATGAATGGTTGGTGATGTCTTTTGGCCTCTCCAACGCACCTAGCACTTTCATGAGGTTGATGAACAATGTCTTGAAGCCGTTTATCAACAAATTTATGGTTGTCTATTTTGATGATGTCTTGATATATAGAAAATCAATAGATGATCATGTCGGCCACTTAAGTCAAGTCCTTGAAGTGCTAAGAGCCGAAAAGCACTATGCCAATTTTAAGAAGTGTGCCTTTTGTATTGAAAAGGTTGTCTTTCTTGGTTTTGTTGTTAGTGAAAATGGTGTAGAGGTTGATAAGTCCAAAGTTGAATTCATTAGAGATTGGCCTACTCCTACCACTGTATCTCATGCGAGGCGTTTCCATGGCCTTGCTAGTTTCTATAGGCGCTTTGTTAGGGACTTTAGCACCATTGCCGCACCATTCACCGAGTTGGTGAAGAAAGACAAGGCCTTTGTGAGGGGAAAGCCTCAAGAGAAGGCTTTCCAAGAGTTGAAAAGCAGGTTGAGTACCGCCCCTTTATTGCAATTGCCCGACTTCGGAAAGGTATTTGAGGTTGAATGTGATGCCTCAGGGTGGGTATTGGGGGTGTTCACATGCAAGAATGGAAACCCATTGCCTACTTTAGCGAAAAGTTAAATGGTGCAACCTTGAATTACTCCACGTATGACAAGGAGTTGTATGCCCTTGTGAGAGCTCTAGCTTATTGGCAACAATATCTATGGCCTAGGGAATTTGTGATCAAGAGTGACCATGAGTCATTCAAGCATCTTAGAGGCCAAGAGAAGTTGAACAAAAGGAATGCCAAATGGGTGGAGTTCATTGAGACTTTTCTCTATGTGATTCATTACAAGAAAGGGAAGGACAATATTGTGGCCGATGCACTTTCTCGGAAGTTTGCTCTTGCCACCACTCTTGCTTCCAAGTTCATGGGTTATGATAGTATTAAGTTGATGTGTGATCAAGATCCTAAGCTAAAGAGTATTCATGAAGCTCTTGAAAAGGGGGAAAGAGTTGAGAAGTACCAATGGGTTGATGGCTATATCTTTAAGAATGGTAGAGTTTGTGTGCCCGAGTCCTCATGGAGGGAGTTGCTCTTACGTGAAGCACATTGGGGGGGCTTGATAGGTCACTTTTGGAGAAACAAACCTTGGCCATTCTCATGGAGCAATTCCATTGGCCAAAGATCAAGTTGAGCGACTTTGCAATACTTGCTTGGATTGCAAGCATGATAAGTCCAAATCTAATCCCCATGATTTATATAATCCCCTTCCTATTCCTACTAGCCCGTGGATGGATATTTCTATGGATTTTGTTATGGAATTTCCAGGGTCTAAGAGGGGACATTTAGCATTTATGTTGTCATGGATAGGTTCTCCAAAATGGCTCACTTTATTCCTTGTAAAAAGAGTCATGATTCACAACATGTAGCTTTTTTTTCATTGATCATGTGTTCAAGTTCCATGGTGTGCCTCAAACCATTGTGAGTGATAGGGACTCTAAGTTCCTTAGTCATTTTTGGAGGTGTCTTTGGGGTGCTCTTGGCACCAATTTCTTGTTCTCTACATCCCACCACCCTCAAACGGATGGTCAAATCGAGGTGGTGAACCAAACTTTGGGTGCTCTACTAAGAGCTATGACCTGAGGTAAGGCCGGGACATGGGTTGAAAAGTTGCCTCTTATGGAGTTTGCATATAACCGTACATAGCATAGCATGATTGGCATAACTCTATTTGAGTGCATTTATAGTTTTAATCCTTTGATTCCAGTTGATTTAACCCCTTTTCCCAAGGATATGGTTGTTAGTTTTGAAGGTAAAAGCCGGGCTAAGGCAATGCTTGAGATCTATGCCAAGGCAAGGAAAAGCTTGGAGGAAGCCTATGCAAAGGTAACCTTCAAGAAGAACAAGGGAAGAAAGAAGTTGGAACTCAAGAAAGGAGATTGGGTGTGGGTGCACTTTCAAAAAGAGAGGTTTCCAAACCTTAGGAAAGGGAAGTTGGCACCCCAAGGAGATGGACCATTCCAAGTGCTTTCTTAGATCAACAACAATGCCTATGTGATCGATTTACACAGTGAGTACAATGTTTCAAATACTTTTAATGTTAGTGACTTGGCTCCTTTTGATGTAGGTGATGATGCCGTGGAGGATGAGGCCTTAATTTCAAGGACAAAATCTTCTAAAAAAGGGGAGTATGATGCGGGGCAAACCAGCACAAGGCCCTTTACTAGAAGCCAAGCCAAAGCAGTATGATGCGGGGCAAACCAGCACAAGGCCCTTTACTAGAAGCCAAGCAAAAGCAATCCATGATGCTCACTTACACTTGATTCGGAAGGGCATTGATGATACGAGCTCCGGAGATGATTTGAAGCGCCCAGAAATCCAGGCCGAGCGCCCAGGGTGAAGGCAAACCAGGCAGAGCGCCTGACCAACCAGGTGGAGCGCCCAGCTTTTTGGTCAGTAGCTCCACCAGGCGGAGCGCCCAAACTTAGGCCGAGCGCCTAGTGTGATGATTTTTACAACTTTTTGTGTGAACTTCCTATTTTAGCCCTAAGTGTTCTAATGTATTCTAACCTAGTTTGAGGGCTATTTAGACTTTTCATAGCATGTAAAAAGGTGCTATAAATATACTTCTTCATCATTTATTGTCATAACCTATATTGAATATACAAACACTTGAGATTTGATCTCTAAAACCTTGTAATGTTTGGCTTGAAATCAATTCGAAGAATCCAAGTTGAACTTCAATCCTCTTTGATCATTCTATTTGCAAAGGCTGGGTGTCTCTTGAGGATAGTTGCATAGTGTAGGTTCTTATTGACTCGAGCAAGGATGTATCGAAATATCATTCTTCGGTGCTATCTCGTAAGTTGTTTAAGTTGCGTCTCGCTTTTATCGTTACTTTTATCGCTTCCGTGTTAACCCCTTATTAGTGACTATGATGAGATATTTGCTCATGTAGCTAGACTTGAATCTATTCGCATGTTATTAACATATGCATCCTTTAAGAAATTTAAGTTATTTCAAATGGATGTCAAAAGTGCCTTTCTAAATGGTTTCATAAAAGAGGAAGTGTACGTGAAGCAACCCCTGGTTTTGATAACAGCAAGTTTCCACATTATGTCATTAAACTATCTAAGGCTCTCTACGATCTCAAACAAGCTCCTAGAGCTTGGTATGAGAGGTTGAGTTTCTTCCTACTTAAACATGCTTTTTCAAGAGGAAAGAGTGACACTACCTTATTTATTAAAAGATCATCTAAAGGCATCTTGATCATACAAGTTTATGTAGATGATATTATTTTTGGTAGTAATAATTCTCTTCTGTGCAAGGATTTTGAAGCACTAATAAAGGGATAATTTGAGATGAGCATGATGGGCGAACTCACATTATTTCTAGGACTTCAAATCAAGCAAACAGAAAAAAGGTATTTTTATATGCCAAACTAAGTATGCTAAGGAGCTCATCAAAAAATTCGGCATAAATAAAGAAAATCCGACCAATACACCTATGAGTCCTGTTACATGTATGGTAAGTGATGAAAAGGGTACAAGTGTAAACCCTTCTCTCTATCGACGTATGATTGGTTCTCTTTTGTATTTATAAGCCAGTCGACCGAATATTATATTCTCTGTATGCAAGCGTGCTAGATTTCAGTCAACTTCTTAAGTATCACATCTAACTGTTGTTAAAAGAATCATCTGATATCTAGTTGGAACAATCTCCTATGGCTTATGGTATCCCAGTACAAATTGATGCAGATTATGCAGGAGATATGGTGGATCGTAAAAGCACTAGTAGAGCTAGTTTTTTTCTTGGAAAATAACTTGTCTCGTGACATAGTAAGAAACAAGATTTCACAGCCTTGTCAACTACTGAATCAGAATATGTTGCCTTAGATCACTGTTGTACTAAACTCTTATGGATGGCTACTCAATTATCTAACAATGACTTACATTTTAAGCCTATTCCTATGCTATATAACAATAATAGTGCTATCAATCTTGCATATAACCCATTGGATCATCCCAAAACAAAGCATATAGACGTACATTATCATTTTATTCGAGATCATGTTTAAGAAGGAGATGTAGATATTGCATTTGTTAGCAATGATTTTCAACTCGCTGATATTTTTACCGAACTTCTTTTAGAAGATCGCTTTTGCACCCTAAGAGAATTGCTAGGTATTGTCCTGATTCGTGTTAAACATTTATTACCTAGTATATTTTGTACATAATTGCATACTTTTTGCATATTTTTGGACATTAATATTACAACTTTCTACTATTAATACTATGTTTAAATTGGGGTATAATTTTTAAGGAAATTATGTGTGTAATTAAGTTGTTTCTTTATTTAATTACATGTCGCATGTGTTCTTATATCATCTTCCCACGTCATTAGTCATTATTACTCTTCAGTTGCTCTAAGTGTTTTGAAAAGATGTCAGGCGGCGTGGTGTCTTCTCCTTATGCTCTGAATCGTCCCCTCAAATCACTTTATCCCTTCAGCTGCAACTTTTCCACTGCACAAGAAACCCTCTCCTCTTTCCCTTCTTTACTTCTTAAAGGCCTCTTCAACCATTCCCACCTCTCACATTCTCACTCTTCTTCTTCTTAAACAAGCCAAAAATCATGGCTAGAAAAACCAATACCTCTGCTCGTCAAAGCCAACGCACAAGAGCCAAACCTACCATAAATTCCAATACCCCTGTTCAGGTTGATTCCGATCATTCTGAAAAATACTACATCCAACTTTGCAACCCCTATGGAAAACCCTAGCATTGATAAGAAATTATGATTAAGGCCCATGCAGAGTGATGAAACTGAGTTTGTCAAAAGGTCAAAGAAGGAATTCTCTCTGGCAGACTTGGATGAAACTCTCGATTTTTGGGATTCCTTCGCCCGTGTAAAAATTGACGCCATCAAAGACAAACCTTTGGCGCATGGAAGGATTGTTGACTTGGACTCCATGGAATCTCTTAATTGTGACCTCAAGCCTCTATTTTGTGCTAAAGATTGGATGAATTTCTTCTCCACAGACCCTGTTGATGTTCCTAAAGATCTGGTAAGGCTCTATTCTTCTAATCTTCATCCCTGTGCTAGTGAAGGAATCGAAACTATGGTACTTAACACAAGGATTGTTATCACCAAGTCAATATTGTGTCGCATTCTGGACTGTAATTTTTCTGGATACTCTGACTTCTTTAAAAACTCTTAGCCTTTCTGATTTTGAAGTTTCTTTTGAACAAGCCAAAGCATGTCTGTATGAAAAATCTGATGATGTTCCAGAGGGTTAACTTGGTCCCTTAGATTTGTCCTTTGAAGTTCGTGTGCTTGCTCACATTGTTGGTACAACCCTTCTTCCCCGAACAGGTTCACTTAGTTTTTTGTCCCAACGTGATACACTGATTGTCTATTGTCTCATTACTAAAAAGAAACTTGACCTTGCTGCTTGGATAATTGAATACATGCTAGAAAGTGTTGCTGACTGTGCTTCTCTACCATATAGGTTAATTATTGCTCGCATCCTCTATTTCTATCGTATTGATACTTTTGCTTGGAAAAAATGCTCTGTGTCTGCGTGTTATAATTCTCGCACATTTGCCTCTATGGGTTATGTTCATGTTGAAGGTGTCTGGGTTCGAAAAGACACCAAAAATATAAAGGTTTTTCCTGACCAAGTTGGCCCTCTAAGGTTGAGACTCCACCAATCTTGATTGATCCCTCTGAAAAATTCAAGGAGGACCTTAGGTACTTGAATGACCTGCTCCTGAGTCTACACTTTAAAAGTGATAAATCTGCAGAGGACTTGGTGGAACTTAAGCTAGATGTTGGGAAGTTCACTCTAAAACTTGACAGTGTTGTTACTAACTTTGTTGCTGCTGTTAGACAGGTTCATGCAAGGATTGATGCAGTCTCCACTGATGTTGAAGCAAAGATTGATACAATGTCCAGGGATGTGCAAGCTAAGCTTGACAGGATGACTAATAATGTTGTGAACACCCTGACATACTTCCTTGCCTCTCGTTAAAACTTATGTTTCCAATTTATTTTTTTGCTGGGTCTGTAATATTTGAATGGTGGACTATCTGTTATTTTTGTGCTCCCCTGTTCTTTTTGCTGATGCCAAAGGAGGAGAAAAGCATGGATTATGTGACTTTGACTTTAGGTTATTGGTAATTATGCCTGTGATTATGTGACCTTGACTTTAGGCCATTGGAAATTATGTGACCTGGATGGTACTGATTCTGCAGAACCAATTCTTTAATTGGGAAAAAGAAATCCCTTTAGTTCTTTGACTCTTTGTCTTTGACTGTGTTGCACGTAGCACATACTCAGGGGAGTCAACTACACTTAGAAGGAGTCGACTAGATTTCTGTACGAAGAATCCACTCACCTCTCAAAATCACAGGGGAAGTCGACTACTATCTAAAATGCGAAGTACCCCATCACATCCTCCTTTAATATTTGTCATCATCAAAAATGGGGAGATTGTTAAGTTAAGTTTTGATAATGACAAAGTTTAAACAACGAACATATGACAAATATGTGGCAGGAGGCTGAAGCTGAGGTGTAGAAGACTTAGACGATGTGGAACAAAAGAAAGGAAATCTGGGCAAATGTGGAATCATCCTTAATGCTAAATCTGCTATCTTTAGAAAGAAAGGATTGGAATCGCGGCCTCCCAGTTAGGTCTAGTAAGAACATGCCCTAAAAGCTCTTACCTTATTCTCATCAATTCTCTTGGCTCAATCTCCCTAAACAAGTTGTCTATCAGTGTTCTCTCCAAAGGAAAGAAATCAATTGCCTCCTTTCATCAAGCAAATCAAATCAGTGAGCATATCTACCAGAGCAACGGGAATATTTGCTGGACAATATTTAAAGGAGTTTGCTGAAGAATACCAACATGTTTCTACTTACAATCTACTTTCTCTCTAGGCTTTTATATTTGCAATATTCTTGAGAGTGTACGAGTGATCGAAAGAAAAGAAAGAGAGTTTCTAGTAGAGGTAATAGTTGTGTCATTAGAAGTTCGTCTGATCTTCGATAAATCAGACAGGATCGTTGTTGGTGCGGATTACTTAAAAACATCGAAGGACGTTTTTGGTTAACGACAAACCATATGTGTACTCGAGTTTCCAAAGAGCTTGAAAGAGAGAAGATCCCTTGTGACCCAAGGAGACTGGATTAGGAACCATTTTAGTTCTGAACCAGTATAAAATTAATGTGTCCATTATTTTATTTACTGCATTTATTACTCTGCCCTAATTTACTCTTCGCCTAAGTCGACTGAAAATTATCCTAAGTAAACTAATAAATTAAGAACGAACAATTCACCCCCCCCCCCTCCCCTCCTCATCCTCTTGTACGTTCATGTACTTGTACATGTGGGTAATTTTATGTTTTCAGTAGATTTTGTGGTATTGACTGCCTCATTGATAAATATGTTCCAGTTATTTTAGGTCGTTCATTCTTGGCTACTGGGAGTAGTGATTGATGTTGACAAGGGGAAGATGACCTTAAAGTTGTATGGTGAAGAAATAGTGGTTGATATTAGCAAATTGCTTAAGGGACATTGTGATGATGAGAATTATTCGTGTGTGCATGCATGCGAGCCTAGAAGAGCCATGGGTTGAGCTGATTGAAGTCATGCCACGACTATAACTAAGGCGCTTCTCTAGAGGCAACCCATGTTTGTAATAGTATACAAAAAAGAAAACAAACAAAAAAAATAAACGAAAAACACAAAAAGGTGTCGTGCCACAATCTTAAATAAGGCGCTTGTTGGGAAGCAGCCCAATGTTTAGTTATTTTTAATAGGTACTACACTAAACCTTCTTATCTAGTGTTGTTGTTGTTGTTTGCAGGGCTTGAAGTGTGTTAGAAAGCATAAAAAATTGGAGAAATCACACACAGTGAACCAAAGACGTGGACAGTGGAATGAATTTTCAGAGTTGGAGAAGTCAGAGGGGCACACTGCGTGTTGCATTATGTGCTATATGTCGTGCACCACATGGGCCATACGGTGTGTGGACGTAACTTCAGGGTATTCTTGTCTTTTATATTTGTACTCTTATTTACAAATATAATGACAACTTCAAACATTACAATTGGGGCATTACATTATTAGTATGTACAAGAAGCCGATGCTGATAGTCAAGTCGAATGATTAAATTAGACATTTCGATTTCTCAATGCGAAAGCTAGAGTTGTAGACAATGTTCTATTAGAAAAGCTAGCAGTAAGTTCAATCGTAGATCATATAAGTTTAATGAAGTAATGACATTTGTAAATAACTCCCAGAAATAGTGATGATAAAATATATTGCAAATTATTGAACGATCTATTGACTATTGGATCATGGCAAGTTCATTTTCAATCTTTGAATGGAACTCATAATTCATTCTACAAATACCCTGTCAACTCTCCTGCATGAATCACCCAACTGACTATTGGGCCTTTTTTTTTTCTTTCTGCTTTTTTCTTAGAATATTTCTTTAACTGAAACTCTAAAACAACTAAAAATGTCCCTTTTGAGCCATTTCCATAAAATTGTGAGACCTGAATGCTGAAAATCAGGAGGAATTATCTATAATTAAAGTTTGAACCAAGACTTAGGATAGGAGTTTTGTTTGGATTTGAAAGTCAAAATATGTGGTATTAAATTTCATTTACTGTAATTAAACTGAGAGTTATCTTTAGTGGTTGACTTTGCCTTATTATGTTTGATGTTTAGATATTAAGATGCTGAGATTTAGTTTTGGTGGTTTGCTTGCCAATTCATTTCTGTAATTCATGCTCTTTGAACCGCCTCTGAGTTGAACGGTTTCAAATATGTTGCAGAGATGATAAAATATGTTACATATTTTACCAAAATGCGGAGACGTTTACTCATGGTTTTAGTTGTTTGCACTTAAAAGAATATGATTGCTCAGGCAACTGATACATATGTCATGAGCTTAAACTACAATTTCTTAGCTCTATTATGATAAATGATACCTGATCATTTTCTATTTATCATTCGAATGAATGAAATATGCATCTTTTGCATGAATTGTTTCAAAAGAGGTGATCAAATTGTTTGGACGTTGAGTTGCTCACTAAATATTGAGCATTTGAAATTGTTTTTATCGGATGTATCTGAAGAGACGATGAGTATTTGAAATTGAAACCGAAAATTCCCTGTTGTTGGTACTGTCCAAAAGTCTTGCCTGCACTAAAGCAAATCATCATATAGGATTGAGCACACATGCATCATTCATAATTTTGGTATTTTGTGCAGACTAAATCAGTTTCTAACCAAGAACTGAACTTCTCTATAACATGTGCTGTTAATCTCTAAAAATATATGTGCAAATTTAGACACCGCTAAACTATGTCACAGTAAGGGGAAATTAAGTTGGTCTTTACTAGCATAGCGATTGCCCTAAATGTATGAACTAAGACAACTCTTTGCGACTTTTAGTGGTATTTTAAGTGCCAGAAAAATAAATGCTGCTAAATATCAGACCTTTTAGCAATAATAATTTGAGTTTTCACCTAGGTGTCCTTCCTGAGGTGAGCTGGTGGAGAATTATATGTAATAATTTTGGTTTGCCAAAATGGACATTTATGCTATTTCTGGTGATTCATGAAAGGGTCTATATTAAAGATAAGCTGAGCCAATGGAGGATAAATATTGATCCATATTGGCCCCTTTGTACTACTAAACTTGAGAGCACTCAGCACTTGTTCTTCAAATGCGCAATATGCTGGTATCTGAAACAGTATATTGATTTGACTAGGCATTATGAGGCCAGTGCTATAGGGGAAGGATGAACTAAGATAGGCTGAGGATCATCACAGAGGACAATCAGCAGCATCATCACACACATCCAGAATGTGCCTGGCGACTGCAGTCTATTATAATACGAGAGGTCACCAAAACAAGCAGCGGGATACTCGATCAATAGTAAAGCAGATCATACGTTAGGTGTACTACAGAAGCCATTTCAAGTCGAAACTGAAAAAGAAACTGCAAGTGTTAAATTCTTATCCTAGTTAGTGCAGTAGTGAAGTAGAGAGTAGGGCATGGGTATAGTCAGGAGAAGAATTCTCACCTGGAGCCAATTTCGTTTTGTTTTAGCTGTAAATGTTATACTTTGGTAATAAAATTGATTAACCACCAAAAAACATTGTTGCTAAAGCCTTCAGCGATGGTGAAAACCGAAAATAGGTAGGTTCCGGAATAAGTCTTATTGCTTCTAAAAGTCCTTTTTGTTGTATGCCATAACCATAATCCCTATTTTTCCTTCTTCTCCCCTTCTAGTCGGCGCATTCACGAGCCATAATTTCAATGTTCCTAGCGCTTTTTTTTCTTACTCCATCTAGAGGGACAACATCCCACTTAGGCACTTACCTTATTGCTCAAGAAGAGAAACAATGTAATGCGCCATAATTTCAATGTTTCTAGCGCTCTTTTTTCTTACTCCATCTAGAGGGACAATATGCCACTTAGCCACTTACCTTATTGCTCAAGAAGAGAAACAATGTCGAGTACCAAGTTAGTTTTAATATGAAGACATTAAACATCAAGCACTTCAACCAAATAACTTGTGAAAAACAATTGTTGTTTCATGAAACAAAAAGGAAAGAGGACTACCAATCTCCAAGCAGAAATGGTTCAAAGATGAACATAATATGCATTGTCTTGTTGTCTTTATGACTGAAACAAAATTTAACATCACTTGAGAAAAAATCAACTCATACTAGTATTAAATACGATATAGTTGTCTCATCTTTGGTTCCCGTTAAAAGCACCAGACTAGGCTTTCAATGTATAGGTATGCATTCCAAATGCCATCACAACTGGTAACCACTTGATGTCTGATGGAATCATCCTTTGGATTACAAATCATGAAAGCTGATCCAGACTGAAACAAAATTTCACCTTCATTTGGCATGCAAAAGAGTGGAGAAAATGGATTTCCCATAGGACCATGAAAAGGATGATTGATGGTAAATATCTTTGTCCAAGATTCTTTAATCTCATACTCCTTCAGAATCCACACATCTGTATGGAAGCTCTGATTATTAAAGAATACTGAAAGATGACTTCGCAACACTGTCAAGCACGTCATCGAATCAAAATCTCCTTCTCCATAGCAGGGCATCTCAAACTTTTCCCATTTCCCATCAGCTAGATCCATAGAAAGGATGGCCCAACCATTATACACATCAAGATCTGTTTTAGTAGTATAACTCCAATGAAACTTCTCATTCACAAACACACCCTCCGACCTATGGATTACCTCGTGACTCTGAACAACATCATATATTCTAGTCCATGAACTGCTATTTAGACTATATATGTTAACCTCATAAGGAATCGAATTACAAAGAACACCCAACACTATCTTATAATCATCATGATGCTCATCATATCCAAAACCATACATCAAATGGCAACGATGAATAGAATTGGATATTTTCTTGAACTTCCTAATTGATGGGTTCCAGATAATGTAGTCTGTTCCCTCGATGCAAAGACAAATTAACCCATTGACAGAACCTATAATCCAAATATTTTTATGGGGATCTATAATAGGATAATCCAAGTCAACTGCCCTAGCAGCAACAGAGTCATAAAGCAAAGATCTAAGGGAACAGTCCATAAGATTGTACTCGGGTTCAGTCATTCTCAGCATGAGTCTATGGTGGGTGTAACTCTTGTTATTAGCAGATATGCTGAGATGAGATTTGACAAATTCAGGGCTGGAGATTAATGCAACCCAAGATTTTGAAACACACCTGAATTGTACAAGAAATTTCACTGGTAACTTTAAGAGGATTTCAGTGATGAGTTCTGCTGGCAGGATAGGGATTCTAAAGCTTGAATTTTGCACTGAAAACTGACCATGTTTGCTCAGCTTTGCGTGTAGATGGCAGGCTTTGTCTCCCTCAGATTCCATGGAAAATACACCTAGAGATGGACTATAATATGAGTACAACTTACACCAAAAGCAAGTCCCAATTTTTTATTGCTCGAGAAAGATGAGTACTGACAGTCCATTAAGAATGAAAAATTTATCATGCATGAGAGCCAACGAACAAAATAGTTGTATGAGGATCCATTACCTTTTTGAGTGGATGATAGGCCTATCTTCCTACTCTTACAATTGAAACCAAATAAGTATATAAGTAAAAGGAAAGGATACAGAAGCACAGTACAATAGAAATGGAGAGAAGCAAGAATGTCATTTGCCCTCCTTAATTAGGATCTTTGTGGATCACATCTAAACCAAGCAAAGTACACTGGCCAAAGTAAAGATTACGATTACTGATCAACTCTATTATCAAAGAAACATACCCTATTCATGTGTTCGCAAGTACATACTCTTTTAAATGTAATAAATCTATGTATTCTTTTACTTTCCTGATAGATTGTATATTTGTAATCACCTTCTGTTGTATATCTACAGCTAGTTGCTTATTTGTTTGTTCTCGTGAAAGACAATCTAATAAGTTTTCCTTTATCAAGAAAGGAAGCATAAACGTCATTTTATAGATGGGTGGTTGCTTGGCTCATGTAAAACTCAAATTTTCAAATGAGACATAGGTTGATGTGAATTATATGAAGTGCATAGTCATCCCATTATAGAAGAAAATTGAGAGATTTCATACAATCTGCTCAAAATTTTACAAGTTCTAAACAAACATCATTGGTTCTATAGTTGATGCGGGTATTTGTGCAAAATATATTGTCTGATACCTTCATAATGAAGCTGGTGGAATTAAAAATGTAGGGTTTACCGAACATGATGGCCCATAACTACATCAAGCACATAAGAGAAACATAATTGGCAGTGGAGGCTCAAACTTTGTAAATCATTTACACAATTGCAATCAGAAGAATCTAACTTCTTTTATTCTTTCCATATGTTGATGATAGGAGATTGTGCAACTTCTTTTGAAGAGAGTATATCCAGATTGAACTACAAGTGTTGTGGGGATGTGTTGACTTTTGATACCATATACTGCAAAACTATATGATTTGTGATCTATATCACTTTGAAAGAAAATTTCTTTGGATGTGCATTCTTGTGCAGATTTTTTTTTTAATTATTTCAAATAGTTATGAAAGTCAAGGGAGGGAGCACCAAGAACAATTTTTAACGATTAGCTCAGACCATAGCATTTGCAATTAAGAAAGTTTTTCCTCCAACCTGTCATTGATTATGCTGTTGACCGAGTAATACTTGGTTCAGAAGATATGTAATTTGAGGGAAAAGTGGTGTCCAAAAACATTAGTCATTCTATTTTCTATGCTGGCATCAAATCAACCCAAAGAAGAAAGTGCACGAATAGGGTCTTTACAGAAATAAAATGCAAGACAGTGAACTTAAATACAGTTGCAAATCTTATAAGCAGCGAGTAGCTAATACGTGATATTGAGCCAAATAAGGATTATAAATGTCGAGAAAACTGTAAACTTTCCAAAAAAATATCGTGGGATACTAAAGCATGCTTCTATGTTTACACAAGAATTTATACAAGGTTGGAACACGAACTTTTGCAAAGGAAATCAAAAAAGTGATCAATTTTGAAACTAATGAGAAGTTTTGTAAATATACAATTTTGATGGGTGAGGGTATGAAAACTGAAATTACCCCGACCTCGAGAAGACAGTACTCATGAGCAACTAATTCAGTAGGACCGGTTATGAACCCAAGAGAAGAATCCGATTTTATTCTCTTGCTAATTCCATTAACCCACGTTGCACTACGAATTCTTTTACTTGAAGTTTCATGTATCCACGAGCAATACATTTTGAAAAGATAGACTAGGAATGCTAGACACGACAATGGATTTCAGGAGTGTACCAACAAAAAGGAAACATCAAAATTCACTTAAATTGTTAATGCGAAAGCGTCATTTGCTTTGACTCTAGCGGCAAATGATATTGAATGTGAGTAAGTATTTGTATCAAACAAACATTGAGGTTACTAAACTCCGAAGTGAATTATATGTAAAAAGTTGTGATAAAGATAAAGACAAGTTTGTTCAACTACTGATCTTTCTGAGGAAAGTCAGCATCTGATTTTGTATCCAATCAAGAAAATTGGAAATGAAAAGAGATATGGGAGATTGAATCAAAAATTGAGCAAAGAAGGAAAAAGGTATTACAAAAGGCATAAAAAGTTAAATTACGACTACTGCATGAACAACAATCCTTAATTACCATGCGAGTAACTAAGTTTTTTAGGCTTAATCTCTTTTTCTCGAGTTACATATTTTTGCTGCTTGTCTTTGTACTATTGTTTTATCTATTAATCTTAATCTGTATTTTCCTAATGAATTCAAACGTGTTGCATATTTGGAGATTCAAAACAATACTTCCACCCAACATTGACTAGATACTCAATTTTATGTACTCCAAAACCAAGGCTCAAACAATACCCAAGTAAGTGTTAGCATCTGATACAATCAATCTACAAAGCTTGTCTTTTATTTAAAAGCGGAAACATAATATGACGAATGAAATTTTATATTCATGTAAATGTCAATTGAATAAGTGTATTGCACTGTATGAACTATGAACTTTGCATCTGTTATAATATGCGTCTACTTTTCTTGAGAAGGATAAATTTCTTGTGAGCAATCTATAAGTTAGAAGCCACAAGAGAGAGAAAATTGTACCTTAAATCGATGGATAAATGGACGTTGAAGATCTTACAATTGAGCTATATTTAGAAAAAAGGACCGATTTCTATGCAATAACTTTCCACGGAAGTAATGAATCTTGATCTACAATTGATTTTTGGTGTAGAGAGGTTGCATCCAAATTGGTTGCATATTTGATAAGTGAAAGCATATCTTGGATGGAACTATGTAAGTGCCTAAAAAATCTGTTAAAGAAATAAGAAGCAAGAAATGACTTCTAATATGTAAAAAAGTTTAGAATATTTCGTTACAATTGGCGGGGGAACCAATAAATTGCTTTGGCATTTAGAGATAAAGACAGGAAGAGTTTTTCTGAGCGGAAGAATCCATGAATCATGAATGCTTTTTTTGTTTTGAAATTTTTTACCAAAAATACATTTTTGAGAAGTTATTTATAAAATATGAAAATATTTTAATAAAATTATCCAATATACAAAAAAAAAAAATTTAATTACAAAACATAGCAAAAAATAGTTATACTTCTTCCACCTATTTTCCGCAGTTTCATTCTCACTCCTCCCCTCTCCCAATTTCCATAACAGAAGACCAATTCAATTGCTAATCTTATTTGCACTGCGCTACAACAATTCATTTTTTCTCTCTGCATAAATCCTTATGGACTCAATACATGAGGTCAAATTAAATTGCGCCATATATAAGATGTTCGCCAAATTAGTTAACCAAATTACTTTTATGTGTTTTATCAAGTTCATCTTTTGAATAGTCAAATGGAGATATCAAGTGAATTGAACTGTTTACTACTCCTCCTTTGCTACAGGGCCGAATATGTCCAATTAGTTCTTTTATAATAAGTTCAAGAACTTCTTTTTCTTTAGAAATTTTTTGTAATAAGTATCTTTTATTTCACACATTTTTAAAGAAATTTTTGTTGCTTTTCACTTTCTGTCAAAATGTCAGCGGAATAGCAGATCATGAACTGCATTTTGCACTTCAATGAATTGGGAGAATTTGGGGAAGAACTTTAGAGAGAGAATTTTGTGAATTGAATTGTATTGAATGAATCAATTACATGTGTTGTACACATACATATATAGAAAATATCTAAGCTAATCCTAACTAACTAAATTAATCTCAGTCGTTGATCAACTAACTAATCTAACTACTCTTAGCTGGTTTAACTACTGCTAATAACTACCTTAACTAACTGTCACAGAAATAGCCACTTTACTGAACCATTGTTTACCCGATAGTCACATCACCTCAACACATTTATTCAACTCCTTTACACCCCCCCCCCCCCAAGCTAGGAGCTATGAAGATGTTCTTCATTCCTAGCTTGGATACCAAATAGGAGTGTTGAGGTTGACTGAGGCCCTTGGTAAACAAATCAGCAGGTTGTTCTTGAGAAGGCAAATACACAGTATGAACTAAGCCCTGCTGCACCTTTTCCCTAATAAAATGGCAATCGATATCGATGTATTTTGTCCTCTCATGAAACACATGATTTGCTGCAATCTGAATGGCTGATTTGCTGTCACTATACATGGAAATAGGAAGCTGTAAATACACTCCCAACTGTCGAAAAAGGCCAGCTAACCACACCACCTCAGCCACAGTGGAGGCTAAACTTCTATATTCAGCCTCAGCTGAGCTTCTGGAAACAGTGGATTGTTTCTTTGATTTCCATGAAATGGGTGAATCTCCAATCTTGACTATGTACCCAGTGACTGACCTTCTTGTGTTGATACACGAAGCCCAGTCTGCATCACAATAAGCTCTCAATACATTTGAGCTCCCAGCAGTCATAAAAATACCCAAGCCAGGTGTCTGTTTGATGTATCTGACTACCCTTGCTGCTGCTGCCATATGAGAAGTCTTAGGCCTATGCATGAACTGGCTCAGATTTTGAACTGCAAAAGCAATATCTGGTCGAGTAATAGTTAGATACAACAACCTACCAACTAATCTCTGATAGGAACTTGGATCCTGCAGTAGAACATCACTTTTATTCTGATTCCCAATGTGCTCATCAAACTCTGCAGTGGTGAGCTTCTCATTAACCTCTAATGGTGCACCAAACTGGCTTGATAGCAGACAACCCCATATCTGATATAAGCTCCAAGGCATATTTCCTTTGGTGCATCAAAATTCCATCAGTGTTCCTGGCAAATTCAATCCCCAAGAAATACTTGAGCTCACCTAAGTCTTTTATCTTGAAGTTGTGCTGGAGGCTTTGCTTAGTCTGTTGAATCAGTTCCAAATCACTTCCTGTGATGAGTAAATCATCTACATAAATCAAGACAATCACAATTTGGCCTTGTGTTCTCTTGGTAAACAAGGAATAGTCCAGATGGCTCTGTATGAATCCAGAAGTAACTAATGCAGATGTTAACTTGATATTCCACTGTCTAGAGGCTTGCTTGAGCCCATAGAGTGACTTCAACAGCCTGCAGACCCTTGTCTTGTCCCCAGATTGCCCAAAACCTTGGGGCATTGTGACAACGCTCAACACACACCTCGGCTTGAGGTATGAACGGTCATCGCAATACAATTTACCCAACTAGGAGTCGGGGTCGAATCCACAAGGAACAAAGTGATGTGATCAAAGTAGTGGAGGAACTAAACCTATTTGACAAAGCCAAACTAGGATAACGAGGTGATGGAGCGATATTAACAACTACAAACTACACTAGGAAAGTAAGTAAATGTGATCTATGGCCTTCTCACAACCAAGGAAGTCAAGTTTTGGGCCTGGGATACAATTATAGCACGGGGTTTATATATTATGGCCGAGTCGTTCTAATGTAATCCCTAGAATCCTTCCGGCCTAGAAGGGATTTACCTCAATGGCGCTCGTCAAAGCCATGGTTGAGCTTATAAAGCACTACCAATTACCCGAGGAAAGAAGACCTCTTTCGAGCGTAACTTCTTTTAGATGAGTTAGCCTATGAAATAGCCTATCAACCCAAATCCTCGCTAGCTTCACTATTCTACGCTAACTAATCTCTCCCGAGTCTTTAATTAGCAAAGTAGACGGGCAACTCAAGTATCGCGAGCACAAGAGTCGAGCAATCAAAACAATGGAAGCTAGATAATCAAAACCCAACAATATAAATTCCTAGTCATGACTCATTCATATATTCATGTCCAAAATCATATCAATTAATAATACAAATAGCCATGAAATATATTCACAAAATCAATTCTTCAATAACATCAACAACACCCAATGTATTCAATACAAAGCATGAAAGTAAAGAAAGGAGTACTAATGGTTGAGAATTTCTCAATGAGTTGCTCCAAATCTTCACCCTCTTGGTGTTCTTGTTGATGGATCCTTGCTCCAAGATTTGAAAAATGGCCAAAAGATGTGTTCAAGTGAAAGCTATAAACTATTTATGTGTTGCCAAAATAAAAAACCATCATTTTCCACAATTCTCCCTAGGTTAAAATGAAGAAATTCTGAATTTTCACGCCATAGCCACCCTGGTACTGAAAGTTGACCCGCTAGCCACATTTTCGCTGCTCAACTTAGTCAATGTTTCAGGCATAGCCACTTTTCGGCTGCATTTTTGACAGACTAGCCAGCTTTCTTCTTTTTCTTCAACTTGACTTCTTTTTTACTTGTTTCTTCCATAACTCTTCTTCAACATATTCAACCTACAAAATACAACAAAATCATGATAAATGCACTTATTTCATCAATTTAACACAACAATAGCTCAAGTACAAGTATGTAATGTGTGGTATTTTAGCCACACATCACATTGTCATGTACACCTCCTCATGCAAGTCACCTTGTAAGAAGGCATTATAGACATCCATTTGATGTATATGCCATCTTTTGAAAGCATCAATAGCTATCACTGACCTCACTGTTACCATCTTCACCACTGGGGAGAATGTTTCTTGGTAGTCAAGGCCTTCTCTTTGGTTGTATCCTTTGGCAACCAACCTTGCTTTGAACCTCTCTACTTCACCATCAGCTTTGTACTTTATTTTATAGACCCACTTGCAGCCTATAGGCCTTTTTCCTCTAGGTAAGGGAACAACCTCCCAAGTCCTATTGTCCTCCAGAGCTTTGATTTCTGCTTTCATAGCTTCTATCCATCTTGCATCCTTGATAGCCTCAGCAAAGCTCCTTGGTTCAGTTTCAGTGGAGAACTTGGAAATGTAACTCTGATATGTAGCAGATAAGGCATCATAGCCTATAGCATCTGAAATAGGGTATAGACATGTATGAGCTGATAGCTTCTGTCTGGATGCTTCAACATAGTCTTTCATCCATATGGGTGGTTTGGAGAGTCTGTCTGATTTCCTGTGAGCAGGTTGCTGTGACATTGTAGGTTGAGCAGGTTGTTGTGACATTGTGGGTTGATCAGGCACTCTTGTGACTGGTGCTGCTGGTGGATTATGAGTGTTGTCATGGATAACTGATTCTGATACATTGAGAGGTGGATGGGTTGAGTGCATGGGTGCTTCAGACTCATTTGAAGGAGCTGGAAGGCATGATGGTATGATCACTTCCTTTGAGTGGATAGAGGGATCCTGAACAGGTGAAGATTCAGGCATTGTTTGAAAGAAGTCAGTGTTTGGCAACTCTAAAGTGGGGCTCTCTTGAAAGGGAAATACATCCTCATAGAATGTGACATCCCTACTGACAAAAAAGATGTGATTCTGCAAATCATACAGCCTATATCCCTTTTGACTGGGACTGTATCCCATCATAACTGCCTTAGTTGCTCTTGGAGCAAATTTATCACCCTTCAACAGGTTTGTGGCATAACACAAGCATCCTATGGTTCTCAGGTGGGAAAGGGATGGCTCCTTATTATAGAGCACTTTAAAAGGTGATTCATGATTGAGAATTACAGTGGGAACTCTGTTAATCACATAGACTGCAGCTTGAACACACTCCCCCCAAAATTTTACTGGGATTTGTCCTTCAAATTTGATGGCCCTTGCAATCTCCAGTATATGCCTATGTCTCCTTTCTACAACTCCATTTTATTGAGGAGTGTAGGGACAGGAGCTCTGATGTAATATGTGTCTCAAACAACTCTCTGCATGTAGTATTGAAGAATTCTGTGCCAATTATCTGACCTGAACACTTTGATAATTTTATCAAATTGAGTTTGTATCATTTGGATGAAATTTTTGAGTAGGAAACATACATCAGACTTGACTCTCATCAAATATATCCAGGTAAATCTGGAGTGATCATCAATCAAAGTGAGGAAATATCTCATTCCATTATGAGTTTGTATCTTATAAGGGCCCCATACATCCATATGAACCAACTGAAAAATGTCACTTTCTTTATTATGACTAATTGGAAATGGTAGTCTGGTTTGTCTTGCTAATGGACAAATATGACAGTTTTGAAAGAAAAAATTACTTCTATGCTTGAATTCAGGGATTCTCTTAAGAACTGACAAAGGAACATGTCCCAATCTTCTGTGCCATGTTTCTGCTCCTATGTCACTTGCTGTCTGTGCCACCATTGAGCTTTCTCCAAGGACTGCACTCTTATTCATATTCACATGTGACTGCAGTGTATATTGACCATCCTGTTCCCTACCAATCTCCTTGACCTTCCCAGTTAAGAGATCCTGGAATACACAGAATCCAGGGAAGAATGTAGCAGAACAATTCAAATCTCTTGTCAGTTTTGAAACAGACAACAGATTAAACTTAAAATTTGGCACACATAAGACATTTTTAAGGACTGCACCTCCAGTCAAGTGACAGTTTCCAATGTGAGTTACAGGTGCTGATTCACCATTTGGCATTTGAACTCTCCCTGAGTGTGCTATTAGTACTCCATCATTCAAGAGAGATTTGTTGCACCTGTGTCAATGATCCAGCTACAATTATTCACTTTACCTACAGGGGCAAAAGATGAGTTACCTGCCATATTGGCACTGACACCTGCATTGTTGAGACTTGTTTTAGACAAAATATTCATTATTTGGTTCAGCTGATCATTTGAAAACATCTGTGAAGCCTGAGGATTGGTGTTGTATCCTTGATTACTGTGTCCATAATCACTGCCAGTGTTTCTGATGGGAACCTGCCCTGGGAAGTGCATTTCTGAGCTGTCATTCAGCACAACATTAGCTCTACCTTTTCCCCTATATGCATTCTGATAGCCTCTAGATTCCCTATTTGGATTCTGATAGCAATTCTCCTTAGAGTGACCTTTCAAATTGCAGATCTCACACTTCTTCAGTTTGAAGCAATTGTCCTTGGAATGCCCTTTCTTCTCACAAAAATCACAGTATAGAGCAGGTCCTTTCTTGTATTTCTGGGTTGATCCTTTAGAAACAAACATTGCAGTGGGATCAATGTTGTCACTTCCTACATAGTTCCCTACAGCTGCTCCCTTCTGATTCTCATCCTGTATCACCATGGAGTATGCCTGATTGACAGTAGGTGTGGGTGCCATCATCAAGATCTGATTTCTAGCCTGTCCATATCCTTCATTTAGCCCCATCAAAAACTACAGCAGTCGCTGCTTCTCCAGGTGTACAACAAACTCTTTAGACTTCTCACAGTTACAGGTAGGAAATGGCACTATTGAATCACACTCATCCCATAGCTCCTTTAGTTTAGTAGTAAACAGATATTGATGATACTCCTTGAACTAGTGTTGCTATTTCTTTATGAAGGTGATATACTCTAGAAAGATTCACCTTATCAAATCTCTCCTTGAGATCATTCCACACCAGCTGGGCATTTGACCTAAACAGAATGCCACTTTTCAAAGCACTACTAACATTGTTCATGAGCCAGGACAGTATCATAGCATTACATCTATCCCATTGATGTTTCAATTTATCAGAGAAATCATCCTTCACAACTGTTCCATCAATAAAACCTAGTTTATTTTTGGTCAAGAGTGCTACTTGCATTGCCCGACTCCATAAGGTATAATTTTCCATGCCTATTAACTGAATTCCTACATTCACTGCACCAGGGGTGTCTGATGGGTATCGGTATAGTGGATGATTGTAATCTATACTTGACAAACGAACCTGAGGTACAGGGGGTCCTCCTACATTTGTTGTAGTTGCCATTGCACCAAAAATTACTAGCAAATTGCCAGAAAATGACTAAAAACAGTGAACTTTCCAAAAATGAAGAATCTGTTCGAAAACTAGGGCAGATGATTGCCTCTGTTCATGAATTATACTACTAACAATGAAGAAAAAATCATGTAAAAACTTGCCTTAAAGGCTCTGATACCATGTCAAAATGTCAGCAGAATAGCAGATCATGAACTGCATTTTGCACTTCAATGAATTGGGAGAATTTGGGGAAGAACTTTAGAGAGAGAATTATGTGAATTGAATTGTATTGAATGAATCAATTACATGTGTTGTACACATACATATATAGAAAATATCTAAGCTAATGCTAACTAACTAAATTAATCTCAGCCGTTGATCAACTAACTAATCTAACTA
The DNA here is from genome assembly GCA_029990175.1 of Petunia secreta. Classification (NCBI taxonomy): domain Eukaryota; kingdom Viridiplantae; phylum Streptophyta; class Magnoliopsida; order Solanales; family Solanaceae; genus Petunia; species Petunia secreta. The sequence continues at coordinate 850,404 of JARKIP010000175.1, read as the reverse complement.
CTCTTAGCTGGTTTAACTACTGCTAATAACTACCTTAACTAACTGTCACAGAAATAGCCACTTTACTGAACCATTGTTTACCCGATAGTCACATCACCTCAACACATTTATTCAACTCCTTTACACTTTCCATTGAAATATTAGCCATCATTAGATTAGAGGAGTTTTTCTAATTGTTTCATCCACTATTTGCTTGCTGCTTTTGTACAAGAAATCGTTCGTGATGGTACCAAAAAACAGGTTGCTTGTAGCTTTGCTGACGGCTTAGTATATGTAACCTAGCCGGTGAGTTTTGCATTTTTCAATGTTCAAAACTGCTTTTTGCATTTTAATTTCTATTAGAGCCTGATCTTGTAATAGTTGGTGTTTGGTTATGTTAAAAACAACTTTATGATATTTTTCGGTAAGTCTGGTGTTTTTTTTTTTTTTTTACCAAATTTGTATTTTTCTAGTCAGATCTGTTGTTGTTTTCATCTTTTTTATTTTATTGTATCTCGTTGTATCTACACTATTTCTGCACCGTATCTAACTGTTTCTGGATGGTTTCTGCACTATTTCTGCACTGTATCTAACTGTTTACGCATTTTATTTGGGCGTTTCTGCACTGTTTCTGCGTTTCTATATTATTTCTGCACTATATCTAACTGTTTCTGCACTGTTTCGATATTTCTGCACTATTTCTGTAATTTTTTCTGTATTTGTGCACTGTATCTAACTGTATCTGCATTGTTTAAGACTGTATCTGGACTGTTTCAGACTGTATCTAACTGTATCTGCACTATTTCTGCAGACCTGGTCGGCAGTGGTGGTAGTCTGACGGCGACAGTGGGGGCAATAGGCGGCAGGGCGCGACAGGGGAGGGTTGTGAGGTGGATGCTAGGTATTTCCCCTTTTTAGTTGTTTGTAGCAACTTGTATGTAAAAAATAATGCTATATTTTGTAATATCAAAAATATTGCTATTTTTTTTGTAATTAAAGCTTCAAATTGTATATAAGTGTAAAACACACTTGTTTATTTAGTGTAGTAACATCAGTTAGCCACTCTAAGGATAGTTATTAATAATTTAGCCACTATTTATAAAGTTTACTGAGTTTAGCTATAACTAAAAGGTGAACAGCAACATCAAGACACCATGTCCCAAAAATTGACTTTTCAATTCAAAACTATAAGACACTACGTTCTTAAGTTCAATTTTTCAGCTTGCTCAGAAGTTCAAGATAGTCTCACCTAAAGTTTGGATTTTCAGTTCAAAATATCAAGACATGATGTCCATAAATACGGTTCGTTCAAGATCTTCAGGACATTGAGTTCAATATTGACTACTAGTGCAATTCACTCCTATTTTTATTTTTGGTAAATTCTAAACACATTGTTGACAATAGCTAATTTGAAAATAGCAGTCTCAAGAATGGCTATTGGTGCACTTATCGTTTAGCCTGTTAGGCCAAACTTCTAGTGAAAAGTTGACAATGTAGACATTTTATACCGTGCTAAATGAGAAACGGCCAGCATTTGAAATTTTTTTTTATAAAAAACCATATTTAAAAAATACGAAAAAACTCAATTATCCTTTAAAAAAGGATAATTGAGTTCGTATTCTCTCTCTAGACTCTCTCGGCGCATGATAGGGTAATATGCTATCGTGCGCTTTCGTTGGAGATGCCTTGGGCCCGACCAACCAGAGTAGGGAACAAAACCAGAACAACAAGGACAACAATGATTAAGGGAAAAGGAATCCAAATTGTGGAACAGCAAGCTGTTACACTAACGAAATTAATTCATAGTGATACTGGCCCAGTTACAATAAGAACACAATAAAAGCAAACCTAGCTGAAGCAAGCACACGTTCAAATCAAGCATAGATGAAACCATCATCAATAAATAAACAGGTAAATGAAAGCCCTAACACTACAATCGAACCTCCAAAATAGATCCAAAGTGAAATTAGGGCAAAAAGGAAACTCGATATGGAACCACTAGCTGAAGAAAATGCATGGGTACGGTTATTTGCTATAAGTAAGCTAGCTGCTCGTGGAATGAACTTGAGCTTTGTGGAACCAATGTTGATCGAGGGGGAACGAGTTAGCCAGCTCCAGCGAGAAGAGATCGAACAAAAGACATTGAATTGGAAGCAAGCAGTGATTCTATATGCGGTAGGTGATTTTTCGACCATAGGTGCAGTTGATAGATTCATTGCTAATACTTGGAATTTTGCTACTATACCTAAAATCTACTATCATAACGATGGATATTTTGTGATACTATTCCAAAACTTGGAAGATAGTGATGTTGTTAGTTATTCAGGATCTTATACCTTAAATAGCAGACTTATCATAGTGAGAGCGTAAAGTCCTGAATTCAACTTTACTGAAGAAATACTAAGAACTATTCCAATACGGGTATGACTACCAAATCTATCCTTAAACTATTGGGAAAATGACTCATTGAGTAGAATTAGAAGTGTGTTGGGATGCCCACTGTATACAGATGAGTGCACCACTAGTATGAAAAGGATTTCACATGCTAGGATATCGGTAGAGATGGATGCAACTAGATAGCTACCCGGGAAGATTAAAGTCTAGGATCAAAATGAGAAGTTTGGTCCAGTGCTTTCAGTTTTATGAAAGCATGAAGCTTCTTGATGTTAATCTTGTTTTCATATGCAGTGTTGGCTTGAATGATAATCTCATGTCATTTCTATGTTATTTGTTGGATCTGTGTTGCATATTGTGTAAATCTTATTTACTTTGATTTGTTAAATTATTGTGCTGCCTGAGGTCAAATATTGCTGGCGTTTTTCTCTGTCAAGAATTAGAACTCTTGGGAGTTATCCTTCTGATTTGAACAATATTGCACTGTGTTGCTTGCTTTTGAAAAATGTTACTCTTGAGGCATTTGCACTGATTTGAACGGATACTTCACCGTTTGGCTAATGATATTTGGAGGTCAATACAAGCCTCGTCCCATATATGTCCTTTACGTGAGAAAGGCGATGACGATGACATTTATATACATTGTTGCAAAACAAACACGATAGGCAACAAGATCTGCATTTGGCATGGCAACACGACCAGCCGGCGTATGTTTGCAGTCGTGAAGTATCCTTAACCCCTATCACTCTGAGCCTAAACATTTCAAAAACAATATTGTTTTCCTCTTATTTTACTTCGGTTAATTTTATTTTGCTTCATTTTTACTCTATTTTATTATCATTATTTAAATTATTTGCCGCACTAACTATTTTTATGTTTTTGCGAGATGCGCTTCGATGAAGTATATTAAACAATGACGCATTTGGAGTGGACAATACACTATTACTTTTATCTCATTTTATTTTATATTTTATGATTCATTTTATTCGCATTAACTATTCATTTTCTTTGCGTTGAATGTTGGCAGCTTGTAAAGAATTTGTAAACTTTGATCCAAGCGCTCTCTTCTGCTACTTGTTGCAAACTTTTGCTGCCTTTTGGCTGTCGACGCCCTTTTTTTCCCGAACCGATTAGAGTTCAAAACAGGATCCGACTTATTGGAACTCAAATAAGAGTTGGAGTCGCCACCTAATAAATTATTTAACTAGGCGTATTAGAGCACTTACTTTATTTCTAGCCAATTTTAAAGCTAACTCCGACACTTGGTCTACGAATCAGAAACTCCGAGTAAGGGTTCAAGTTAACCCGAAAGGAAGGTGTTAGGCACCTTTCAAGATCCACCAAGTGTAGTTCTTGGCCAGACTAAATAATTGGGATTCGAATAATAAATTTAAGTAAAGCAAACAAGCAATTTTCACTAATATTTTACAATACAAATAATTTGCATAAAAAAATAAATATTCGTCTTCTCTAATGTCTTCATCCTTATCAAATTTCGTCCCAAATGTTCCTAGCGATGATATAATAATTTCAAGATTTCAAGTACGTTCGAGTCAAAATTAGTTTGTTCGTGGTTAAGAATACAAATTCACTGTTTGTAATGAAATCTCACTTCAAGACGAAAATTCAAGAACAAGCTTTTCAAGCTATTGAATCAAAGTTAAACTTAAGTAAAAAAAATAGTTGACATTTTATTTTTTTTTTTTAATAAAACTTCGGAGGGATAATCGAGATTGTAACTTTATTTGATAGTGAAATCGAATATTTTTTTATCTTGATTATAATTTGTAAGAACTAAAATTTATTGTCTCCAAATTGCAAATAAGGGTTGAAAACCCCTATCTTTTCTCTAGCTCTTTAAAAAAAATTTAAAAGCTGGTATAGATATTGATCTTCCTTAATTAGTGGGTAAAAGTCTCTAATATTCCTTCCCGGTAAGATTCAAGGTATACTGTAACTTGTGAATTTTAATACCAGCACCATGTTGGTGATTAGTGAAACTTTTAAGTGTTTAGTGAAAATTCACTTGTTTTGTTTGTTTTCCAAGCACGATAGTAGAGTTCAGCAAATGAATTCAACTGGATGACATAGCTGCAAATATTTTCATACGAATGACGAAAAGTAGTTAATTATCTGTTTCTTCTATTAACTCATGATGATTTAAGTGCATAGTTTCGAATATTTTTTTTCATTACATCAGTTTCTAATTTTTTTCTTTTAACATTTAGTTTCTAAATTCTAATCGGCATGGGTAAAATCATTAAAATGTGCTAATAGTCGTAAAATTCTAGACAGCAAAGCGATAAAATAAAAGAGATGAGAATTAGAAAAGTGATAGAGGCTGGTCAAAATACGATTGGTGGTGCTGTAACACATACTCATTGTTTCAAGATTTTTTAACAGGAAAGAATACATGTTGGCAAAAAGTTCCGTTACCGGGAATCGAACCCGGGTCTCCTGGGTGAAAGCCAGATATCCTAACCGCTGGACGATAACGGATTTGTTGTTTCCATACTATAATTTCTTACATATTGCAGGTTGTTTTAAGAAGTCATGAAGATATTTTTGATGCCAACATACTTATTTTCAATTCAGCAAACTTTCTTGTTTATGGAATTGAGATGGGTATTCATTTCCTCAAACACTCACTTTCGTGAATTTCTTAAATTGCTATTTCGACTAATTTCCGTCTTTTATGTTAATTGATTCATTAGTCATTTTGGATCTTCGTCATATACTCAAATAAATAAAAATATAATTTTTTTAATAATTAAAATTTTTACATTAGATGATTATGCACTTCTACACGGACGCCTTTACGCTTTAAGATATGAGTTGGATAGAACATTGTAGCTTTGATCTGAACCCTATATATATTATAAAAAAAAGTCCACTAATATGTATAAAAAGTTAATTCATTACATTTATTTTAGTAGTGTCTTAATTTTAATTTTAGTGATCATTTATAAAAAGCAGGTAGCTTCTATATCTACCAACTCTTTAATTTCAAGATTTCAATTCTATCTTTAGTGATATTTCTTTATATGAATACAATAATATATATATATATAAACCACAAGACTCAAAGAGCAATTGTGTTAAATTCATGTACAGATCATTACTCCAACTAATAAGACAACTTTGTGCTTGATCAAATTAAGACAGATAAAATGAATCTAACAATATTAAAAAGGCCAAAGAATTAAAAAAAAAAAAAATGAAACAAGCCACATATAAATATTTTAAACAAAAGCAGAAGAAATCAGATGAAAGTGCATGTTTGCCCTCGTCTCCTGCTCTAGTAAGGGAAGCTGGTGGCACCATTTCCCCTCCAAAAAGCTTCCTTTCACCCAAAAACTTAAACCCCATTCTTTCCATCATTTCCCAAAACCCCAATTCTGTTTCTTGGCCTTTCTTTAATGTCTAATTCTTCTCAGGTTCAGGTAACTCTCTCCATTACTAGCATTTCAATCTATTTAACTAAGTTGGTATCATTTCTTTTTGCCTTTTGTTTTGTCGAAGTCCGGGGAAGGGCCGCACCTCAAAGGAGTGTGATGTATGCAGCCTACCTTGATGCGATCACAGTGGCTGTTTCCACTACTCGAACCTATGACTTATAGGTCGCATGGAGGCAACTTTACCAGTTGCTCCAAGGCTCCCCTTCAAAGTGCTCACATTGATTTTATTTTATGTTTGGTTAAAAAAGGTTGGATGTTTGGTGCCTCTATGTGATAATTTGGAAGAGGATGAGAAGAGTTGCATACCCAAGATTCCACTTTTAGAAGGGGCTAATTGGGTTGGCCGCAATTGCATTCCAGTTACTGATAAACGGCTTAGCCGCAAGCATCTTACTGTTACCGCCACCTCCACTGGCTCTGCTGATGTCTTCGTGGTACTATTCCTGTATCGTTCATGTATCTTTTTATGGTATGTGTTGTATAATATTGGCCTGTGATGAGTTTAAATGGAGTAACATTGTTAGTGAGGATTCATAGACCCGACATCAACTTCATTGGAACCGAGGTGTGGTAGTAGTAGTAATTGTTGTTCATGTATCTTTTTATAATATATATTGTGTATCATTGACCCGATGAGTTTATATGAAGTAATATGGTAAAAGGGGATTTATATACCCAACCCTAACTTGTTGGAACAATGGCATAGTAGTAATTGTTGTTCATGTTTCTTTTTATTATATGCATGGCATAATATTAGCCTGAGATGAGTTCAAATGGGTAACATGATCCGCCAGGATTCCTAGAGCTGTCATTGGGACCGATGTGTCGTAGTAGCAGTAGTTGCTCATGTATATATATTAGTCAATCACTCAAGAATGACTCAATCTCAGATTAAATGGTTCGGCTGTGTCCATTTACCTATTCAGGTTGAATTAATAAGTAGAAGATTCATCATAGTTAATATGATACATACATGTTGGAGTGTGTGCGCAAATGCGCACACGTGCCTGCGCATTTTGTGAATTATCCTCTTTTTTATAATTTGCTGTTTGATGCTAGGATTCTTGACAATATGCTTGTTTGAGTCTGTAGTTGTGATGCTGAATTGGCTGCTAGGTTTCCTAGACTTGTATACTGAGTGATTGATGGGTTGATTGCAGTTTTGAAAGTTGTGGCGCCAAAGTTCATGTATAACACTGCTTAGTTTTGTCCGCACTTGTGATAGCATTTCAAATTATTTACATATGTAAAAGTATAAAGGTGTTCTTAAATTCCATTTGAAGTATGTTCTTTGGAATAAAAGTGGGGAATGGATTGCAGGAAGGGACAAACCCAGTAATTATAAGATCAAAGGATGAGAGAAAGAAGCTTTTGTCTGGAGAGAGGTGGAAACTCGAATGTGGTGATGTCATTGAGTTGATACCTGGGCATTACCTTTATAAGTATGTTAGATCAGCTCCTAAGGATGAAACTTCTCTGGTCAACAAACAAAAAAGGCCTTTAAGTGAAGAAAGTGTTATTGACAAAGGTAAGAAGAAAGCTCGAGAAGTCTGTCAAGAGGAAGCTTTAGAAAAGGTATGGCTTTTTTTGTTTCCTTTATTTTGGCTCTCAATAGATAGAGTCTGCAAGTAGATTATTGGAAAAAAATATGTAAAAAGAAAGTTTAAATCTTTTTTACTTGTTAAGTAAATCTTTGGCACACAGAATAAGCTTCACAATAATGGCCAAGGAACCGATAGCTCTGCAGAGGCCATACGTCAGTTTAGGGTTCCCAAGCATAAGTTACCACTCACATACAGATTGCTGAGAGTGCGTGAGCTGCCAGCATGGGCAAATACGGAAGCCGTGTCTATTAATGATGTTATTCAGGTAAGTTAAGCATAATGGTTGTTCTGGGATTTGTTGTGTTTGCATGAGATGGTGGTCCTCCTAGGTGCATTAGTGTTCACGAATTAGTATAGGGGCAAAAAAGATGTGACAAGTTTGCTTTCGAATTGCCTGAACTGATGCTTCCCTGGTGATTTCATGATTCTAGCTCCTTTCTTTTCAAGTCTTTAGTCTTGTATATATTTATTAATACTTTTCTACAGATAAAGTTTATCAAAACTAAATGGCAGCAAAGACTTTAGAGCATTGTTGTTTAACATGTTCCAAGTGCTCTCTGTGCAGCGGTGTGTCCTATAGCCTTTACTACCTGTTATAACGTCCCACATTGGTTGAGATAATGGATTGTTGTCTCCCTTTGGTCTTGGTCTATCCTCACTTCATGAGCTCTATTTTGGGGTTGAGTATGACTCGGTGTCCATTTTATTTACATGGTATCAGAACCAAACTCATCCCTATGCCAATGTTGAGCTCCTATATTATATTCCATCCTCTAGATTTCCAGCCCTGGGTGTACGAGGGGTCTAAGGGATATACCACATTGGTGAGGGAATGGTTTGATATTTTCTGTTTATGGTTTTGAACAATCCTCACCTCATAAGCTAGGGTTTGTGCCGTGCTGTATTTGTTGGATAATGTCTATGTTTGTGTTGGTGGCTCTGACATTGGTTCCAATACTTATCACAGGGGAATGTGCTTGTAGCTATTCTTTCGAATTACATGGTGGATATGGATTGGCTACTTTCCGGTGAGTTCTGCATTTTTTGTCTTTTCGTCTGTTTTCGTGTTTCTAATTTTGTTCCCAATATCTGTTTCTCCTTTTATTTATGCGTATTGACTTCTTGAGTATTTTGATGAAGTTGTTTCCTAGCTTACCAATTCTGCCCAAGTTTACTATGCTTTTGCTGATCCAACCATCCCAGTCTTTTTTTTTTTCAAACTTGTATGTTTGGAATTTTTCACTTCAGTTGCTTACATTGCCTCAAAGTACACTTGCATGCAGTCTTATTTATGTCTCTCGTTCATGTATCTTATGTGTGCTTATTTGTGGTTACCATTGTTTTTTCTTTTTTAATTCTTTGTTTAAGTTTACTTGCTTTACAAACTAAGTTACTCTTTTTTCTGTCTGAAGACTGTTTTCCTGGTCCTTTCTATTGTAGCTTGTCCAACTCTTAAACAAATTCCCAATGTTCTCGTCATTCATGGAGAAGGTGATGGTGTCATGGAGTACATGAAGGTAACATTTTAAGTTACGGGAATCTGATGTCCGAGCTTCTGGTAGATTAATTTTCAACTTTTCTATCCTCTTCCTTCACAGAGAAGCAAGCCTGCAAATTGGATTCTTCACAAACCTTCTTTACCCATTGCATATGGAACACACCATTCGAAAGCCATGCTTCTTGTCTATCCAACAGGAGTGAGAGTCATTGTACATACTGCAAACTTGATCCATGTTGATTGGAATAACAAAAGCCAGGGATTGTGGATGCAAGATTTCCCATGGAAGGATCAAAACAATTTGGGCAAGGATGGTGGATTTGAAAACGATTTGGTTGATTATCTAAGTATGTTAAAGGTACAGATGAAATCAAACCCGAAACAAAGAATAACTTTCCGTTGTATCGAATAGCTTTCGATGTTTTAAAGGTTTGTTTAAATTTGAATAGAATCTTAAATTTTAGCCATTCTCCTCACACTGATTTTTAATACAAAGTATTACCACATGTGTCTGCACTTCATTTTGGTAGTTCATATTTATGCTTCTTTTCTGATTGACAGCCTAACATTAATGACACATCATTGACTTTTTATTAGTTGCCAATCTTCATACTCACGAAAATATAGACACAAAAGAGGAATATTTGAGAAGTACACAACCGTAATTTCACTGTTCTGGACCTGCTTATATTATGCGCATTTGGGTAGAAAACTAACATTGAAGACACATTTTAGACTTTTCATTTGTTTGCCAATATTCATGCTCACAAAAGCTATAGGCTTATAAAAAGGAATATATCAGAATTAACTCTTTTTATCTCATCTTCTATACAACTCTTGTGTGAATTGCAATACTGAGTCCCGTTGTACCACTATTATTTTCTAACCTCGAGAACTGTGTTTCCCTTTGTGAAGCTTGTTTCATGGTTGTGGGGGTGGGGGGGTGGGGGGGGGGGGGGGGGTTATTGAAAGAAATGTGAAAAAGCTTACCCTGGATCTTAGACAAGTAATATATCATTGTCAGATTTTTGTTCATGGTCAAAGAAATTAAATGGGGTTGTGTACAGCCTCTGCAATTAATTCTTATATGCTCATATGGTAAGTTTGTTCATCACCAGAGCTAAGGCATATGTAGAGTGACAGTGGGCATGTCCACACAGGAAATCTCTTCAACTATCTGGAGGAACTGAAAACTACACCTCAGTACCCTATGCCTTTAGTCATTTTGGTTTCTTAATCTTCGTGACCGATTTATTTATGAAGTAGTACAGTAGTTTGTTTCTGCAATATAAAAATTGTCAAATGTCTCATTCTAAGAGGATATCTATGGCTATATGTATCTGTAGATGCTGCTTAACATGTTATTTTAGAGGAAACCCTGCCTGTTATACATTAAATCAGGACCGAGGAGGCTCGCGCATTTGTGGCGTTTGCATTCTGATGTGATTTTAGCTTTTTCCCTTCTTTTCAATTCACCCTCTTCTATCAGAATATTTTCTTTTTCCTTGATATTGTTTAATTCTGTTAAAATTCTTGCAGTGGCCGGAATTTACTGTTAATATACCAGCCTTTGGAAGATGCAAGATTAATTCCTCATTCTTCAAGAAATTTGATTACAGTAGCGCAACGGTACTTTCTCATTTGCTTTTCTGTAATGATCTTTTGTCTCCCTAGCTGCAACTCTATCTCATTTGTGCTCACAATTGTATGCTGATTCAGTATTCAGACACTTACGTCTGAGGTTTTACCGACTCCCAGGACATAATATCCATTTCTTTAGTGGTAGCTCCCTTTGATTTACAGCTCATAGGCAGCCCTCACCATGGTATTTTCATCATGTTTTCTCCTGTCAAACATGTTTTCAAAAATGTTCATCTTTAGCCGAGGGTCTATCGGAAACAGTCTCTCCACCTTGGTGGGGGTAGGTCTAGGTCTGCTTACATCTCACCCTTCCTAAACCCCACTTGTGGGATATCACTGGGTGTGTTGTTGTTGTAGGCAGCCCTCACCACTAAAAAGGAGAAAAGAAAGGAAAATATAAAAGTAAAATAGAGCTGAGAAACATGGCATTTCACTCTCACATTTTAGAAGTAGTGTGTTGTTAGATGAAAAAGTTTGCTTTTACGTGTAAGAATAGGAAAGAGAGGCCTGCATAACTGGGGTACTATGCCTGGCATCTTTCACCAGTTATCATGGAAGCTGATTCTTCATTTAGATTCTTGTATCCATGTCAGGCAGAGGTTACAAGAACTATAAAGCGTTACTTGACATTTTTAAGAAGCTGTGTGGGAACTGTTTGTGGTATGGTTGGAAGTGCAATGTGATAACATGACCTTGAAGTCATCGTTTCTCCGATTCCAGGTCAGGCTAGTTGCATCTGTGCCTGGATATCACTCAGGTCCTAGTTTGAGGAAGTGGGGACACATGAAGTTACGTGCTATTCTTCAGGATTGTACTTTTAGCAAAGAATTTCAGAAGTCTCCTCTTATTTACCAGGTATTTGTATCTTTTTGAGTTCCATTCAGCTCCAAGGATCTTTCACAAGATGTTTGTATGCTACGCCCCGCATTATCAATTACCCTTAACATCTGTTCTTTCATTCTAAACTTCTTTCACGCGATTTAATTGATACAACAATTGCCTCCTGCAGTTCTCCTCCCTAGGTTCTTTGGATGAGAAGTGGATGGCAGAGTTTGCTGCTTCAATGTCAGCTGGAGTTTCAGAAGATAAAAAGCCTCTGGGCATTGGGGAGCCAACGATAGTATGGCCCAATGTAGAAGACGTTAGATGTTCTTTGGAGGTAATATTGAACAAGTCCTGTTAGATTGTTACTGTCTTCACTGACTCGATTCTGGATGTCAAACATAAGTTATATAGTCCCTTCGATTCTTCTGGTTTCTTGACATCTTGAGAATCCTGTCCTCTGCTATATAGAGGAACTGCACAGCCTATTAGCGGCATTGACTTAAAAACCATAAGTAAGAACTTATCTTCTTTATTCATTTGAAATTTGCAATAGGTGATTGAAATACCTGACAAGTGATATTTCTAGTGCATGCCTCCATTTGCTTGCTACATACATGCTGAGATTCATAACTGATCTCTGACTCCTTTCATTTACTGATCATGAACTTGAATGCATCTTGCTTCATAAATGATTTTTAGCATATTGCTTCTTCTTCTAGGGATATGCAGCTGGAAATGCCATTCCTAGCCCGTTAAAGAATGTGGAGAAGGAATTTCTGAAGAAGTACTGGGCTCGATGGAAAGCTAGCCACACTGGTCGTTGGTATAGTATCCTTATGAAGTTTTTGCTCATTTCCGTTGTGGAATTGTATTAATGTTATTTTTATGTAAAAAATAATTGGTTACAATAATCTTGGAATTGAGACCTTGTAGTAGCACTTGAACCTGTTTTTGTTCTCGTTAGGTAAGATGACTGTCTGTTTTTGGTTCTATTACGAAAAAAGTAAAAAAGTAGACCATGGTGATGTTTGGATAGGTGGGAGCAAAGTGGTGGCGGTGGTGAAAAAGTGCTTATAGTTTTGGATGTTCTCTTGTGGTGGAAATGAAAGCTGTCGCACTAGCATCACCTTTAATAAACTTGTCTCTGGCAAGGGAAGGCTGTGTGACTAGTGTAACCTTTTCTAAGCTTGTTTCGAGTAGGCTAAGAAGAATCAAAATTTATGCATGCTATTTCTAATCAGAAAAAGCTTATGCTTGCAATTTCTACTTTAATCCTAGTTTGCTGAATGCTTTGGTGACTGTTATAAACTCAATTAATATCTTACTTGTAAAATGATGTGGTAATTGTCTAAGTTTTCCTTATAATTTTTTTTTTTTTAAAAAAAAAAATTGTCAATGTTTGAATCGCATGACAATGTACAGAGGAGGATCAGTGTGAAGCTGATGTAGGATCAATGGTTCTAGTGAAAATGAGGTGTACTTGCAAAATCACAATTTACAGGCATAAATTCCAAAAACCCTCAATACCAAGAACATTAAAAGAACTATTTTCCACTCTGTAGTTCTAGTGAAGATCTGATGCATGACTGTACAAAATATCCTTCAGTTCTGATGTATCAAAGAACTTGTAACTTATAACTATTTTCAGCACTATCTTGGTGCTGCTCATTTATAAAATACTGTTACCATTCTCAAAAAAAAAAAAAAAAAAAGAATTTTCATTTCTGATTCTTGATGACAAAAATCTCCTTGTGAATGTTGCATGCGCTTTGCTGAAATTATGGTGAACACTTCAGGCAGTACATGGGTCAAACTTTACTGCTGATGAATTTAGATGCCTAATCAGGATTCAACTCCTGCTTTATTTGATTTTCTGGGAAAAGGAAACTTACCGTCTGTTCTTCTACTGTTTCAGTCGTGCAATGCCTCATATTAAAACGTTTCTACGTTACAATGGTCAATCATTAGCGTAAGACTCCTGAGACACTTCTTGGCAATTTGAGTTCCGCTCTAGAATTCAATGTTGCATGATTGCTTTTGGTAATGTTTTTTTCTTTCTCTGATATAACAGGTGGTTATTGCTTACTTCATCAAACCTCAGCAAAGCTGCCTGGGGGAGTCTTCAGAAAAATAATTCTCAGTGATGATTCGTTCCTACGAGGTATTTTTGTTCTCTCTGGAGAGTAGAAGCATTAAAGGAATGAACTAACATAGACTCATACTTAATTAGGGAAAGATTCCAGATTTGCCCCTGAACTATCGACAATTGCCTTCTTTTACACTTGGCACAAAAATGCACTCACTGCGATATTGGACCACTTTTGTCCCATTTTTAGTAATTACCTCCGCATGTACATTTTAATCAGTCCTAACACAATAAACCACTGCCACATATACGGACACAGACACGTAGAAAGTCCCCCCTTTACCCTCCCCTGAAGTTGAATCTATCTTTTATTTGTGATAGTTCTCATAGATTGATATTGATATCTTTTTTATCCTCTCGGGTTCATCTTGACTTGAGCTTCCAAAAATGACGGTTCAAGTATAACTTATTTCTATCCTTGGCAGCTAGGGGTGCTCTTTTTGCCATCTTCTATTAAACGTGGGTGCGGATTTTCTTGTACAGATAGTGGTTATTCATCTAAGGTACAATTATCATCTAGGTTTTTCATGTTTTCTATATGCTTTATTAGCTTGATATGTATCTTCTGTTTTTTAATATTTTTTATTTACAGGATGAAACTAGCATGCACGAAGAGAAAAGAATAAAGCTGGTCACTCTAGCTTGGCAAGGAAAAGGAAATCATGATTCTTGTGAAGTAATCAAGTTGCCTGTGCCTTATGAGCTTCCTCCAAAACCATATTCTCCTGAGGGTCTGAGCTCTCCTTCTCTATTAAACACCTATTATACTGCTCTCAGATAACATTAAGTTCACTGCAATTGTTGTTAAATGCAGATATTCCTTGGTCATGGGATCGTCGCTATACTAAGAAAGATGTATATGGCCAAGTTTGGCCGAGACAAGTAAAGCTTTACACTAACCAGGGCTCATGATATTCTCAATAATGGGATTGTTGTGTTAGGCGATAAGTTGATGATCAAACGGCACTGGATTAGAGTCCTTGGTTCTGTATATATTCTTAGATAGGGAACCTTTAGAATATTTGTTCTAGTTATCAGCTGGTTTGCCACAAACAGTGGATGATCTTTTTTATCAGTCGGAACTAGATTAGAGTCCTTGCTGCTGTAAATATTCTTAGGCAATGAATCTTCAGAATGTTAGTACCATTTATCAGCTGGTTTTCCATATACAGTTGATGAATTTTTCTCACCTTGCCTTGTGCTTTTAGTTCTTGCTATTCTTACATGGTTTTCTATTTACACTAGCAATGCACCCATCTTGTCCAATGCCATCATCTTTTGGGTCAAGCTTTTATGAGTTGCAAATACATTACTCTAGCCATACGGATATAACTTGTGCTTGTGGAAGGTAGCAGGTATCCAGTGGTTGAGCTGCACACAAGTTGGCCCATACACCACGATTATCAAATCTTTGATTAAGTTGAGTGAATTGGTCGTGTGTGACTTCTAGCAGGGATGGTATGATAGACTTGTGAGACTTGATGCTTGAAATTATTTAGTTTCTGACTAACTCTGATTTGGCCGATATGTCGAATTATTATTTTAAGGGACTTGTATTAGTACAAGTTATATCCGTATGGCTAGAGTAGTGTATTTGTATTTTGTTAGAAAGCTGAGAATAAATATTATTACAAATTTCACATCTACAGCATAATCTTTTAATGCATTTGTACATATGTTTTATTTGCAAATAATGAAATATTTCTCTACTCTTTTTTTCAAACTTCAAGCAAATATTGTCCAAACGAGCTATAACACATTGAAAAGAGAGGGAAAGAGAAAATAAGATATTGAGGTTGGCCATGATGCTCGGGTCATGATAAACGTTAATATCCGGTAATTAACTGAAAGATAATATGAAACCTGAGATTCCAAAAAAATGAATAACAATCCAAGTGTGTGATCATTCTAAAATTTGCAACATTTTCAGTTTTCTTGCATCTCTCCCTTTCTATGTATATATAAAACCTTCTATATCTGTTCTCATCTCATCTTCTGTAATTTTCATTAAATACAATTCTTTTTCCAAGATTTCCAATTTCCTAGCTCCACCACCTTAGGCCTCTCCCCTATTCTTCTTCTTTGTCAGGTAAATTCTTTACCATTTACAGTTTTCTTTAAAATAAAAAATTCTTTAATGCAATTCTTGTTGTTAAGAGTCTCTCATAATATCAACATTTCCATTATTTCTTCTTCTATTATTGTTTTTATTCATTCCAGCTGATTTCTTGTTTGATACTTATTTAATACAATGAATTGCAATTTTGGTTATTAACAATTTATTGTATCAGAGTTTCTAGACCCCACTCATGTGATTGCATTAGGTATGTTGTTGTCGTCGTAATAGAAAAAATTCATTGGACCTTCTTATGAGGCTTGTTTATGTAGGTGTCAATTTTTTTATTTTTATTCTCTATTTGGTGTTAGTTCCTGAGGATTTTGACGTCCAATTTGTTCTTGATTTGACGTTGAAGAAATAGAGAAACAGAACGGGTCTTCTATAACCATGAAGGGGATAATTAATCAATCAAGTCCGCCTCAATCACAAACTAGTTTGATTAATGATTTGAGATAATATAAGAACAAATTGCTTTGGTTAATCATGGTTTTGTTTTAGTAACAAGGATGTTGAGCACGTGTCAGCAAATAGGTCCAATGGCAAAGACACATTGCTTCAAGTAGTGCTATCTGACATTGCTTCGCTGAAAATTTTGATACGTAAAAGAGTAGGCCGATGCACAAAACATTCCGCATTCACATAAGATTCGGAGAAAGGCCGCATTCCAAAAGGTGTGATCTACGTAGTCTATCCTGATGCAAGCATCAATAATTATTTCCACGACTTGAACGCGTGACCTTTAGGTCACACGAAGTCAACTTTACCTTTCAAAATTTGACATGTAGTCACATGAAAAAAACACACACACACACAGAGACAAAATACTAAAACACTTGAAAGCAAAGTACATATAAGCCTTATTAAAACTTCACAGCCTTAAATGATCTATACTCCGATATTAGATTGTGACAAAATGTTAATAATACTTACGTAAAATCCTTCTAATGCCACGGAATAGGTGGCCATGCGTTTCCATCAGGTTCTTTGTTGGAGAATAACTTGCCTGGTGTATAGCATTTAGGTGACAAAAATGATTATGCTTTCTCTGTTCTAGACTTCTAGTATTCTAGCCTTGAAAGAAATTAAGTACAGCCTGTATAATAGGCTGCATAAAGGAGGACCAATTTGTTGGCATGAGTATAGGTTTTCACATTTTTTTTGTTGGTCTTTTGTGACACATATTTATCTTTAACAAATAGAATTATGCATTTATGGTCCATCTAATAACAAGATACCAATACCTTTTCTATTCCTCCCCTTAAATTTTACTAATATCTTAGTACATCCATGAGCTTTCAGGTGAATTAATTCTTTATTTCATATTTTCATTTCAGCTTGAATTTTGCATTCAAGGTTGCTCTCTGTACTTCTTGCAAAACTAGGTTCATGTCTGAGATCGATATCCAAATTCCTACCACCTTTGGTATGTTGTATTTCTTTTTAACATTATTCTTTTTCCCTGATCAGTGACGATCTATTCCCCAGTTCCAGCTACTTTTACTTCTTGATATTGCTCACTGCTAGGTGTTTCTCTTCTTCCCTTTCCTGAAAAACTCTCAGCAGCAGAGTTACATGCAACAAAGAGGTCCAATTGAATCTCCTTCGTTGAGAAATTATATAGTGCAAATAGGATGAACTATATATCTTTTGTGAATATATGACTTGCCTTGATAAAGAGAAGTTTCAGTGCAGTGGTAATTAGACATGTATAATGGGCCGCGCCACGAACCATTAAGCATGCAGGAGGTGGTTCAAAAATTAATTTAGGTTACCCGGTTCGAATCCTCAATTGTGGCATTCAAGAGTGCTCCTACAACAATACAATGTTGTATTTGTTGACGCTATCTGTTGTGGTAGTTCATTAATAAAAGCAACAGAAGCTTCTGCTTTTGTGTATACTCATTTCTATATCTAAGAAATTCCGTGAATTTCAATAGAGCCACTGGAACAAATTTATCTTAATTGGACTAATTTCTTTGCAACCAACTGATTGGAGTAACACTCTTTTGCGCCTTGTATGGCGTTGACAGATCCCTTTGCTGATGCAAATGCTCAGAACTCAGGTGCTGGTGCAAAAGAATATGTGCACATTCGTGTTCAACAGCGAAACGGAAGGAAAAGTCTGACTACTGTTCAAGGACTGAAGAAAGAATTCAGCTACAATAAAATTCTGAAGGACCTCAAGAAGGAGTTTTGCTGCAATGGTACTGTTGTGCAAGACCCTGAACTGGGCCAGGTGAATAACCGATTTCATTCTTTTTTATCTTGCGCATTTCATGTACTTGGTACTGCTCACCAGCACATGTATCGGTAACTATGTCAGCAAAGACTTATGTGGATGAGAAGAAATCGCAAAGAGTATTCTGTCTCTGCAATTTGAACCCCATCCTCCATAATTTTCATCCTAGTTCGTTGACCGTTAGATCACACCTTTGTATTAGGTTGATGCCAATGTTTCTTTCACCTCTACTGATTGTTTTATTTACACAGGTCATCCAACTTCAAGGCGATCAGCGGAAGAATGTTTCAACCTTCCTCGTACAGGTTACATCTCACGCCTATTTCTTGACATCTAACATATAATCTAAGAACTGTTTTAATTTTCTTTTAAAAAGGCGACCATTGTAGTAAAGAGTTTAAGTTTCTGCTTCGCAGAGTGAAATATTATTTGTACGTATAATCATATCACTTAATAGTACTGAAACTATAAAAAATCTTTTCATGTATATAACGTAAATCCTTTAGTACTTAATATAATGTGGGGCTTTGGGTGATTTTAGGCTGGCATTGTGAAGAAGGAAAACATCAAGATTCATGGTTTCTAAGTACACATGCAAAGGAAGGGGATAAATGTAATTGCAGTGTCAACTTCCAGTTTGTTCTTAACATCAAGTGCTACGCCACAGTTTCTGATTTTAACCTTCTCTGGCATACTCCATCTAGCAGAAACTGGTATATTAGTAGCTTGTTGATGTGCACATCAGTATATCAAAAGTCTGGTGATTGTATGGGAATGCTGCATTTTCTGAGTCCCCAATGGAGGTGGAGAAATCACTCCAAAAGTTTAGTACCACATTATACTGTATTTCGGATGAACATCTGTGTCATTCTGTATATAATTTACTGTTATGCATTTGCTTATTTCATGAGCTTTTTATTGATCTTAATGTATTATTTTGCAGATTGTGTTTGTTTAAAAATCATGGGCATGTGTGATTTCTAGTTTAATAATGTGGAAATCATAGAGAAAGCGATTCTGCATGCTTTGAATATATGCAGAAAGCCTAGTCTAGACTAACTATACAAAATGTGATCAGATAACTATTGTGTTAGTTAAATTATACAATAGGCAAGATTTTCCAGAGCTAAATATGTAAAGATAAATCCTCCTAAACATAGTTAAATACTTGATTTAGTTAGTTAAATCTAAAACAATATAAATTTTAAGGTGAAACAACTGCAATTCATTCAATCAGGAATTTTGGATTGTCAAACTGTCGAAGAAATAGAAAATGGAGGGGAATGAATCCAAACAATTTTGTCAAATCCTCCCCAAACTAGATAATTTCGATTTATCTAAACTAGTTTTCCAACTCGTGGGTCTATTATCCAAGGTAAGTAGGTCAGATTTGCCCCTGAAAAACTATGCGAACTGGTCCAAATTTGCCCCAAAACATTGAAAAATAATTTCGTCCAGCTAAATATATACGGAAAAAGGCCAAATATATCTCTCAATTTTCAAGTATTGTTTAGCCTTACATCCATCTTTTCGGTTAAAAATACCCCTTCCGTTAATGTTTGGGATGTATATATCCCGGGAAACATACTCGGCATATATACAACACAAAAATAATTCAAAAGTCCTCCCCTTTTTAATTTTGCCCCAGTTACAAACCCGACCTACTCTATTAACCAGTGAACTGATCCAAATCTCACATAAAACCCAACACAAAAAAAAAAAAAAAAAAAAAAAAATAGACCAGAATGATTCATATAACTTCATTTCTATTTTCTAATAAAAGGTGAATTAATTAATTTCCAATTCAAGAATAAAAATCGGTTACGGGATTAAGATTTTGGAGGAACAATAAGCAGGGGAATTATTTTTTTTTTCAATCTTGAGGTCATTTTCTACCAACGTAGAGAACAGATTGGGAGCTACTCTTCCCATGTTGTGCTAGGACAAAAAATATAAACGGTATTAGGCGTACTAATAGTAGTTTTACCGGCCTCTTATATATTTGTTTGTGAATTTCGTAAAAATACATAAACCTAGATATTAATAAAATAAAAAAATAAACAGCATGACTAATTATCTCTAAGGCAAGTTGTTCTTTGTTAATTCTAAATAAATTATGTTTGACAACCTCAATATATAAGGAGGGCAAATGTGATCTTCTAGCAAATTAAGTCATATACCTCTCATCAGCTTTTATGCAGTCTAAATTCCTCGTCCTAATATCATTACAATGAGTATAGAAGACAACGTGTTGGATCGGGTCATATCCTAATTTTTTTATAGTTGGGTTGGATTTTATTGAGGGATTTGGGTCGGGTCACAAGTTAAAAATGGGTTAAATTTGTAATTAGGGCGAAACTAAAAATGGGTGGGTTTTTGTATTATTTTTGTGTTGTAGGTATGTCACCTATGTTTACCGTTAAAGAGAGGGATATATACACTCCAAATATTAATGGGAGGGGTATTTTTACCCCAAATATTAATGGGAGAGGTATTTTTAACTAAAACGATGAATGGGAAATAGGGCAAAACAAATTTAAAAGTAGAGGAGTATATTTGGCCTTTTTCCGAAATATATATATCCCTATCATAACAATTAATTCTCTCTACTATAATTAAATACTATACAAGGACCATCATTACTCCACCACAACATGCACGAGAAAATATACAACGTTTCACGCAAAGACCATCTCAGTCATACTATATATCTATCTCATACCTTTTACTTGCCAGTTGCCACTTTTCCAATCACCACTTTACCTCCACCAAACATGGTAGCTCAGCTACTATAACCCCACCTTAGTTGCCATAATACAATTATGAAAAATAATTTAAAAGTTGAATATTGTGTTCGTGTGTTCGTTTTAATAATAGGTCGTTGTGGAGTTCTAACATTGTTATATATTGGTTATCTAATAAAGTTTGGTGATGGTGTTCAGACAAATGTGGAAATTCAATTTGACGGTGCAATTGATCATTATTATTGAAGTTCTGCTTGGTGATTCAAAGATGAAGTTAATTAACCAATTTTAGTAACTAAGACAATACGTTGATATATATATTCTATCACATTGACAACTTGAGATTCTAGAGTTAACGAGAAAACATATCAAGATACCACAAAATGCGGTGCAATTGGTTATATTATTGAAGTTCTGCTTGGTGATTCAAAGATGAAGTTAATTAACCAATTTTAGTAACTAAGACAATACGTTGATATATATACTCTTATCACATTGACAACTTGAGATTCTAGAGTTAATGAGAAAACATATCAAGATAGCACAAAATGCAATGCATGGTAAGTGCACATCACTAGTTCTAATTTTGGTTCGAAAAAGTATGTCAGTTAAGTGGAAAAAGGTAGGGCGGTTCCTTTGTCATCAAGTTTCGAACTGTGAACATTGTGTTTTTTGGGTATTAAAAAGTCATAAGATAATCATTGTCTTCTTTAATTAGGGGTTAGAGTTTAAGTTTCGTACTGGTACACCATCATAAAAAGCATGATAGGATAATATGGGAAAATTACACTATGTATACAAAAAGTTCCCACTATATATTTTTAGAATTTTTACACAAAAGTACAATTTTTAGAACTTAATAACCAAACATAGCAACATTTTAGCAAAATAACACTATACAGAGAAAAACACAAGTTAATTACAAAGAGCAAAACATAGCAATATTTCCTATTACATACCAAACTCTTACATTCTTCCTCCTATTTCCCCCACTATCACTTTTGCTCCTCCCATTTTCCTCTATTTCACTTTTCCTCCCACCATTTCCCCCAATTTCACTTTTACTCCTCCTATTTCCCCCAATTTCACTTTTCCTCATCTCATCCTCACTGTATATCGTTGTATCTCACCGTATCTCGATGTTTCTCAACTACCAACCACCTCGTATCTCGTTGTATCTTCCGTATCTCACTGTATCTAACTATTTCTATAGTGTTTCTGCATCGTTTCAACTGTTTCTGCAGCACTGTATCTAACAGTTTCTGCACCGTTTCTACTGTTTTTGCAGCACTAACAGTTACTGCACCGTATCTAGTTGTATCTCACTGTATCAACGCTGTTTCAGCACTGTTTCAAATTATTTCAATACCGTATCTAACTATTTCTCGACTGTATCAAGCTATTTCTTAACTGTTTCAGCATTGTTTCACCCCGTTTGTGCACTATTTCTCACTGTTTCTAAGCTATTTTCACCTTTTTAGCATTATTTCATATTATTTTTTATATTTTATTTTGGAATTTTTCACAAGCGGTTTCAGACTGTTCATATTGTTTCATCACCGTTTCAGACTATTTCAACTCTGTTTCAGACGGTATCATAGTGTTTCAATACCGTTTTGAGACTGTATCTTATTGTTTCAATGTCGTTTTAGATTGTTTCAATAACGTTTCAGACTGTTTGAACACTGTTTCAGACCGTTTCAACTCCGTTTCAAACTGTATCATTGTGTTTCAATACCGTTTCAGATTGTTTCAACTCCGTTTTAGACCGTTTCAACCTATTTAAGACTGTTTCAACAACGTTTTAAAGTGAGTTTCTCCTTTTTAGATCAAAATATATGAAAAGTTGGACCCACCCCCAAATCTGATTCAAATCAGATCCAAACTTGGATTTGATGATGATGCAGCGACTAAGAGCCAATTTCAAGTTAAGATCTAAAATCAGTAGCCAATTTCTTCCTTAAAAGTTATATTGGATTTTGCGACCGTCTACGTTATCAGAACATCAGATCTAGATCCCTGCACGTGTAACAAACAACCAGATCGGAATCAGAGCAGTCGAGATCAGAGCACCCGAATACTACAGCGACAATGGCTGCTCTCCGCCATAGTCCTTTCCCGTTTCTCCCTCATCGGAATCGGAACAGTCACAGCTTCTGAGTTGAAGTTCCGTTACTGTTTGACTTGGATTTGGGGTTGAGGGTGATGGATGATGGGGGTGGGGGTGGGGGCGATAGTATGTGTCAGGGGTGGGTGGAGGATCTGTTTCTATTTGGATCGTGGTTGTGGGGTGGGAGTGATGGTGGTGGCGGCTAATTTGGTTTGGGAATAATGGAGAAAGTGTTTTAGAATTTGTATGAGAGTGGGGTATAACTGTAATTATAAAAATGAGATGTTTTGCTTATTGTAAAAATGTGCTAAAAAAATATTCTTATGTCTTGTAATTAGAAAAATATTGCTATTTTTTTAAAATTAAGGATGAAATTTTATATATTTGTGTAAAAAATTCTATATTTTTTTAGCTCATCTTTTTCAAAATTACTCTAAACAAATACCTAGCCACACCCTATATCTTTTTTAGCCATTCCTTTTTAGGGCTTTTTAGGCTTTCCTCCTCCTCCTCCTCCTCCTCCTCCTCCTCCTCCTCCTCCTCCTCCTCCTTCTTCTTCTTCTTCTTCTTCTTCTTCTTCTTCTTCTTCTTCTTCTTCTCTTTCACCATCACACCATTGCCCTTCCCTCCGACCACCACCTCCCTTCCCTCCGACCACCGCCCCCATCGTCACTGCGCGATCCCGTCATCCCTACTGCTCCAGCGAAACTGCCGTTGCTGCTTCGTTGGAGCAGCAGGGACGACGGAGTAGATCTGTAGTGGCGGTTTTGCTGCGCTTCTGTTCCGTTTTGCAGATCCATTTTGCATATCACCAGAGCTCTTTTATACATATCTGTATCCATACCACTGTTGGGATGTTTTTCCTCCGGCCACCGCCGACGACGACGGCCACTACTTCATCAATTTTATTTTGGGGATAATGGTGTTATTGAAAATGTATACACAATTTTGTTCTATTAAAATGTGTATACACAAATATAAGTAAAAAAAAAGTGTGTATGTATACCCAATAAATTTGACTGTATATACTATATTTTTGGGCGTAAACGCCGTGTATACATGACAAGACCGTTTGTATACACCTTGCCATTGTTTGTACATAGTGATATTCATTTTTGTGTATACTGGCTATAAAAAGTAAGTGCTAGTCAAAAATAAGAGGGAGGAGTTGACTGATTGCTGTCGTAATTATCCCTAAAATAATAGGGACCTTTATAATCAATTAAATTGAACTAACCATGTAAGAATGTAACGAAGGGGTGTAACCCTGGGCATTGTAATCATAGAATTGCAATGGATATTGATTGAATTCCATAAGAATAGAATTACAATCTTAGTTCAAGTAACCAAAAAGAAAGAGAAAAATAGAAAAGGGAGGTTCCAGATTTAGCTAACAAACTAACTAAGAAAAATAAAAGACAACATCATAGCATAAGCCCTAGTAGATTATGTTTCTCTTCTATTTATAGACATTTTCCCGGGGTCCCAAACGTAATTTGACATCATCCTAAATGTATCCTCAATCTTGGTTATATTCATAGCATTCCCCCCGTCCTCAATAAGAACCTTGTCCTCAAGGTTCGAGTTAGGAACAATAGTCCCACCAATTGTCTCCATACCAAGATGCTCTATGTAATCAAATGAGAGTGAATTTAGAGCCAAATATTCTTTCCTAGAGGCATGCAAAATTGGTGTAAAGCCAAATTCACTGAGCGCAACAACAGAGTGACAAAATTTGTCATAATCAACCAAGTGACAAAATTTGTTATAATCAATAAATGTAAACTTCCTCAAAGCAAAGACCACAAACTGCGCCATCTTAATGATAAATATAATGAATTTTTCACCATCTAGTACCCCATCATGCATGGGCCCAAGTAGAAGTGAAGGGATGACCATTGTTAGAATACCACTTTCCATATTTCCATAGCAAAGTCTTTCCTTGAACGCAAGTCCTGCCAATGCTGCATATAGTAGTCTTTCAAAGATAAGTGTATTATGACTAGCAACCATTTGCATCAAGAACTGGGTAGCAAGTGTGTGGTTATCATTCCCCATTCTCCACATAGGACCAAAATATACAAAGAATATTACCCTTCCAGTCCCAAGAAATAGAAGATGCAACTTGAAAGCTTTAGGAGTAGGATGTGCACCCCAACAAAAAGGTATAATGAAAATTATGTTTACGAATCCAAAGTATATGTAACAGTTGTTGACATCTTCATAGGGAATTTTTTCAGACCACTCAACTGCTCCAAATATATAAATCCACATTGCTCCGAAAGCCATAATGGTCATAACACCAGGCAGATCCAGAACCCATTTACGACCCTTCGACATTCCTCCTTTGCTGGCATTTGCTTCTTTCACACTGTCGAACTCATAGATGTAGTTCAGTTGACTGTTAATGAGGTAAGAATCTGTGCCAATACCTGAAATAACGCCTTCCGTGATAATATATTCCATAACTTCTTTAGCCAATGCCACAGAATGTTGTGCATCCTCTACTGAGTCATGTACACAG
Organism: Petunia secreta; assembly: GCA_029990175.1. Taxonomy (NCBI): domain Eukaryota; kingdom Viridiplantae; phylum Streptophyta; class Magnoliopsida; order Solanales; family Solanaceae; genus Petunia; species Petunia secreta. Next base: position 825,123 of record JARKIP010000175.1, on the reverse strand, counting down.
AAAGAAGATAGGTTCCCACTTTGCATAGGAAAATACTCAGGAGCTCTACGGTTTCTTAGAGACTCCGAATTTGCAGCCACTGGAAAACGTGACACACTGCCTTCTTGTGATAATTTTACAACATTACCAACAACATTTGAAAGAATTATCATTAGCCATTTTTCATCTCCAATTGTGAATTCCAGCAAATATGAAGTCCAAAAAATCATGACAAACAAATTTTCCACATATGTAATTGACTTGATTATGTGAAGAGCCTCTCTGAAGAAAGCATGACGACTGCACGTCACAAAGTAAAGCTGAAGGCTTCCATACTCTAGCCATTGTACCAAACTTGTCTGCGGCTTAACAAAGGGCCCGACATTATATAGGGAGTCCAATGGCAAGGCAAAGATGGGTGATTTTGGAAGTTGACGTGGCAGCCAAGTAACAATCAGATCTTCTCTAATGTCAATGTCATGCCCGGATTCACTAGCCCATAATTTTTGTGAAACGACCTCGGTCAGTCGTTTCGGAAGTTAGGATTCCGATTGACGTACCGATAATTTTAAAATATTCGTAATGTCCATTAGGACATGTCTGTAAAATTTGAGCTAAATCAGACTTCGTTTGGTAGGCATCGGAAGAAGGTTTCAGTTTTTATCGTTGATAAATATTAAAAAGAGATTTACGAGCTCGGTATTGGCGAATGAGCTCCGATTGGAAATCCGAAAGCGCCGTTAGGTTCGTATAATTATTTATGACTTTTGTAAACTTTCGAAAGTGAATTTCGATATTGTTCGGCTAGTTTTCGCTAAAATGTCGAAAGTTAAATAATTTTATTTTTTTCATTTAAATTCGCATCTTGAGTTTCGGGGGTCCGATTTGAGATCCGCCTTCGTGAGTATGTTGCATAATTTGGTTTGGGAATAATGGAGAAAGTATTTTAGAATTTGTATGAGAGTGGGGTATAACTGTAGTTATAAAAATGAGATGTTTTGCTTATTGTAAAAATGTGCTAAAAAATTATTCTTATGTCTTGTAATTAGAAAAATATTGCTATTTTTTTAAAATTAAGGATGGAAATTAATATATTTGTGTTAAAAATTCTATATTTTTTTAGCTCATCTTTTTCAAAATTACTCTAAACAAATACCTAGCCACACCCTATATCTTTTTTAGCCATTCCTTTTTAGGGCTTTTTAGGCTCTCCTCCTCCTCCTCCTCCTCCTCCTCCTCCTCCTCCTCCTCCTGCTCCTTCTTCTTCTTCTTCTTCTTCTTCTTCTTCTTCTTCCCTTCTCTTTCACCATCACCATTGCCCTTCCCTCCGACCACCACCTCCCTTCCCTCCGACCACCGCCCCCATCGTCACTGCGCGATCCCGTCATCCCTACTGCTCCAGCGAAACTGCCGTTGCTGCTTCGTTGGAGCAGCAGGGACGACGGAGTAGATCTGTAGTGGCGGTTTTGCTACGCTTCTGTTCCGTTTTGCAGATCTATTTTGCATATCACCAGAGCTCTTTTATACATATCTGTATCCATACCACTGTTGGGATGTTTTTCCTCCAGCCACCGCCGACGACGACGGCCACTACTTCATCAATTTTATTTTGGGGATAATGGTGTTATTGAAAATGTATACACAATTTTGTTCTATTAAAATGTGTATACACAAATATAAGTAAAAAAAAAGTGTGTATGTATACCCAATAAATTTGACTGTATATACTATATTTTTGGGCGTAAACGCCGTGTATACATGACAAGACCGTTTGTATACACCTTGCCATTGTTTGTACATAGTGATATTCATTTTTGTGTATACTGGCTATAAAAAGTAAGTGCTAGTCAAAAATAAGAGGGAGGAGTTGACTGATTGCTGTCGTAATTATCCCTAAAATAATAGGGACCTTTATAATCAATTAAATTGAACTAACTATGTAAGAATGTAACGAAGGGGTGTAACCCTGGGCATTGTAATCATAGAATTGCAATGGATATTGATTGAATTCCATAAGAATAGAATTACAATCTTAGTTCAAGTAACCAAAAAGAAAGAGAAAAATAGAAAAGGGAGGTTCCAGATTTAGCTAACAAACTAACTAAGAAAAATAAAAGACAACATCATAGCATAAGCCCTAGTAGATTATGTTTCTCTTCTATTTATAAACATTTTCCCGGGGTCCCAAACGTAATTTGACATCATCCTAAATGTATCCTCAATCTTGGTTATATTCATAACATTCCCCCCGTCCTCAATAAGAACCTTGTCCTCAAGGTTCGAGTTAGGAACAATGTTAATAGTCCCACCAATTGTCTCCATACCAAGATGCTCTATGTAATCAAATGAGAGTGAATTTAGAGCCAAATATTCTTTCCTAGAGGCATGCAAAATTGGTGTAAAGCCAAATTCACTGAGCGCAACAACAGAGTGACAAAATTTGTCATAATCAACCAAGTGACAAAATTTGTCATAATCAACAAATGTAAACTTCCTCAAAGCAAAGACCACAAACTGCGCCATCTTAATGATAAATATAATGAATTTTTCACCATCTAGTACCCCATCATGCATGGGCCCAAGTAGAAGTGAAGGGATGACCATTGTTAGAATACCACTTTCCATGTTTCCATAGCAAAGTATTTCCTTGAACGCAAGTCCTGCCAATGCTGCATATAGTAGTCTTTCAGAGATAAGTGTATTATGACTAGCAACCATTTGCATCAAGAACTGGGTAGCAAGTGTGTGGTTATCATGCCCCATTCTCCACATAGGACCAAAATATACAAAGAATATTACCCTTCCAGTCCCAAGAAATAGAAGATGCAACTTGAAAGCTTTAGGAGTAGGATGTGCACCCCAACAAAAAGGTATAATGAAAATTATGTTTACGAATCCAAAGTATATGTAACAGTTGTTGACATCTTCATAGGGAATTTTTTCAGACCACTCAACTGCTCCAAATATATAAATCCACATTGCTCCGAAAGCCATAATGGTCATAACACCAGGCAGATCCAGAACCCATTTACGACCCTTCGACATTCCGCCTTTGCTGGCATTTGCTTCTTTCACACTGTCGAACTCATAGATGTAGTTCAGTTGACTGTTAATGAGGTAAGAATCTGTGCCAATACCTGAAATAACGCCTTCCGTGATAATATATTCCATAACTTCTTTAGCCAATGCCACAGAATGTTGTGCATCCTCTACTGAGTCATGTACACAGAAAGAAGATAGGTTCTCACTTTGCATAGGAAAATACTCAGGAGCTCTACGGTTTCTTAGAGACTCTGAATTTGCAGCCACTGGAAAACGTGACACACTGCCTTCTTGTGATAATTTTACAACATTACCAACAACATTTGAAAGAATTATCATTAGCCGTTTTTCATCTCCAATTGTGAATTCCAGCAAATATGAAGTCCAAAAAATCATGACAAACAACTTTTCCACATATGTAATTGACTTGATTATGTGAAGAGCCTCTCTGAAGAAAGCATGACGACTGCACGTCACAAAGTAAAGCTGAAGGCTTCCATACTCTAGCCATTGTACCAAACTTGTCTGCGGCTTAACAAAGGGCACGACATTGTATAGGGAGTCCAATGGCAAGGCAAAGAAGGGTGATTTTGGAAGTTGACGTGGCAACCAAGTAACAATCAGATCTTCTCTAATGTCAATGTCATGCCCGGATTCACTAGCCCATAATTTTTGTGAAACGACCTCGGTCAGTCGTTTCGGAAGTTAGGATTCCGATTGACGTACCGATAATTTTAAAATATTCGTAATGTCCATTAGGACATGTCTGTAAAATTTGAGCTAAATCAGACTTCGTTTGGTAGGCATCGGAAGAAGGTTTCTTTTTTTATCGTCGATAAATATTAAAAAGAGATTTACGAGCTCGGTATTGGCGAATGAGCTCCGATTGGAAATCCGAAAGCGCCGTTAGGTTCGTATAATTATTTATGACTTTTGTGAACTTTCGAAAGTGAATTTCGATATTGTTCGGCTAGTTTTGCTAAAATGCCGAAAGTTAAATAATTTGACTTTTTTTCATTTAAATTCGCATCTTGAGTTTCGGGGGTCCGATTTGAGATCCGCCTTCGTGAGTATGTTGCATATATTTTATATAACTTGTATGCAAAAGTTGGAATTATTTCGAATAATGTAGGGTACCATTTTAATTTTCGTCGTGAAAAGAAAAAAAAACAAAATAAAATAAAAGAATAAAAATGAAAAAAATTAATTAATTAGAAACGGTGGTCCTTAGCTTTAAGCTAAGGACAAAGTTGGATATGGACAACATAAACAGAACAAAACGAGAACAGAGTAAAATATAACGAGAAAACGCAGCAGAAACAAAAAATGCAACAAAATAAGAAAAGGGGTCGGAGAAAAGTAGAATTTTTACCTTGAAACATTCAGGTAATGATCTTAATGCATTATTTGAGTTTATTACGTATGTTTGAATATATTTTTACGGTAAAAATAGGGATATTAGACATCGCCCTAATGACGTAAATTGATAGTTTAAAGGGTCAAATGGACCCCAATAGTGGAATTGATTATATACTCGTACTCAGTGAGTTATGGGCAACATATAAATGTAATTTATTTTGGGTTTGGTTATGTGATCTTAAACTCTGTACATAGGCCTGGCCTACGTATTGCGTATGCGAATAGGGTGTCAGGTTCCTACCTGGATTGTTCTAAGATGTAAGGAATGAAGCCTTTACCCTTATGTGATATATTTTTCTACTTATTGAACACAGTGGGATCGTTTGGCAATGAATCCAAAGGACAAAGCGGTTATTGAGTGGTTGTACAAACTTTGTAACAAGGTAAGTGTTTATATCCATTTCTTTGGAGGCACTTGGCCTCGTGGATTTTCTACCACGTGTTCCTTATGTGTGTAGCTGCCGATAGGCGTACTCATTACGCCTTAGCTTTGGAATTACATTGTGTATTATATGTTATGCCCTGTTGTTGGTATTGCATTGAGCATATGAGCATTGCACTCTAGTTTTGATAATTATATATACTTCCCGGTTGGAGATGAGAGTCCCGCACCGGTGAAGGGTCATTATTACATATACTTCCCAGTTGGCGATGAGAGTCCCGCACCGGTGAAGGATCATCATTGCATATACTTCCCGGTAATCGATGAGAGTCCCGAGCCGGTGAAGGGTCATTATTGCATATACTTCCCGGTTGGCGATGAGAGTCCCGCACCGGTGAAGGGTCATTATTACATATACTTCCCGGTTGGCGATGAGAGTCCCGCACCGGTGAAGGATCATCATTGCATATACTTCCCGGTAATTGATGAGAGTCCCGAGCCGGTGAAGGGTCATTATTGCATATATCTCTTGGTAGACGATGAGAGTCCCGCGCCGGAGATATGTGTCAGGCATATGTGACTGCATTGCATCGTATCGCATTCATCTCATCTCATTGCACCGCATACTGACTATTGTGTGTATTGTGTTGTGTTTTATGTATGCGGTTTGTATACTACGTCGTGGACATATCTCAGTTTAACTATATATTTTTGGCTCGTATTCTGGGTTGCGGGGATCGGGTTGCACGCTGCAACAGGATGAATATATGGATCGGGGTACACACCGCAACAGGATGAATATATGGATCGGGTTGCACGCCGCAACAGGATGAATATATGGATTAGGTTGCACGCCGCAACAGGATGTATTTCTGATTTGTTGATATGTTCGGAATACCTATATATTCTGGCTATCTTATGTTCCTGGTGGTTAATGAGTTTGTGATTCCATATGTGTTTCTAGTTATTATCTGGCTCTGCCTTTTCATAATTTAAATAAGAGGAATCTGGTTTATATGTTTCTTCTCCCTGGCTAGCTATCCTATTCCTTGAGGTGGCTAGTCTGCCCCACTTATTGAGTCCTTTTGACTCACCCTTGTTTGTTGTTTGTCTTGTCTATCTATTTCATTTCGGCAGGTTCGCTCCAGGATTGAGTTCGCCACGTTGTGAAGGAGCGAAGACGACTTCAGCTGTCAGGGTGAGCCAGCTTTTATTCCGGATGGCCACCAGTTTATTGGTTATCATTTTAGTTGCAGTTTGCTCCCTTCAAGAGGTATCTGTCTTCTTTTGTACTCTTAGATGTCTAGTCTGGATAGCCCTAAACCTAGTATGTTGGTTAGTCAGCTGTAATTTCTTTTGTACAGCTTAGAGGTATTAGTATGTCTATGTTTTGGTTTTAAGTCTTGTCCTTATTTATGAATTGTTATATTTATTTTCCTAATTTAATTTATAAGGGTTCGCCCGACGGGTCTAGGGAAGGATGTCGGGTGCCCGCACGGCCTAACCGGATTCCGGATCGTGTCATTTTGTTCCTTATAGCAAACAATATGGCCATTATAAGCTCCTCCAGCACATTTCTCTAAAGTTTCCACACATACAACCAGAAAATGTTCAGAATGGTTGTCAACAATACTTAGGTTAATCGCACTTGATACGACACACTCTCTGCCACCAAAAGGGAGCATACATGATTTCTTAGGAAGGAAGGTGAGAATTGACTTGGTCTCATTGTTGTGCATATGTAACTCCTCAATAAGTTCTAAATCAGCCTCCACTAGATCATCAGAGGAAGTAGCGGATTTGGTAAAGGATAAGTTGGATTCCCTCTTATCCTCTACATATGAAAGCTCTCGAATAACAGCTAACTCATTTGAGCAATCAGACAATGAGCTTCGAACGTTGTCGAGTTGATGAATGATACGAGTTTTATGTTCTTGCACATCCAACACCAAATCACAGATAGCTTTAAGGCTTGTGTTGATCGAAATAGAAGACTGGAGATGATTGTATTCCATGGATTTCGTGTAGGAATAAACATAAAATTTTGCTATGGTGAATAAGCTTTGGCTATGGTTATTAAAATCTGCTATGGAATTGGATAGATTCCCTGTCGTAGAAGGGATAATGTAGAATGGAGCAGCCCTTAAGAATTTTGCAAAATTCTCCACAAAAAAACTGATAAGCAGAGTCTCTTCATCGACAATATCATAAGAAAGAAATGTCGCAAAGTCTACCAACATAAACCTCTCTAAACCATGATTAAATGAAAGATGCAACATACGTTGATGACTACCCTCTGGACCAATATCATATGACACTACTGCAGCATTTTCTCCAGTAGCCCCACATGATGGATGAACCGCTTGACTAGCTTCAAAAATTTCTCTATTTGGCATTTCGGCAAATAGTTTTTTAGCACCCGACCCCACAAATATGGAGACATTCCTAACATGTAATTAAACCAATGGAACAACTTCGTATCAAGATATGAGGAACCACTAGCCTGACCAGTATCCACACATGTACAATTATGTGAGCCAAAATCGTGTGGAAACAAAACAATGGCTGTAATAGAACCATTAAAGTTTACAAAAAGTTCTCGGTCCGACATCGTATTGAATAACTTGTAGGGTAACTCCATATCGCTAGAGGAAAATGCAACATCAACTTTGGGATGTGGGAGATGGTACAAATTCTGAGTAGGTACCGAAGAAAAATTACTGCCATGTGAAACTGTGGAAACGACTCAAGAACTTGTTGCGTCAACAAGCTTTTGAGAATTACAAGACGCATGTGGCACCAAACAATCCTGATAACAGTGACAAAGAGGAGACGATCCCTTATGAGCGAGTGACTTGGTGTTATGTCTCTGGGGTTTTTCATCAAATAGTATTATAGCAGTCCTCACCCCAACATACATATTCATTCCTAACCCATGGGACATCATGGCAGCATGATACAAGGAACAACTTACTTGACCAGTATCTACCCACTTGTAGTTGCGTGAGCCAAAATCAAGAGGAAACGAAGAAATACCTGCATTAGGATCATAAGAGTTTGCAAAAAAATTCTTGTCCAACATTGCGTCGAACACCTTATGGGCAAACTCCATGTCAAGATCTTCTCTGTAGCCTATAAGTCGTAAAATTGGTGCAGTTGCAAATGGACGTGGATATGCGGATGTTGGTTGCTGGGAACTTTCATCGAACACCTTGTCCACACAGTTTAAAAGTGCATATTCCAAATCAGAAGCACTATCGCCGGCTGCAACCTCTTCAGCAAAGTGCTCAGCACAATCAGTAGGTGAGGGACAGGGTTCATCAGAATCCGAGGAAGACTCTTCAGCTATCAGTTCTTGTATCAGATTGCTAATTGAGTCCATGAGTCTGCTCAAACGGGAAGAAGACGACTTGGCACTATCGACTTGTACAAGTACACGAGTGAGCTTCTCTTGTATAGCTAGCAACTGATATGAGATGGTGTTGATTTGAGTGTGAGGCATAGAGTAAGACCAACGAGAGCACCAATGTAACGAAGGGGTGTAACCCTGAGCATTGTAATCATAGAATTGCAATGGATATTGATTGAATTCCATAAGAATAGAATTACAATCTTAGTTCAAGTAGCCAAAAAGAAAGAGAAAAATAGAAAAGGGAGGTTCTAGATTTAGCTAACAAGCTAACTAAGAAAAATAAAAGATAACATCATAGCATAAGCCCTAATAAATTATGTTACTCTTCTATTTATAGACATTTTTCCGGAATCCCAAACGTAATTTGACATCACCCTAAATGTGTCATCAATCTTGGTTATATTCATAACAAAGAATCTATTACTTTGTCAATAAATAGAACTTACATTTTTGCAGGGAGTAGGTAATACTTGCCAAAGCAAACGAACCCAACAACCCCTGTAGTGCATGAGTATTTGGGGGAAAGCTTTCATTACCTACCATTCAACAGTCAGCGACTTCCTCTCCTGAATATCTGTGCTGCATATACTCTTTAACTATTTTAAGTCATCCAACAACAGTGGAAGGTAGTGAAAGTACATAAAGAATAAGAATATAGGTTAAACAAAAGGACTAAGCCTGACTAAACATTTACAGTTGATATATCTACATATAGTACTATATATAGTCTCATCCTCTACTAGTCTTTCAAACTTAATATGGCAGATAAAGGACAAAGTTCTTCATCTGTAAATACTCCGGCTGATTCTCAAGGTATCCACTTGATCACCATTAGTCATGCTTTCTACTCTTACTTTTACATTTTTAGGGTGTATTTGATACTTAAGGCGTAAGTTATTTTCATGAAAATGGTTATAACGAAGAAATCATTTTCTATTGCTTGGTTGTCAGACTGTCCATCAAAATGGAAAAAATGACTTTTCTCATGATCGAAAGTCATTTTTCTTACAAGTATGTTAACTTATAAGTTCATATGTATATTATTGCTCCAACTAACACATAGGCATTATTATTAATCTTTAGGTACTAAAGTTGCCATCAAAACACCCTCCTCTTTCTATTAATCTTTAACTCTATACATTTCAGTGACTAAACAAACACCGGAAAACATTATATTCCATGACAAACAGTGTTAATGTTCATTGTTTTGTAACTTGATCAGATGTGGTGGCTCCTCGGATGTTAGTTTCAGGAAAGACATCGAAAGTAGCTGAAATAGAATTCTCTGAAGAAGAAGAAGACTTGATCATTAGGATGTATAATTTGGTTGGCGAGAGGTAATTTCTTCAATTTTTTTGTTTCTTTTCTTGTTTATTGAACTGTTTTCTGCTTCTTATTAATGGTTAGTACTTAGTAGTTGAATGATGGGTGTCATTTTATTTTTTTGAAATCAGATGGTCTCTTATAGCTGGAAGAATCCCAGGAAGAAGTGCAGAAGAGATTGAGAAATATTGGAATACTCGATCTTCAACCAGCCAATAATTAACAATGCCAAGAAAAACTTCTTTGAAAGCGATAAATTTTAGGCTCATTCCTAGTCATCAGTTAGTAGAAATAAGAATCTTCTCAAATGTTAATTTGTCTTTCTTCCATGAGTTATTGGCCAACCTAAATAAACGAAAGTTTCTTTTCTTAGCTATATCTACAACTGCAGTAAGGCTTTTTTAGTAAGTTACCGCTTTCTAGAGAAAAGTAATTAACCACAAAAGCTAGCGTAGACTCAACTTGAAAGTAAGGTAGACAACAGGTGGTGTTATTTACACTAACAAGTATGTAATTTAATAATAATGTATGGTTTTTGCTATTATGCTAATGGCTGAAGTTATATCTGACCTCGTCTCTATTCACTTGACTAACATGGATGTCAAACAGGAAGTAACATTATTTTACAGAATATAGTTTTATGTTTTTGAGGATAGAAAGTTCTCAAGGATCTCCTTTTGGCCTGATTAGTTAGCAATGCCAAGTTAAAGAATATTCAGTATTCAAAGGCATGTATGTAAGTGCCTTAGTTTATTCCATGGGTGCACCAGCACAACTGCCAAGTTACCGTATGTTTCCCATCCAAAAAACATATAGGAGGTCGAGAATAAAAGACAGAACAAATCACAAAATAAATCTGTAAAAGCTGAATGAAAATGTTTTCAAAAGATCTGTAAAATTTACCGTTGCTTTCAACAAACTTTAGCACACACTTTTTCTGAATCAGGAATACATGCATAACAAGCAATGAGAGCCGAATCGTGACAAAATAGATGTGCTAGGTATATTTTTATATTTCTAAAATTCTTTTTCTATATACATAAGTGTCGTATTTCAACTAAAAATAATGAATTCAGTTAAATTCTCCATGTACGCATGAAGTAGCCACTATCACTTATCATATTTGGTCTGGCTCACAAAGGGACCTAATTTTAAAAGGATGAGACCCCTAGAGTAATAGAGCAAGTTAGATCAATGAGCATTTTCACGTACGTTAAACATTTATTTTTGTACAACTTGGCGTCAACTGTTTGCTTCCCACACATTGGACATACTCCTGCACAAACAAAGAAACAAATAAACGAAAGAAATTAGAAGAAAAATCACCGCTTAGAAAGGTCTGCAAGAAAATAGTTTTATTATTAACATATATCCAGATCACCGGCAAAGCATAGTACATTACCTTTAACAAGTATAAGTGACAAATACTAAAATCAGATTTTGACGTTTCAGCATGCCATATAAAACAACTATTAAAATCACATATTAGCCAAAAATGTTACGTCGGGTTTCGAGAGTCAAACGAGTTTAGTTTTGACCGTAATATTTTTATATGTCTTTTAAATATTTTGAATTATTAATTATTGTGACTTATAGTACTTTTTATGTAGTTTCTAAATATATAAACATCGTTACAAAAAACTTAAAGATTATATGTTTAAATTCACGGTCAAAATAAACTCGTTTGATTCTCGAAATCCGAACTGTGACAATTATTTTGGAACATACGGAGTAGTAGACAGTCATTTGAGTCTCCAACAGATTTGATTTGCAGGGTAGGTAAAACATTCTTTTGTAAATGTGGGTGCGAGGAGCAGGTAAAGTGCAAGGTGGGTAGCTAGACATGTGTCCTACCCGTGACATTCGTACTCCATTCCCTGTAACATTATAATATTATTAATTTAAAAGGGGCCGGGAAATGATAAAACTATTTTACCTGGGTAGGGTTTACCTGGTAGCTCCAATGATAATGGTTCACAATGAAGGTGGAAACGAAAGAAGAGAGAAAAAAAATTGATCATTTTATGAATGGTTCACCAAAAGTTATCGAACTTTCAGTTTATTGCATCATATAGTCGTAAAATTAATTTTTGTGACGTGAAAAATGACTTAGCTATAATAAGACGTCGAGAAACACTAAATTTATTTAGTAAGGATTGCATAAATGGTAAGCACCCTCCACCTAAGATTCGAGTCACATAAGGAGCAAAAATTAAAGTGGCTCGGGACATTATTTTTTATTTAAGAAAGTGCGAGGGGTGGGGTTTATATAAAAATAAAATGTCCAAGAAAATACATGCTGACTGCCTGCTATCTTTTCAACCCAACCTAATAGGATGAGTTTTTTACCATGTGACAATGGTGCGTCGTTGATTTTCTTGTTCGGTTGCTAGGTTTTATTTTTTATCTTTTATTTTTAAGTGGTTCTACGTAAATATTATGTAAGGTGAGTTGCAAAAAAACTAAAGTGATAACCTAAATGTTTTTTTGGACCAACTTTAGCATTTTCGATGGAAAGTTCTTTTTGTATGTGACATGCGGGCGTAGTTGAGCTGTTTTACATTAGAAAGAATTAGCTTTATAACTTTGGTTTAATAAATTAAAAGTTGATTAATCATACGTGAAATCAATCATGTATTTCCTAAACTCTAATTTTAGGTTACACAATTGATTTTGTAATTATTAGACACAAACAACTCTTTATATCAAGATTTTAGGTGTGGTAATCATAAGTTGCCACGTGATTAAATGGTTAAAACATTGTTAGCCAACAACTAAATAGTTAACATTAATGAATGTGCAATCAGATAAGAGATTGGAGGAATCTCACTATGTTATTCTAATAGATGTAAGGAATAAATACAATTACACTGATATCTGAATAAGGAATAAAATAATCCTACGAATCTTTTTGAGATATCTATACTATGAACATTACTAGAAAGCATGTTTACATTCATATTTCTTACACTCCCCCTCAAGCTGAAGCATAGATGTTTATCATGCCTAACTTGTTATAAAGATAATTGACACGAAGCCCATTCAACGCCTTTATGAATAAGTCGGTTAATTGCTCTCCCGTCCTCATAGAGCAAGTGAAGATCAAGTTTTCCTCAATCTTCTCATGAATAAAATGATAATCAACCCCAATATGTTCGGTTCTCTCATGATACATCGGATTCGAGGCTATATGGAGAGCAGCTTGATTATCATACCAAAGCTTAGCGGTAATATGATATTTCAACCCAATTTCAGTTAAAAGATGATGTATCTTCAAAATCTCACATGTAGATTGTGTCATAGCTCTGTACTCTGCTTCTGCACTAGAACGGGATATAACATGTTGTTTCTTGCTTCTCCCCGATACCAAATTTCCACCAAAGAAGACACAATATCATATGATAGACTTTCTATCAATTTTGGATCCAACCCAATCCGCATTTGCAAAGCACTCGATCCGAGAGTGTCTATTATTGATATATAATATGCCAAGTCCAAGTGTCCTTCTAAGTAACACAGGATTTGCTCTAGAGCTGCCCAATGCTTAACTGTTGGTACTGATCACGCTCAACTACGCCCTACTAAAAGGACTAAGTGGTCGCGACAAATATAGCTCGGTACTTAAAGTCTCGAGGTCGAATCACAGAGAACACGACTCCTAACAATTAATCTAGCTAAACTATCTAACCAATTAACTTCAAGAGTATATCTTTAATGTTGGTTTATGACTAATATTACTTAACAAAAAAGTAAATAACAAGCAAAGAAAGATAGATTTGATTCAAGAGATGGAAAGCCTAGGATTGATTTCTCCAACTCCTAACTTGTGCTAAAGTATTGTGCCATCAATTCCTCTTGAGTCTTCCTATTGAAAAAGTGCTCACGTTTACAACTACTCGCTTCCGTTAAATAATCATAACTTTCACTAATTAACTATTCCAATAAACTAATGAAGATATGGAGGATTATATTTATGGTTCACAGTAAGGATCAATATTCCTAATTCACCGTTTTGACAACCTAAGCAAAGCCTTTGTTTTAGGTTGAAATACTGCTATATATTTAACCCTAACTCATTAATCTATTCCTAGTAATCACAAGAATAAAGGGACAATTAATTGGGGATCCTATCAATTAATTAGCATGAAATTCCTAACCATTATAGATAGAAAGAATTAACAAGGTTTATTTCAATAATTATCATCACACAAGCATGTGGAGTGGTTCAATTAACCCTAGAATGGGTGATTTAGCCACTCATAATCATATTCTAAGACAATAAATAACTATAAGTATGTAAAATCACAATAAGATGGAAAGATGGACGAATGAGATCCTTAAATCATGGTCTTCTCTCTTCCTTGCCTCCTTTTGATGTAGAATAGATCAAAAGTTATATTTTGGGGCATGTTTTAGGGCTTTTATATCGTCCCTATAGACCTACATAACCCGGGAATCCAAAATAAACCCGGAATCAACATGTCAGGAAATTAAGCCTACTGCACCATGCAGCTCATTGCATAGCGCGATGTGGTAGGGCTTTTTCTGCAGGATTTTCAAAATTTCAATCTCTGATTTTTCGACCGTCGCATTGTGCTACCGGGAGATCATTGCGGTGCGGCAGGCATAATTTACTGCTCTTCTATTTTTATTATTTTTTATCCATGCCTTGGTTTCCGGTCAAGTCTCAGGCTTCTATTTAGACTTCAAAAACCTTGATGTCTATAGATTTTGCTCCGCAAATGCCTTATATCATAAATTTAATTCCTACGACATGAAACACACCAAATAAGCGTAATTACGTTCAAAGTATTAAAAAATATCATAACCTGAAGCATCTACACGAGGCAAACGTATATGAAATATAGCAATATCTAGATTCGTATCAACACCCTACACTTAAACATTTGCTCGTCCTCGAGCAACTTATACTTTGCACTCAAGAAACACTAAAATAACTCACACAATGACTTGGGTTTATATAAGCACTTAACAAGTTGCATATGCATACATGCCAAGAATATTTATAATCAACCAAGTGCATCAATTCAACCTCCCAATCCCAAGTCGATTCCAAACTCACTTATAAGTCATACTAGTACTCACTTTATTCAAGAGACTAATAAAAAAGCTTGCTTCTCAAAAATCATGTGCCCTCACAATCAATTCAGAGTCTAATGAAGGAATTCACACAAGAGAATGAACATGAACAAATAGTTCACATCAGGATGAGACACTTACCCTCAGAAAAGAACTCACTTGCAACACAAGACGTACCATATGCTTGCCCTTAGTGTAGAACTCGACTAATATCCATCTACTCAGATAAGATCAAGACTTCTTTAGGTTGTAATGTAGGCAATAGGATGGGTATAATTTATTTAGGTAATAATAACTAACCACCCCAAGCAATTTAATACATCACAATTAATTCAAACATTTTTTTCCAGCCAATCTTTCTTTTACCGACTCAGTATCAACTTTTACCACTCTTCTTCTTTAAGCAAAGGTAGGAGCTAATGATAAGGACTACTCACTTTTTTTTTTCTTCTTTCTTCCTTACAATTTCTTTTTTCAATACATATTTCAATTATCGCACAATACTTTAAGCTTTCATTTTTTTTCTTAGTAAATCCCTCCAGTAGCATCCTCCTAAGCACCTTTTGTGTTCCTCCAACAACCACAAATTTTTCACTTTATTGACTAGCCTTTTAGGCTCATAACACCATAAGTAAAACTCACAGATATTTAGCTCAAGAAATACGAATCACAATAGCTATAAAAGAAAAGGCTACTTGCTCAAAAGGGTTACCTAAGATCAAATTTCACTGGTAAACATATAATTCCGAGGCTTCAAACAAATAAGCTATGAAAGGAATGCCTATATCACTTCCTAACTGAGCAAACTTCTCATTTCGCTTTGCGCATACACTAGGCAAGTTCTAGACATCAAGTATTAAACAAGAAAAAAAATTCCTCACTCACATAACCTACTCAAAATGACTCAATTCACGCTATAAAACAAAGCAAACACAAGCAAACTCTCAAGCTGATAGGATCCTAACCTCTAAGAACAAAAAATGAGCAATCAAACGATAAAATCAAAGACACAAAGTAAAGATAGAAGGGATAGGGGATAGATAGAAGAAAGAAAAGAATCAAATCCCACAATTGCAAGTAAATTAGAATACTATAAATAAACTTAATACCCTAATTTAGACGAATGCAATCAAATATCAATATCTGAGGGAAAGAAAAACTTGAACTCAAGCAATGGATCTCTACCACAAGAGAATCCAAGAGAGATCCAAGAAGAAGATAAGGGATACAACCCATACACATACTCTCATAAGAGTATTCTCAATCATTCAAAATCTCTAACTAATGACTAAACCCTAGAATTAGGCTATTTATAGTAGCTAGTTAATTACAAGGATAAATGGACAAAAAAATCCCTAATGCTGATTCTGGAAATATGGTCCACCGCCCTTAAGCGCGATCGCGCGCTTATCCTTGCGGCCGCGTTCAATAATTCCCTGATGTCCTCGCGGTCGTGCCTGATGACTCGCGATCGCGAAAGGTAGTCTGGAGCTTCTTCATCGTGATTGCGTTGCATCTCTCGCGATCGCGTAGAATACACAGACTCCAGAATTCCAGTAAGCTTGCATTTGCCCATTTGGCCACCTTTTGACTTGAGTCTTACCTTTCATGCCCTCTTATAACACTCTAAGCTCTTGGTGTCGAGCATGAACCTTTCGCGGCTTTGAGTGCCAATCCGGATCGCATCATTCCCTCCTTCTTTAAAGGAATTCGTCCTCGAATTTGTACCTTGCAAAACGATGACGTGAATAAGTACCAACTCAATAAATTTTCAAGCACTACACAACAAAGAGAGGAAACAAAATCATATACTCATGCTCAAAGTGCACGCATTTATGATATAGTCAAACATCAAAATCATCTAGAAAGAACACTTTTTTCAATTCCAACATCAAGTATTTGACTAGAAAGATAACAACTAGCAAGTTCATTCACAAAATAACTCTCATCTTCCAACTCATTCGACTCATGCCAAGCCTTCATTGACAATTTATCATTCTTAACCTTGGAAGCTCTAGCAAAGTCTACTCTAAATGTATGCTCAAAACTAGGAATATAGCAAGTAAAGAAATTGACACCAAAGCTAGCATCTATTACTTTACCACTACAATCACTAGTGCCTCCCTCCTTTAAGGAACAATATTCACTTTGGAGGACTTCCAAACATTAGACAAGCTTTCAAAAAATATTTAGGGAGTTAGCTTGCTAACATCAATACAATTAGTACTCTTAAGCAAGTCACAAAAGTCATCTTCAAAAGTCATGCACTCTTTAAGTATTGACTTATAATTTTCATCAAGTGCAAATATTTCAAGAACACAAGTTTCAATCAAGGCAACATCATCAATGGTGTCCATACACTCAAGTCCACTTTCTAAATTAAAATATCTATCAAGTACACGGTCAAAACTAGGACAATCCAAAGAATGATTCACTTTTTCAAGTGTACACTCACTTAATAACTCATAACATATTTCATCAATTTTAATCACAAAGGAAGCTAATTCAATTTCATTCAAGGAAAATTCATCAACCATTTCACTCCCTCCAAGTAAATGCACACTTTTCATTCCAACACTATGTTCCACTTGACACAAATTACCACCACAATCAAGAATACTATAAAATGTTATCACATCAACATCAAGCAATTCATTTTCATATTTATCAAACAAATGTGGAGTATCAAACCAAAAATCACTTTGTTCAAGCTCATCCATTTGCACATCACTAGTATGGAACAATTCACACACACAAAATCCGTCAATTTTCTTTTCACAAGTGTTCCCAACTAGTGTATGCTCACAACCACTATCATCAATGCAAGATAAAGAATCATTAATTCCACAAAAGGTAAAGCTATCAACCCTACTCAAGTGTCAAGTCTCTATCAAACTCACCCAAAGGGATACAAGAGTTAGGATTAACTTTTTTACCTTGTACTACACCTAAAGATTCTTCTTTATCTTGGCTTTTCAAATTTAAGCTCACTTGTTCATTTGGATACTTCACTTTGATCTCCTCTTTTTCTTCAAGGCATGGAACGACTTCCAAGGAAAGATTCCCCAATTTAGCTCCTCCAAGAATACCTTCAAAAGACACAAAACAACTAGAGAAACAAGAAATGTTAGAGTCATAAGAATAAGGAAAATCCTCACCTTCACTCTTTTGTTTTCCCTCTTTCTTTTCTCTCATTTCATTTTCAAAATCCTCTCTTTTTTCTTGTGACAACCCACTTACTTCACTCAACTCAAGCTCTCCTTTTTCCTCTCTTAAGATGTCACTTTTATCTCCATCATTTCTCTCCATCTTGTAGTATAATACTTTTACGTCCTCTCTTAACTCCTACAATGAGTTTTCACAACCCTCCAAAGCAACCAACAATTTTCGTATTATCATTTCCATCTCATTGTTAGAGTCACCTTTCCAAAGAGACATGGTACATACAAGAAAAGACTTTAAAACTGGAGAATTGGTTAGTCAAAATAGCTCCTCACAATTTACTCCCTCATGTGTATCACTTCAAAGATAGCACTCAATAATCTTTCCGCTCGTGTATACACTCAAGGTCAAGGCTTTTATGACCACACTTTAATGATCTCACCACTCAAGCCTTTTTCTACTCAAAGGTTTTTCCTTTAACTCTTCAAGGTTCTACAACCTCAAATCCTCAAGGTAAGTGTCCAAGCTTCGGTTCGGAGTGGAAGTTATAAGACACCAAAGAAATAGACAAAACACACAATAACGGACTAGAAATCAAAGAAACACACAACGAAACTAAAAGAGAAAAGCACGAAGGAAATTGGTACGAAATGAAAATCGGACGCAAATAACTAGACAACACTAATAAGAACTAATCTTATTGTTAACATAGCTAGGAATAAACATGAAAAGACTAAGAAAACAATTAGGAATGGCTAAATTTAAAACGGGGCAGACATGAGTTCATATCACAAAAGTGGCTACGGGTCAAATAATGTCGCTTCAGGTGGCTGTTTATCAAATAGATGCACAACGACTTCCCAGGAGAAAATTAACTATTGGGTCAAAACAGTCGCCCAAAGTGGCTATTTTTAAAGTTGGGTAGCCAAGAGTTCAATCCACAAAAAATGGTTATCGAGTCATAAATGATTCACCAGGTGGCTATTTTTGCGGTTCCCAATTTTCAGAAACTTTGCTCACTGTTCACTGTCCATTGTCTTCCACGTGCACCGGCTCCAACGCTATCGCGAGGCAATGTCGCGATCACGAATCGACAAACTTTGCCCAGAACTATGAATGTTTGTTCTTCATGTTCTTTACAAAACTAGTGGTTTAATCCAAAACTTCAAGACAAATCTTCTCCAAAGTTGTTATAACTTCACCCAAATCTTCACAAGCAGACTAGGAACAAAACCCCACAAAATTTGGGATCAAACAACTCCAAATTTCCAAAACCCACTTTCTTGTTCTTCAAGCTTTTAAATCCCCAACAATGGTGTTCTTCACAAAACCACCTTTTAATCCGAAACCCTTCAACAAATCACCACCAAATGTATTAAAAATTTAACCACACATTCCCTACAACCTCATGAATCACCCTCAACAATCAATTTCGTGAAACACTCACAAAATCATCAAAACCAAATTTCAAGTTTCTTAGAGTTTAGTTCAAGGTCCAACAATGGAGATTTTGGGATTTTTCTTCACTTCACAATCCCAAATCAGTAGGTAAACACAAATCCAAATTCAAACAACAATACCAAATCCAAACACAAAGCCACAACAAGGAACTCAAGACCAAACTTTCTATTTTTGGAATTATTTTTTTGTTTTTTTTTTTTTTTGTGATTTTGCAATATGAAAATCAAAACCTAGACAGTGTTAAGAATAAACATTGATCGAGCTCTAATACCAAATGATAGGATCCTAAACTCTAAGAACAAAAAATGAGCAATCAAATGATAAAATCAAAGAACAAAGTAAAGATAGAAGGGATAGGGGATAGATAGAAGAAATAAAGGAATCAAATCCCACAACTGCAAATAATTTAGGACACTACAAATAAACTGTAATATTCTAATTTAGATGAATGCAATCAAAGATGAGAAAGAAAAATTTGAACTCAAGCAATGGATCTCTCACATAAGAGAATCTAAGAGAGATCCAAGATGAAGATAAGGGATACAACCCATACACACACTCTCACAAGAGTATTCTCAATCATCCAAAATCTCTAAGTAATGACTAAACCTTAGAATTAGGCTATTCATAGTAGCTAGTTAATAAAAAGGATAAATGGACTAAAAAGCCCCTAATACTGATTCTGGAAATCTGGTCCACCTCCCTTAAGCGCGGTCACGTGCTTATCCTCCCGACCGCATTCAATAATTCCCTGATGTCCTCGCGGTCGTGCCTGATGACTCACGATCGCGAAAGGTAGTCTGGAGCTTCTTCATCGTGATCATAGGTCTCAATTAATACACTTAGCGTTTCTCAAGGCAAGTGGATTATGACAGAATATATGCATGAAGTTCACATATCCCAAATTAAGTATTTATAAAAAAACTAGTCAAATTAGAGCCGAGACTCTCCCATCCAATTACTACAGTCTAATCCTAAAAAAAAGTCTACCTATACCCGGTTCAAACTACTTCCTTTGAAAAAGAACCGATGCACAAAGAAAAATCAAAGGGGATTATTAGCATAAATAGGAAGACTCACACCCCACACTTAAAATCAGGCATTGCTTTCAATGCACTAAAAATAAAAACAAAGGGTGATAGAGAAACTCCCTGGGGCTCTTAGCCCGAAGAACATCCATGTGAGCTTTCTTAGGGCACAAGGTACTCAAGCTTCCCTCAAGCAGGACATCTTCATCCAATCGTATAAGGTTGCAAGCACCCCACACTTAGACTTCAAACTAGTCAAACCTGCAAAACAAAGAAACTCACCAAGTAATATCCTTTAAAAGAACATTTTTTTTTTTTTGTATTTTTTTTTCATTTTTTTTACTTGTATACAATTACAGTCACATGTTGCCTCCCGAGAAGCGCCTTATTTAATGTCGTGGCACGACATAAACCAGAGTTATACTTTTTCCTCCACCTTTAGCTTATGAATCACCTCTCCAACTGTAACTCAACTCTCAGGTTATGCTTTTGGGGTGTCACAATTTCTTGCATGCCAAAAATTAAGTATCTCCTTCTGCACGTTGCCGCTAACTTAGGAATATATCCAAATTTTTGGCTATAATCTTGGAAAAGCACCTAATATACCATGTTGTATTCACTAGCCTTCAAATGAGGATTTTTATCATACTTAGATGGCATCACAAATTCGAGAGTATAAGCATCATACACATTATCCTTCAACTCTTCAATCGACTTAGAAGGATCAATTTCCATGTCCCATTCTAAAATCAATGTAGAAAAGTGTCTAGAATGTGGTGAAACTCGCTCACATTTTTATTCGTTACTCACTTCCTCTTTCTGGCACGACTTAGAGTCAACTAGAATTTCAGCTTCAATTTTGTTGTCCGACTCTAGTACCACATCTTCATCATCGGCATCTTCCCGCACCATATGGCTAGATGGTTGGCTTTCAATCCCTGTCTTCTCCAATGAAAATTCAAGTTTTAGATCTTCAACTATAGCCGTGATTTCTTCTCCTAATTCCATGTCTTCTTGGCTGGGTTGTTGAATTCCTAATAATGCAGCCAACTGATTCACTTGAGCTTCAATGTGGCATAGTTGTGGTTTACGTCTGTCCTAAATCTTCTTCAATTCAGCTTCGTATTCTTCCTCATAATCCTCCACTTCATCGCACCTACTATTATCATAAGAGAAAAAAGTACCATCATAATAGAGGCTCTGGGATGAATGAGACGTATTAGCACAACCATAATAATGACCACCTTGATTGCAACACATATTACACATATAAGATGAATCATCACCAAGCCACATGTAATTTCTTGATGCCATAATATTAATTTTTTATTATTTTTTTTAATATACAGAGGCGAAGTTATTTGGACTAACAACTCAGCTATCCTAAAAGCTAGAAATATGCCGTGTTCCCCTGCAATGGCGCCTAAATTTGATCACGCCCTACACCCTACAAAAGGGACTAAGCGGTCGCGGAAAATTTAGCTCGGTACTTAAAGTCCCAAAGTCAAATCCCACAGAGAACACGACTCGTAGCAGTTAATCTAGCTAACTATCTAACTAATTAACGTCAAGAGTATATCTTTAATGTTGGTTTATGACTAATACTACTTAACAAAAAGTAAATAACAAGTGAAGAAAGATAAATTTGATTCAAGATATGGAAAGCCTATGATTGATTTCTCCAACTCCTAACTTGTGCTAAAGTATTGTACTATCAATTCCTCTTGAGTCTTCTTATTGAAGAAGTGCTCCAAGTTTACAACTACCCATTTCCGTTAAGTAATCATAACTTTCACTAATCAACAATTCCAATTAACTAATAAATATAGGGAGGACTACACTTGTGGTTCAGAATAAGGATCAATATTCCTAATTTACCGTTTTGACAACCTAATATCATGACCCAATTTCTTGGATTATGATGGCACCTAAGCATTCTACCCTTAGGCGAACAAAGAAGTGAGTAAGATGTTCAAAATGGAGATTTAATGACATTAAGGCTAAACCAACACATTAAAAGATGATCATGCTAAATGAGAAATGAGTGATACCATGATAATATAAAATATCCAAAAATTTCGACATAACTATCCCCAATACATAATGCCAATGGAGCATACTAAGAGATGTAATTCAGGGCGTATCCCAAAACATAAGGAAAGTTAAAAATATAAAGGAAGATAGGATAGTGTTCCACCACGAAAAATGCGGTTGGCTCACCTCAATCGACTCTAGTCCACAGCCTCGAACGGATCAAGAAAGTCCAGCTGCTCGACTAGAAGATGGATTTGCACATGTAAGCAGTAAGTTATGAGCTGAAGCCCAGTAAGATCATCAACAAGCCCTCTATTTTACCCTTCGGAACAAGTCTTTGAAAATACATAAAAAGATAACATCAATAAGGCCTACATACTCACAAAAATATAATATATATAATAAGGGAATACTCAAGAACCATCATTCACTATAACTTCTCAACTTTCATTATACAATATAGTACAACATAATAGCATAGACCCTCACCATCATTGTGGCTAGATCAGTGGCTCATCAACTCTATAGCATAGGCCTTCACCATATTAGGCTAGATCAATGACTAAATTTATCAACCATATAAGGCTAGACCAGTGGCCCACAATCCAAATACAATATGTGTGTGTGTGTGTGTGTCTATATATATATATATATATATATATATATATATATATATATATATATATATATATATATATATATAAAACTCCATGGTATAGAAAGAAAAATACACATGTAATGCACATATCAATATCGTGCTCTTTTACTCAAATGTAGTAAGGTATGAAGTAATACCATATCCAAGTCAATACCAAATGTTATAAAGCTAACTTGATCGTTCAAGTAAGGTAAACGATCTCAATCTAACGTATATGGACAAACATGTGCTAGTCCCAACATACTAATCATTTAGAAGCTCGTAACTCATTACACAAGTTCAAATCATGCCCATTTAGCAAAGCAAGCAAAATAGAGGTCAAGTCTCACTTACCTTGAAAGAGGTAAAAGTACTATGCCCGTACAAGCCTCGAAAGTCACCAAAGACGAGCTCCAATCTAATCACACTATTCAAAACATATTAAAGCGTTAAAATTGGCTAGAAGAGTGAAAACCCCTAACTTTTGGGTTCCGGGTCCACCGTGGCTCGAAACTTGCCAAATGGACCCCATCTGGGATCCTAAATACAAACTCATTCTAATGTTACCAATTTATATACGAGTTCATAGGTTCAAAAACCATGTCAAACCGACCCTATTAACATCTTCAAATCTCCTTTTTACTCTACTTTTGAGTTCAAACTCAAGAACCCTATCAACTATTCAAGGTTCACCAATTCATGATTTAATATCGCCAAAATATAACTAATCGTACTAATCTCAAAGATCAATATTCATTTAAACAAAGTAGTAAAATACCATCTTTAAAGGTTACCTTGAATATAGCAAAATTATGATTCTGAACTAATTATAGATGCTACATTTCATTCCAAGGTTGTAGCTTCATTCCTCCATTTCCTCAAATATACATAGTGCAAAACTTGACTTGGAGTAGCAAAATAGCACCTCTGTGGTGACCTATGGAACTTATCCCTAGAAATCTTTTATTTACTTTGGTCTTAAATATATAACTCTTCCAATGGCCACAACATCAAATGGAGGCTATAATATTCGCTCCATGTTCAAGACCAATTCTTTGCTCCCTATTCAAGACCACTCATTTGCTGAGATTTATTACCCAAAAAGTAGCTAACAAGCTAGGTAAACATTTAATATGGATAGTCTCTCCCTCTAAGTGGGCCGCCACATATGAGTTTAATGATATGAATTCTTTTGGCCCACTTTCAATATATATTCACTTCTATGGTTGCACTTAAAAATGACTACCTCTAATTTATCTTATTCTCTTAAGATTTGGCATTACCACTGTAAAAGGAAGTAAAAATTTTTAACCACATACTCTTAAGTGCAAACTTTATCTGATCCCATTAGGAATTAAATCTCACGTGGCTAATATCTAAACAAATAACTAATCCACCGATTGGTATAACACCAAATAAGTTATCCTTCTAAAAGATTATCAATACTAGGACCCTTAATGTTGACCACATAGCATCAACAAGACTTCCAACTCTTTATCCTACATATTGCAAAGATCAAGACAAAAATATTGGCCATATTTCAATTCCATTAACATGTGGATATTTTATAACCAAGCATAATAGTTCTGAGTATATTAAATGCATTATTTTCTAACAATTTAATGGCATGGACTAGCAATTTCAGCTAGCATTAACATTAACACCATCCTTAATAAAGGAAAATTTGACCAAACATTACCTTTTATGTTACATCCTTATTAATTGTCTCAATTTTCCTTTCTTATATATGTGGAATATTACATTCTCCCCTACTTAAGTTTGTTCGTCCTCGAACAACTTTTGAACTTATCCTCGAACCAATAATCTCCCTTGAGCGCTAGCCACATATCAAGATCTTTTTTCTTTCACCTCACAACTCTTAAGACCTTGAGATTTGGCTAACTCTCTAAATTTTTAAAAATTTCGGTAGAGTTTTCCCAGTAATTAGGACTATCCAAAAATATAAGCCTGTCCATTTCAATAATCTGGGGATGCATACCCAACCAGAACAAAAAACTAACAGTATAATATAAGCACTTTATACACAACTAGGCTTATACATTTATCAACTAGGCCCTACACGACCATTAACTAGAAGTGGAAATGCAATAAGATAAGGACAATTACCAAATGTATTAAGAACTTTAGACATACCTGAATCTTCAAATAAATGCGAATAACGCTCCTGCATATTGGATTCAAGCTCCTAAATAGACTCTTCTCGGGGACGGTTTCTCCACAATACTTTGACTAATGGAATATCTTTTGACCTCAGTTTACGAACCTCCCTAGCCTCAATAGAAATAGGCTCCTCCGCATAAGCCAAATCTTTTTCAATCTCAACTAAATCCATGCTAATCACATGAGAAGGGTCATGAACATACTTCCGGAGCATAGACACATGGAATACCGGATGAACATACAGAGAAGGAGGCAAAGCAAGCCTATAAGCAATAGTGCCAATGCGCTCCAACACCTCAAATGGACCAATGAATTTAGGACTAGCCTTGTCTTTCTTCTCGAATCTCATGACACTTTTCATCGGCGACACTGTGAGAAACACTCGATTACCCTCCATAAAAACCAAGTCTCTACTCCTCCGATCCGCATAAGATATCTGTCTACTCTAAGCTATACGGAGACGATCCTGAATCAGTCGGACCTTATCCAAGGTTTCCTGAACTAGATCAGGACCCAAAACTCTTACCTAACCAGGTTCAAACCAACCAACTGGAGAATGGCATCGGTGACCATATAATGCCTCAATCGGTGCCATCTGAATAGAAGACTGGTAACTGTTGTTGTAAGCAAACTCTGCTAAAGGGAAATAACTATCCCAATGAACTCTAAAGCCTATTGCAAAACCTCTCAACATGTCCTCAAGAATCTGCATAGTCCGCTCGAGTTGACCATCAGTCTGAGGGTGAAACGTTGTGCTAAGCTCCACTCGAGTACCCAATTCTTTTTGAAACGACCTCCAAAACTAGACTGTGAACTGAGTACCACGATCTGAGATAATAGAGACTAGAGCACTATGCAACCTAACAATATGCTCAATGAAGAACGAGCCAAATGCTCAGCAGTATAAGTAGTTCTCAATGGGATGAAATGAGCTGACTTGGTGAGACGATTCACTACAACCCATACTGAATTATGCTTGTTCAACGTTAAAGGCAATCCAACCACGAAGTCCATAGTGATACGCTCCCACTTCTATTCCAGAATCGACATGCACTGAGCCAACCCGGCTGGTCTCCTATGCTCAAACTTTACCTGTTGACAATTGAAGCACTGAGATATATGATCAACAACATCTCTTTTAATTCCCTTCTACCAATATACCTCCTGAAGATCTTGATACATCTTTGTAATACCTGGATGAATAGAATATCGGGAACTGTGTGCCTCTTTTAATTTCCCATGTCTCAACTCCCCAATATCGGTAACAGAAAATCGACCATTCAGCCGAAGAACGTCGTCATCTCCAATCATAAATGCAGTAACTCCCCCACTTAAAACTCTATCTCAAATATCACACAAATATGAATCATCAAATTGATTCTTCTTGATTTGGGAAGCTGGCGATGACTGTGCCCCCATATAAAAAAATACCCGGCCTGGCATAGAATCATCAAATATTACTCCACTAATGGACAAGGCCTGCAACTCTCGAGCTAATGGCCTCATATCAACATCAAGATGGGCAAGACTACCCATAGACTTCCTGCTCAACGCATCAGCCACAACATTGGCTTTCCCGGGATGATACCGAATAGTGATATCGTTATCTTTAAGTAACTCCAGCCATCGGCGCTTCCTCCCATTCAAGTCCTTCGGAGTGAATAGATACTGGAGACTCTTGTGGTCGGTGAAAATCTCACAAGGCTCGCCATATAAATAATGCCTCCATAACTTTGACATGAACACCACCGCCAATAACTCCATATCATGCACAGGGTAGTTCTTTTCATGCACTTTCAGTTGTCTTGAAGCATAAGCTATTACCTTACCATTTTGCATCAAAACACCACCTAAGACAATACCAGAAGCATCACAATATACTGTGAATCCCCCTGATCCACTAGGCAAGGCCAATACAGGTGCTGTAGTCAAGGTAGTCTTGAGCCTATGGAAGCTAGACTCACAATCATCAGACTACAGAAAAAGAACATTCTTCTGAGTCAATTTAGTCAATGGCGCTGATATGGAAGAAAATCCCTCCACGAAATGCCGATAATAGCCCGCCAAGCCTAAGAAACTCTTAACCTGAGTAGGAGAAGTAGGTCTAGTCCAGTTTTGAACGGCCTCTACCTTCTTGGGATCAACTCTAATACCATCCTTGGTCACCACATGATCCAAGAATTATACAGTATCCAACCAGAACTCACATTTGGAGAATTTAGCATATAATTTCTGATGTTTCAAAGTTTGAAGAACAATTCTCAAGTGTTGCTCATGTTTCCCTCGCATCTTGAATATATAAGTATATCATCAATAAATACAATAATAAAAGAATCGAGGAATGGCTTGAACACACGGTTCATCAAGTCCATAAAGGCTGCCGGAGCATTCGTAAGCCCAAATGACATAATAAGAAATTCATAGTGCCCATATCTCATGCGGAAAGCGGTCTTAGATATATCCCCAGATCGAATCCTCAACTGATGATACCCGATCTCAAGTCAATTTTTGAAAAATGAGTGGCAATTTACAGCTGATCAAATAAATCATCTAGACGCGGTAAAGGATTCCTGTTCTTAATCGCCACCTTGTTCAATTGACGATAATCAATACACATGCGCATAGAACCATCTTTCTTCTTTCCAAAAAGCACAAGAGCACCCTAAGGAGAACACTAGGCTAATGAAACCCTTATCAAGCAAATCTTGAATTTATTCCTTCAATTCTCTCAACTTAGCGGGGTCCATACGATACATTGGAATAGATATAGGTTTAGTACCTGGAAATAAATCAATACAGAACTCAATCTCATGCATAGGAGGCAAACTTAACAAGTCATCTGGAAAGTTCTCTGGATACTTATATACTACTGGTACTTGATCAATGGATACCTCATCCATCCAAACATCCCAAATAGAAGCAATATACCCTTCACACCTACTAGCTATCATCTTCTGAGCTTTCAAGAAAGAGATGATCTTTTTCTTCGGAAAATATCTCAATCTCTCCAAATAACCCAGGGCTCACCTTCAACACCTATGCTCAAGGTCTTGGCATGGAAATCCAATGTCGCGTGACAAGATGCCAACTAATCCATGCCCATGATCACATCAAAGTCCACCATATCCAACAACATCAAGTCTACCAAAGAGTCTATGCCACACACTAAAATCAGACACTCCCGATACCCTTTATCAACCCTGAATAGAATCTCCAACAGGAGTCGCCATTAAGAATGAACCATCAAGATAAACAAGATCCTTGCCCAAGCAAGGTGAAAAACTAGGAGACACATAAAAGAAAGTAGATCCCGGATCTATAAGAGCAAAAGCACTACAACCACAAACAAAAAATATACCGGTGACCACAGCATTGGATGCCTCTGCATCCTGGCTTATCATAGCAAAGACCTGGGCTGAACCTTCAGAACCATGAGCTCTCTAAACCGGCTGTCTAGAAGGAACCTGAGTGACAGGCCTAGCTGCATGTGGTGGAGACTGTACTATAGCAGAAGAACTCTAATGTTCCACGGGGCAGATCCAGATGAAGTACCATAGGGGAGATCCTTAACAAAGTGCCTCGGATCCCTACAGTTAAAACAGACTCTACTACCACCTCCTCCGCGTCCACCACCTGAACTACATTTCCCATAGTGTCTATGACGACATATCCCACAAGTAGGTGGACCAGACTAAGATGAACCTCCATGCCTCTGAAGTGAATGAGGCCTCTGAACAACTGATAAAGTACCATGAGATGGTAAAGCAGCAGCCTGCGGAAGCCTAGGCTGACCATAACCATAAAAACCTTGGCCACCCTGCGAAGGGCTACCAGAAGTACCAGAAATCGCACTCTCTTGCTGGACCTCTCCGCATCTGCTCTAGCATGAATATCCTTCATACGCCTTGAAATGTCAACAACATCATAATAAGACTTGTTGCCAATATGTGAGGCAAAAACCACTTAAAGACGAGGGTTAAGACCCTCTACAAATTTAAGAACCTTGTCTCTCTCAAGCTTAACCATAGCAGACGCATAATGTGATAACTCTAGAAATTTAGTATCATAAGCAGCCATGGACATGCCTCCTTATCTCAACCAACTCGCATCTCTCGGTATCAAGATGACTTTAAGGCACAAATCTACTCATGAACATAGCAACGAACTCGGTCCAAGTCAAGGGGAGGAAGATCACTCAGCCTCTGTCTCATCACAGAAGCTCACCAAGTCTCGACATCACCGGACAAATGGAAAGAAGCACATCTCACCCCAAGGGTGTCCCTAGTACTCAATACAAAAAATATCTTCTCACATTTCTGGATATACCTCTGGGTAGTACAGATAGATGGTGTACCGTCAAACTTGGGAGGCTTGAGCTTCATGAAGGAATAAATCCTCCGAGCTACCTCCTCATCACTTATGACAGGAGTACGAATAACACTATCCAAATGGATAACCATCTTAGGAGCCAAAGAAGAAGGTTGACCTACATAAGTAATAACTGGTGTAGACTGAGAAATCACTGGAGTAGTCTTAGGAGTAGGTGTACTCATAGCCGGAGTAGCTGACTGAGGTACAATAGAAGGTACCAGCATATCACTCATAGGCAGGGCCTGAGATCCAAGCATGCCCATCATCCTAAATAGAATCTCTGTAGGAATCGATACAGTAGTACCAGGCACAAGAGAAGGCATAACTGATGGAATATGTGCCACTGGAACCTCAGAAGATACGGGTGGTGCCACACTAGTTTGCCTAGAAGAAGGCAGCCCGCCAACAGGAGCTCTGGTAGTAGTAGGTCTCATCTGAGTGGAGGCCTGCACCCCAGCCTGGGTGCCACGTGTGACTCTCGCAAAGTCCGGCTCTGGTGGTGCATCACCAACTCCAGAAAAAGAGGACGATCAGGTTCTTACAATCTGTGATTACAATATTAAAGGATTAGTACCTATATAAGCTACATAGAACGAGAAGAGGTGAAATGAAGGGAAACAATTTTTCCTAAAGTGCCTTTGCAATCTTTCGCTTATAAGTATGGTCGAAAACATACCCATAAACAAAACTATACTCTGACATTGCTCCATTGACTCCCTAGGAATTGACTTACAACCTAGGCTTTGATACCAATTTGTCACGACCCAATTTCTTCGACCATGATGGCACCTAAGCGTTCTACCCTTAGGAAAACCAAGAAGTGAGTAAGATGACACGACCCTGAATCCGATTAGGCCGTACGGGCACCCGACATCTCCCCTAGACCCATCGGGCGAACCCTTATCAATTAAATTAGGAAAATAAATATAACAATTCACAAATAAGAACAAGACTTAAAAAAAAAACACAGACATACTGATACCTCTAAGCTGTACAAAAGAAATTACAACTGACTACCCAACATACTAGATTTAGGGCTATCCAGACTTGACATCTAAGAGTATAGAAGAAGACAAATACCTCCTGAAGGGAGCAAAATGCAACTGAAATAATAAACACAAAACTGGTGGCCATCCGGAATAAAAGCTGGCTCACCCTGACAGCTGAAGTCTTCTTCGCTACTTCACAACGTGGCGAACTCAATCCTGGAGCGAACCTGCCGAAATAAAATAGATAGACAAGAAACAAATAACAAATAAGGGTGAGTCAAAGAGACTCAATAAGTGGGGCAGACTAGCCACCTCAAAGAATAGGATAGCTAGCCATGGAGAAGAAACAGATAAACCAAATTCCTCTTATTTAAATTATAAAAAGGAAGAGCCAGATAACAACCGGAAACACGTATGAAACCATAAACTCAACTAGGGATACGAGCAAGAAACATATCAACAAATAAGAAATGCACATATAAGCAGGACAGTAGTCATGTAGCGTAAGTCTACACAATGGTATGAAATGAGATGAAATGTGATGCAAAGGGTCACATGTGCCCGTCATACCATCCCGAAGTGGAATACTCCTGTTTTCGATGGGAATCCAATCTGATAACCAATTGGAGCGGAATACTCATGCTCCTAGGGCGGAATACTCTTGCACCCGATATAATATAAATCAGAGGCGGAATACTCCTGCACTCTCCTGGGGTGGAATACTCCTGCACCAGATACAATGTAAAGCTGAGGCGGAATACTCCTGCACTCAGTATCTGGCATAAGAGCAGAATATTCCTGCTCCTGGGGAGGAATACTCCTGCACCCAATATAATATGAATCAGAGGTGGAATGCTCCTGCACTCTCCTGGGGCGGAATAATCCTACACCCAATATGATATGCAATGTAATGTATATGAATGACATATAATGCATATGAATGCAATGTGATGCAATAATAACCCTTTCCCGGCGCGGGACTCTCATCGACATCCGGAGAGTAGATTCCAACTCACAGCCAGAGTACAATGCTCAAATCCTCGATGCAATACCAACAACATGACATAACATATTTGATACAATGTAAATCCAAAGCTAAAGCGTAATGAGTACGCCTATCGGCAGCTACACACGTAAGGAACACGTGGTAGAAAATCCACGAGGTCAGGTGCCTCCAAAGAAATGGATATAAACACTTACCTCTTCCAAAAGTTATTACGGCTAATCAACAACCGCTTTATCCTTTGGTTTCCTTGCCAAACGATCCCACTCTATTCAATAAGCAGAAAAATATATCAATTTAGGCTAAATGTTTCATTCCTCACATCTTAGGGCAATCCAGTTAGGAACCTAATACCCTATTCACATACGCAATAAGCAGGCCAGGACTATGTACAGGATTTAAGGTCACATAACCAAACCTTAAATAAATTACATTTATATGTTGCCATAACTCACTGAGTACGAATATATAATCATTTCTATTATTGGGGTCCAATTGACCCTCTAAACTATCAATTTAATTCGTTAGGACGATGTCTAATATCCTAATTTTCTATATTCAAACACACGTAATAAACTAAAATTGCATTAAGATCATTACCTGAATGTTTTGCGGTAGAAATTCTTTATCTTTCTCCGGCTCTTTTTTTTCATTTTCTGGCATTTTCTCTTTACATTTTCAGGCTGCCTCATTCTGTTCTTACGTTGTTTATATTCTGTTGTTAGCCCGTCCTTAGCTTAAAGCTAAGGACCCACCGACTTGTATTCTCCTTTCTTTCTTTTCCTTTTTCTTTTTCTTTTTCTTTTATAATTTCTTTTCTTTTTCGAAAATTAAAATTGTACCCTATTATACTTGAAATAATTTCAATTTTTGCATACAAGTTATAAAAAAATATGTAACATACTCGCAAAGGCGGATCTCAAATCGGACTCCCGAAATTCAATATGCAAATTAAATGGAAAAAAAAGTCAAATTATTTAAATTTCTGTATTTTAGCGGAAACTAGCCGAACAACCTCGAAATTGACTTTCGAAAAAAAAAAGTCACAAATAATCATACGAACTAAACGGCGCTTTCGGATTTCGAATCGGAGCTCATTCGCAAAACCGAGCGCGAAAATATCTTTTTAATATTTATTGACAATAAAAACTGAAACCTTCTTCCGATGCGCACCAAACGAGGTCTGATTTAGCTCAAATTTTACAGACATGTCCTAATGGACATTATGAATATTTGAAAATTATCGGCACGCCAATCGAAGTCCTAACTTCCGAAACGACTGACCGAGGTCGTTTCATTAAGATGTTCAAAATAGAAATTTAATGAAATTAAGGCTAAACCAACACATTAAAAGATTATCGTACTAAATAGGAAAAGAGTGATACCATAATAATATAAAATATCCCAAAATCTCGACATAACTATCCCCAGTAAATAATATCAATGGAGCATACTAAGAGTTCATACAATTCAGGGCACATCCCAAAACATAAGGAGAGCAAAATATAAAGGAAGATAGGACAATGTGCCACCACTAACAATGCGGTTGGCTCACCTCAACCGACTCTAGTCCACAGCCTCGAACGGATCAAGAAAGTCTAGCTGCCGGACTAGAAGATGGATCTGCACATGTAAGCAGTAAGTTATGAGCCAAAGCCCAATATGATCATCAACAAGCCCGCTACTTTTCCCTTCGGAACAAGTCTTTGAAAATACATAAAAAGATTACATCAATAAGGCCTATATACTCACCAAAATAAGGGAATACTCAAGTACCATCATTCACTATAAATTCTCAACTTTCTTTATATAATATAATACAACAAATAACATAGGCCCTCACTATCATTGTGGCTAGACCAGTGGCTCATCAACTCTATAGCATAGGCCCTCGCCATATTAGGCTAGACAAGTGGCTAAATTTATCTAATAGCATTGGCCAACAACAACATACCCAGTGGTATCCCATCGAGGTCTAATAGTATAGGCCTTCACCATATAAGGCTAGACTAGTGGCCCACAATCCGAATACAAAATGTATATATTTAACTCCATGATATAGAAAGAAAAATACACATGTAACGCACAAATCAATATCGTGTTCTTTTACTCTGTGTAGTAAGGTATGAAGTAATATCATATCCAAGTCAATACCAAACGTTATAAAGCTAACTTGATCGTTCAATTAAGGTAAACGATCTCAATCTAACGTATATGGACTAGTATGCGCTTGTCCCAACATACTAATCATTTAGAAGCTCGTAACTCATTACACAAGTTCAAATCATGCCCATTTAGCAAAGCAAGCAAAATAGAGGTCAAGTCTTACTTACCATGAAAGATGTAAAAGTACTACGCCCGTACAAGTCTCGAAAGTCACCAAAGACGAGCTCCAATCCAATTCAAAATATAATTAGAGTGTTACAATCGGCTAGGAGAGTGAAAACCCTAACTTTTGGGTCCTGGGTCCACCGTGGCTCGAAACTCGCCAAATGGACCCTGTCTGGGATCCCAAATACAAACTTATCCTAATGTTACTAATTAATCTACGAGTTCATAGGTTCGAAAACCAAGTCAATCCGACCCCATTAACATCTTCAAATTCTCTTTTTACTCTACTTTTCAATTTAAGCTCAAGAACCCTATTAACTATTCAAAGCTCACCAATTCATGGTTTAATATCGTCAAAATGTAATTAATCCTATTAAAACTCAAATATTCATTTACATAAAGTAGTAAAACACCATCTTTAAAGGTTACCTTGAATATAGCAAAATTATGATTCTAAACTAATTGTTGGTGCTACATTTCATTTCATGGCTGTAGCTTCATTCATCTATTTCCTCAAATATACATGTGCAAAACTTGACTTGAAGTAGCAAAATAGAACCTTTGTGGTGACCTTATGGAACTTCCCCTAGAAATCTTTTATTTACTTTGGTCTTAAATATATAACTCTTCCAATGGCCACAACATCAAACGGAGGCTATAACATTCGCTCCATGTTCAAGACCAATTCTTTGCTCCCTATTCAAGACCACTTATTTGGTGAGATTTATTATCCAAAAAGTAGCTAATAAACTAGGTTAACATTTAATATGGATAGTCTCTCCCTCTAAGTGGGCCACCGCATATGAGTTTAATGATATGAATTCTTTTGGCCCACTTTCAATACATATTCACTTCTATGGCTGCACTTAAAAATGACTATTTCTAATTTGTCTTATTCTCTTAAGATTTGGCATTACATTTGTTAAAGGAAGTAAAAAATTTTAACACATACTCTTAAGTGCCAACTTTATCTAATTACATTAGGAATTAAATCTCACGTGGCTAATATCTAAACAAATAACTAGTCCACTGATTGGTATAACACCAAATAAGTTATCCTTCTAAAAGATTATCAATTATATTTGTTTTCCACTTCCTAATTCAGGCAACCAGGACCTTTAATTAGTCCAAAAAATTCCATTTTTGAAATATGTTAGACCACATAGCATAAACAAGACTTCCAACTCTTTATCCTATATATTGTGAAGACCAAGACAAAAATATTGGCTATATTTCAATTCCATTGACATGTGGATATTTTATAACAAAGAATAATAGTTCTGAGTATATTAAATGCATTCTTTCCTAATAATTTAATGGCATGGACTAGCAATGCCAACAGTAGCTAGCATTAGCGTTAACACCATTCTTAATAAAGGAAAATTTGACCAAACATTACTTTTTATGTTACATCCTTATTAATTGTCTCAATTTCCCTTTCTTATATATATGGAATAATACACCTAAGCAATTCTTTTATTTTAGGTTGAAATACTGCTATGTGTTTAACCCTAACTTATGAATCTACTCCTAGTAATCACAAGAATAAAGGAAATAATTAATTGGGGATCATACCAATTAATTAGCATGAAATTTGTAACCATTATAGATTGAGAGAATTAACAAGGTTTATTTATAAGACAATAATTATCATCACACAGGCTTGTGGAGTGGTTCAATAAACTATAGAATGGGTGATTTAGTCACTCATAGTCATATTCTAAGACAAGAAATAACTATAAGTATGTAAAAAAAACAATAAGGTGGAAAAATGGATGAAGTAGAGCCTTAAATCTTTGTCTTCTCTCTTCTTTGCCTCATTTTGATGTAGAATAGGTCATTAGTTATGTTTTGGGGCGTGTTTTAGGGCTTCTATATCATTTTCATAGGTCTACATAACCCGAGAATAAAAAATAAACCTGAAATCTACATGTCAGGAAATTAAGCCTACTGTACCGCGCAGCGCATTGCATAGTGCGGTGCGGTAGGACTTTTTCTGCAGGTTTTCAAAAATTCAATCTCTCTGAATTTTGACCCTGTCTCATTGCGCTACACGGCGCCCAGCGCAGTGCGGCAGGCATACTTTATTACTCTTCTATTTTTATTGTTTTTCTCATCCACACCTTAGTTTCTGGTCAAGTCTCGAGCTTCTACTAAGACTTCAAAACCCTTGATGTCTATAAATTTTGCTCCGCAAATGCGTTATATCATCAATTTAATTCATACGGCATAAAACATACCCAAATAAGCGCAATTACGTTCAAAGTACTAACAAATATCACAAGCCAAAGCATCTACGCGAGGCAAACGTATATGAAATATAGGAATATCTAGACTCGTATCACGACATAAACTGGCTAACCAAACTTACTGGAAAAGCAATGTTTGGACGAGTAACAGTGGGTTAGTTCAGATTTTCAACTAATCTCCTATACCTCTCTGGATCGGCAAAAGGGTCGCCATCATTGAGCATGAGATGCACATTAGGAACTATTGGAGTACTGCAAGGCTTGGCTGCCAACTTTCCAGTTTCTGCTAGCAGATCAAGAACATATTTTCTCTGAGATAAAAATATTCCTTTCTTGCTCCTAGAGACTTCATTCCGAAGAAATATTTTAGCTGGCCCAAGTCTTTCGTAGGAAACCTGGTATGCACGAATGACTTAAGTGAAGAGATCCATTCATAATCATTTCCCGTAATGATAATGGCGTCGACATATACAGCAAGGAGTATAATGCCAGTTGTTGATCATCTATAGAAGAATGAGTGATCACATTTTCCCTTCTTCATTCGAAATTCTTGAACAACCGCACTAAAATTTCCAAACCAAGCTCGAGGACTCTGCTTCAAGCCATACAATAACTTCTTCAAACGATAGGCTTTCCCATACTCCCCCTGAGCAACAAAACCAGGTGGTTGCTCCATATATACTTATTCTTGGAGATCACCATGAAGAAAGGCATTCTTAATGTCCAACTAATTAAAATGCCAATATTGAGAAGCATCTAAGGATATAAGTAACCGAACAGAAGTTAGTTTGGCCACTAGGGGAAAGTATCTGAAAAATCCACACCGTATGTCTGTGCATATCTTTTAGCCACAAGTCTAGCACGGAACCATCAGGATTAACTTTGACTACAAAGACCGATTTGCATTCCACTGCCTTCTTTCCCTTGGGTAAATTCACCAAATCCCAAGTGTTATTCTCCTCCACGGCATGTATCTCGTCAAACATTGCACCATGCCAATCAGGATTACTCAAATATTCCTTCAATATTTTGGGTTCATAGATAGAATCCAACGAGGCAACGAAAGAACTAGACGCGAGAGATAAGTGATCATACGACACGGAATTACCTATGGAATAAGTGGATTTGCACTGATGTGAACTTTTATGAAGAGCAATAGGGAGGTCAAGGTCTTCTGAAGTAGGATCAACTGGAGGTGGATCAGATGAAGAAGCTGGTGCGGGATCAGATGAAGTAGCCGGTGTGACATCAGATGAAGAAGCTAGTGCGGGACATGTATCATTTGTCTCCCACCTCCTCGAGTAAACTTGGACAATTGGTTGTTGAACTGGCATAGATAGAGTTGACATAGATTAAGCAGGTGTTGAAGGTACAATAGTCGGGTTATGCTATATAGAAGAGCTAGGATATGTATGGACAACATCATATTGATCTGTCAAAGCTCGAGTGACCTGATACACTAACCACTCGTCTTCTTCCCCCTAATTTATAACATAGGAAGTGCATAGAATAATGGTCTAGTCTCTAATAATGTCACATCAGTTGACACCAAATATTTTCCAAGTTTAGCAGAATAACACTGATACCCCTTTTGAAGTCGAGAATAGCCTAGAAAGACACACTTCAATGCCTTTGGATCTAACTTGTTCATAGACGGTCAAACATCTCAAACATAAAATGTGCTTCCAAATACCCTAGGTTCCATCGAAAATGGTAGCTTATTTGGAAAGAGAACATTATATGGTATACCACCATAAGCATAACTGAAGGCATCCCGTTGATCAGAAAATAAGATGTAAAGATTGCATCAGCCCAGAACTGTTTAGGAACCTTCATTTGGAACAAAAGTGCTCGAGCTGTCTCAAGTAGATGTCTATTCTTCATCTCAGCAACTTCATTTTTAGAGGGTGTATCAATACAAGACGACTGGTGAAGCATCCCATGTTGTCTCATGTAGGACTGAAATGATATTGACATGTACTCTTTAGCATTATCACTCCTTAGTATGTGCGATGTAGTATTGAACTGAGTTGTAGCTTCAGCACAGATAGCACAAAAGTGAGTAAATACTTCAGAACAACTCTTCATAAAATAAATCCAAGTCATCTAGGAAAAGTCATCCACAAAGGTAATAAAATACTTAGGACTAGTTTTAGAAACAACAGGACATGGTCCCTATACATCAGAGTGAACTAACTCAAAGTCCGACTCAGCCCGCCTATTAACCCTTGGACTTAACGAGGTGCGATAATGTTTCGCAAATTTTCACGACTTATAATCCAATGAAGAAACATTATTAAATTTTAAATAAAGCTTCTTTAACATAGGTAAAGAAGGATGTCCCAAACGACAATGTACTTCAAATGGAGATATAACACTAGAGCAAGCAATAGGATAAGGACCCCAATCATCAAGGATATAAAGACTATTGGATAGATTTGTTTTACCAATGACCTGCTTCGTCACAAGATCATGAAACACACAATGATCCAGGAAGAATGAAACATATTGAGGTCCTTGATAATTCTACTCACAGAAATCAAATTAAATGCAAATTTTTGTAACAAAAACAAATG
Source organism: Petunia secreta (assembly GCA_029990175.1). NCBI lineage: Eukaryota > Viridiplantae > Streptophyta > Magnoliopsida > Solanales > Solanaceae > Petunia > Petunia secreta. The sequence continues at coordinate 786,444 of JARKIP010000175.1, read as the reverse complement.
ATAAGGTAATATGAGATGTAGGTTTAGCAGTTCTGGATCCCACAATATTTTAGGTTGACCCATTATAAATAGTCACATCAGAAAGTGATTTGTTTGATCTAAAGTTGTATAGGATACTAGGATTACTTGTCATGTGATCAGTAGCACCAGAGTCAATCACTTATTTATCCGAAGATGAGATAAGACATATTTTACTCGATTCAGCAAGGGTAGTAACTGAAGTGGATTTCTTGGGTGATTCTTGATATTCAGAGCATTTTGCAAATTCAGAAGCAGAAATAAAAATTCTTTTATCACACTCCATTCTCCGTACAAAACACCAGAGAATTCCACGTCAAGAAATATACTCCAAAATTGAAGTATGAGACCCAAATCAAATCGTTATTTAAACGGCCAAGAAATATACTCCAAAACCAAAGTATGAGACCCAAATCAAATAAGTTTCCAACCCAAATCAGTAAGAGAAGCTTTCGCACAGCGCTACCCAACCAACCAATGAATACAAGCTAGATGAGTCCTTAGAGAATCTATTGAAGAAACCAAGTAGCACAATAGAAAATTCCAAGAAATCGACGAATAGTTCAAGTTAAATAGTACTACCGAACGTGAATTCCACCAAGAAAGAAAGTACAATCTGAAAATCAATAGGTGTTGCCGAAAACAAAAATCAGAGCAACGTGACCAGATCCAAATTTTGACTGTCAAAATTGACAAAAAGACAATAGGATCTGGTCGTAAAAGTTAGACGAATGCCAAGAACCAAGGATCTATGTTCAATGTTTGTGGAAAAAATATCATGCACTTGGCGCGTGAACCTGAATCGTTACCGCAGACGCCACTATTGACAACATGTGGAGGAGCATGGAGAGTCGACTGCCAGAGGGGTTACTGGGTCTTGTTCGTTGGGGCTTCCCTAGTCACCTAACAGTGTTAGTTATTTGAACCGCATACTCAAGGAAGAAGGAGACATAACCAGCCTACCAAAGAAAATCACCGAAAAAAAAGACACGGGCTGCCGTGTTCTCTAATATCATGTAACCAGACAAGAGATTGGAGGAATCTCACTGTGTTATTCGAATAGATGCAAGGTATAAATACAATTACACTTATATTTAAATAAGGAAAGAAATAATCCTAAGAATTTGCTAGAGATATCTATACTATGTACATTATTAGAAAATAAGTCTATGCTCATATTTCTTTCAGAATGAATAAATAATGACGAGAATAAATGAGCAATAAGAATAAAGTATAGCAAATCTTATTGATTGATTCATAAAGATATCAATGATGAAATAAATACAAGCCACCACAAGAGCAGTAGTAATAGTAGAAATCCAGAGCAAAGTATCAGCAAGAAGTTTCGTGCGTAGAAAATAGCTAAGGGGGCATAAGTGAGGGAGAGGGGGAGTATTTATAGGCTACGATTCCTAAACATGTTGTAAGTCCCACTACCTCACATCTCCTCAACATCAGATAGAGTTATTGAGACGTGATAATGTTGATTTCTGAAGATAGCGAAAGCCGTTGGTGTGGGGCTATTATCTGATAGAACGTCCATTTTGCTCCCTCCGAGGTCTGGATTCATGTTAACGGAACCACTAAGTTGTGGCTGGTTATAATTGACTTGTCTGTCTTCATGTCATGTAAAGATTACTTATCTTGTATTTTGATCCACCTGTGCTACATCATCAGACACTTGCAGCAATGTGTCCGGTCAAATTTTCACCAATACAAACTCTGTATGGATGCATATCTCTAGTCTCGGAAAAGTTCAGTAGGCTTTCTATTCTGCACAATTGCTTCATGAATTGGAGAGGGAGGGTTCTCAATTTCCACCTACGAGGCATGTTATTTCTTTCTTAAAGGCAAAGTGAATGATGGATAAAGGGTGTTCAGCGTATCTTGCAATAGTTCAAGATACCACTATGGAGATTCCATCCCTCGATTCTATTCCTGTTGTGAGGGAGTTCTCTGATGTATTTCCAGATGATCTCTCAGGACTTCCTCCTTATTGAGAGATCGAGTTTGGCATTGATATAGTGCCAGGAAATCAGCCTATATCGATACCTTCTTATCGCATGGCTCTGTCAGAGTTGAAGGAGTAGTTGCAGGCTTTGCTGGATAACGGATTTATTAGGCGAAGTATTTCTCAATGAGGTACTCCTGTTCTGTTCGTGAAGAAGAAGGATGGAACCATGCAGATGTATATTGATTATCGGCAGTTGGATAAGGTCACCACAAAGAACAAGTACTCCTTGCCTCGTATTGAGGATTTCTTTGATCAATTTCAGGGTGCCAGTTTCTTTTCTAAGATTGATTTGCGGTCTGGCTATGATCAGTTGAAGATTCGAGATTTAGATATCCTGAGGACTACTTTCAAAACTCGTTATGGCCATTACGAGTTCTTAGTTATGTCTTTTGGGCTTAGTAATGCCCTGCAACCTTTATGGATCTTATGAACTAGATATTCAAGTTGTTCCTCGATTCCTTCATCATTGTCTTCATCAATGACATTCTTATCTATTCTTGCAGCCGCAAGGAGCATAATTATCATCTGAGGATGGTTTTGCAAACTCTCTGCAATCTCAAGTTGTATGCCAAGTTCTCCAAATGCAAGTTCTAGCTTGATTCTTTGCATTCTTGGGTCACGTGGTATCCAGTGGGGGTATCAAGGTTGATTCAAAGAAGATTGAGGTGGTACAGAATTGGCCTCGCCCTACCTCACTGACTGAGATTCACAACTTTCTTAGTCTGGCAGGTTATTATCGGAGGTTCGTAGAGAAGTTTTACACTATTGCAGCTCCCCTGACTCGCCTGACTTAGAAGGCAGTTCAGTTCCGATGGTTTGATTAGTGTGAGGTAAGATTTTAGAAGTTTAAGGCCTTATTGACTTTAGCTCCAGTGTTATCCCTTCCTTCTGGCACCGGTGGATTTGTAGTATATTATGATGCGTCCTGTGAGGGTCTTGGATGTGTTTTTATGCATCACGTGAAGGTAATTGCTTATGCTTCTAGACAGCTGAAACCAAATAATAAGAATTATCCAACTCATGATCTAGAGTTGGTAGTTGATGATCTAGAGTTGGCAGCTGTGGTCTTCGCTCTGAAGATTTTAAGGCATTATCTTTATGGCGAGCCTTGTGAGGTGTATATTGATCACAAGAGCTTGCAGTATCTCTTATATCAAAAGGATCTTAATGGCCGACAACAGAGGTGGCTTGAGTTAATTAAAGATTATGATCTCACCATCCACTATCATCATAGGAAGGCGACTGTGGCAGCAGATGCTTTGAGCAGGAAGTCCATAGGAAGCTTGGCTTTTCTTTATGCTGACATACGACCTTTGGCCCAAGAGTCTCAGTCCCTTGGCAACTCCGGAGTGAGATTTTTTCACCCAGACTCCAATCGAGTCTTGGTATGTATTGCAGCTCAGTCTTCCTCAATCAGTCAGATTAAGGGAAGACAGTTTGAGGATCCTCATTTACAGGAGTTTCATGGTCATGTCCTAAGTGGAGGAGTTCCCTCATTCGAGGTTGATTCAGATGGTGTTCTTTGGTTTAATGGCCGACTCTATGGTCCTAATATCAGAGATCTGAGGCAGTTAGTACTCCGCGAGGCTCATAACTCGCGTTATTCTATTCATCATGGCATTACTAAGATGTATCATGATCTTTGAGAGCTATATTGGTGAAAAGGGATGAAGTGGGATATGTTTGATTGTGTGGCTCGTTGCTTGAACTATCAACAAGTTAAGTTCGAGCACTAGAGACCGATAGGGTTAGCTCAGGCATTGCCCATTCCCGAGTGGAAGTAGGAGCAGATCACTATAGATTTTGTGGTTGGTCTTCCAAATTCCCTGCGGTGCCATGATTCAGTCTGTGTTATTGTGGACAAACTGACTAAATCAGCTCACTTCATCCCTATGAAGACTACTGATTCAGCTTAAATATTGGCTTGGATCATCATTGATCAGGTAGTTAGGTTGCATGACACTCTAGTATCTATCATATCTAATCGTGGTTCCCAGTTTACTTTCCTGTTCTACCAGTCTTTTCTAAGGGAGTTGGAGATCCAAGTGCAGATTAGCACGGATTCCATCCTCAGAATAATGGCCAGTCCGAGCAGGTTATTTAGGTTCTAGATGATATGCTGAGAGCTTGTGCATTAGACTTCAGAGGCCACTAGAATGATCATTTGGCCTTAGTGGAGTTTTCTTATAATAATACATATCAGTCCTCCATTCAGAAGGCTCCATTTGAGGCCTCATATGGCCGTAGATGTCGTTCTCCTAACAGTTGTTTGAGTCTTGAGATATGGAGGCATTTAATTAAGAGATGGTTCGGCTGACTTTGGATGTTGTTCGTATTATTCAAGATCATCTTCAGACCACTCAGAGCAAGTAGATTTGATACTCAAGCCAAAGGAGCCGAGAGTTAGAATTTGAGGTCGACGACAAAGTATTGCCGATGCGGGGTGTAAAGAGATTTGGGATGAAAGGGAAGCTCACTCGGGGTTATTGGCTCTTTCTGTATCGAGAAGCATATTGGTAAGGTGACTTATCAGCTCGATTTCCAGCTTCTATGCCAGTTCATCCGGTGTTTCATGTGTCGATGCTTCGGACGTATATCTGGGATCCTTAAGAAGTAGTTGAGTTAGAACCTGCTCAGCTAGATATGAATCTAGCCTATGAAGAGTTCTAAGTTGCCATAGTTTCCAGAGAGGTCTAGAAGCTCTGTTCAAAGCAGATTCCGATGGTTAGAGTGCGATGGAATAAATGTCCTCGCGAGGAGGATACTTGGTAGCTTGATTCCAGTATGTGTGAGAGGTATCCCCTGTAATGGTGTAGTAACATCTGATAAAATATCATTGAAAGTTGGTGTAAGCATTCTTATTAATTGTGCCAAATCTACTCTAGCCTTTGGCTCGTTCGAGGACGAATGAGAGTCTAAGCAGATGAGAATGAAACGACCTTAGGTAGTTGTTTTTTTGAGTTAGGACTCCGACTGGCATGTCAACAGTCTTAAAAGCTACGTAAGGTCCATTAGGACATATTTGTAAAATTTGAGCTAATTCAGACCTCGTTTAGTAAGTTTTTTAGAAGGTTTCCATTTTAGTTAACGGTAAAGCCTTAAAGGGTTTTCGAGCTCGATTTGAGTAAAATAAGCTCCGATACGAAATCTGAAACTTGCGTTAGGTTCGTATGGTCATTTTTTTACTTGTGGAAACTTTTGAAAGTGAATTCTAAGGTCATTCAGTCAGTTATCCTAAACTTTTGAAAGTTAACAAACCGACATTTTTTTCGTGATAGTCGTATCTTGAGAGATCCGATTCGAGATCCGTCTTAGCAAGCATTTTATACAAGTCGTGTATGACTTGTGTGCAAAATTTGGATTCATTTTGAGCCTTGTAAGGTCCCGTCTGGATCCAAATTGCAAATCAGCTATTGCTAGCACGAAACTGCACAGTGAGTAGCTTGTTAACAGTATAAAAAGCTTCTTTTTGGCTCATTTCCTTCACTCTCAAACTGAAATTTTTCAGGTCGGTTTAAGAAGAAATTTCAGAGCCAAATCCATCTAAAATTATCAGGTAATGGTCCTAAGTCATTCAATTGCGTTAATTCATGATTCTAATGCTAGAATTTTTTGACATTGAATTGGAAAATTAGGTCAGGAACTCTAAAAATTATGAAATAGGTAAATTTTATGAAATTGAATTCAGATAAAACTAATAATTCCATTGGACTTGTGAGATTATGAGTAGCCCAAAAATATATATTTTAGTAGTTTTCGAGTAACCCAACTGACACGACCAGAATTTTCGGCTAGGGCCATGCGGGCACCCGATAACCTCACCTACACCCGTCCGGCGAAGCCTTCACAACTAAATTAAGAAAACGAATATAAATCCAACTCATAAATAAGAATAAGACTTAGAAAAACCACAGACATACTGATACCTCTAAGCTGTACAAAAGAAATTACAGCTGACTAGCCAATATACTAGGTTTAGGGCTATCCAGACTAGACATCTAAGAGTACAAAAGAAGACAGATGCTTCCCGAAGGGAGCAAAATGCAACTGAAATAATAAACAAAAAATTGGTGGCCATCCTGAATAAAATCTGGCTCACCCTGACAGTTGAAGTCGTCTTTGCTCCTTCACAACGTGGTAAATTCAATCCAGAAGCGAACCTGCCGAAACAAAATAGATAGACAAAAATAAACAACAAACAAGGGTGAGTCAAAAGGACTCAATAAGTGGGGCAGACTAGCCACCTCAAAGAATATGATAGCTAGCCAGGGAGAAGAAAAATAGATAAACCAAATCTATCTTATTTAAACTATAAAAAGGCAGAGCCAGATAATAACTGGAAACACGTACGGAACCATAAACAACCAGGGACATAAGGTAGACAGAACATATAGGTTTTTAAGTATCCCGAACATAACAACAATCAGAAATACATACTGTTGCAGCATGCAACCCGATCTATATATTTATATAGTTGCGTGCAACCCGATCACTATTTTATACTGTTGCGGTATGCAACCCGATTCATATATTTATACTTTGCAGCATGCAACCCAATCCATGTATTTATACTGTCGCGGTGTGCAACCCGATCCATATATTCATACTGTCGCGGCGTGCAACTCGAACCATATATTTATACTATTGCGTGCAATCCCATCCGTATATTTCTACTGTCGCGGCGTGCAACCCAAGATACGAGCCAGAAATATATAAAACTGAAATATGTCTACGACATAATATACATAAAACACAGTTTGATAGTCACACAATAGTCAGCATGCGGTGCAATGAAATGGGATGAATGCAGTATGATGCAATGGGGTCACATGTGCCCGTAATCCCGTCTCGAAGCGGAACACTCCTGCATTCGTGGAGAATGCAATATAGTAACCAACTAGAGCAGAATACTCCTACTCTTGGGGCGGAATACTCCTGCACCCGATATGATATAAACTAGAGGCGGAATACTCCTGCACTCTCCTGGGGTAGAATACTCCTGCACCCGATATGATATGAACTAGAGGCGGAATACTCCTGCACTCTCCTGGGGCGGAATACTCCTGCACCCAATATAATATGAATCATAGGCGGAATACTCTTGCACTCTCCTGGGGCGGAATACTCCTGCACCCAATACATATGCAATAGAGCGGAATCCTCCTGCTCTTGGGGCGGAATCCTCCTGCACCCAATATGTATGCACTGGAATGTATATGAATGGAACATAATGCATATGAATGCAACATGATGTAATAATAACCCATCACCAGTGTGGGACTCTCATCGACAGCCGCAAAGTATATGTCAACTCACAGCCAGAGTACAATGCTCAGATCCTCAATGAAATACCAACAACATGACATAACATATAATATAAATTTAAAGCTAAGGCGTAATGAGCACGCCTATCGGTAGCTGCACATGTAAGGAACACGTGGTAGATTATCCATGAGGTCAAGGACCTCCAAAGAAATGGATACAAACACTTACCTCATTTCACTGCCACTCAATAACCGCTTTGTCCTTTGGATTCATTGCCAAACAATCCTGCTTATTCAATAAGCAGAAAATATATTAAATTAGGCTAAAGGCTTCATTCCTCATATCTTAGGGCAATCGAGTTAGGCACCTGATACCCGATTCGCATACACAATACGCAGGCCAGACCTATGTACAGGGTTTAAGGTCACATAACCAAATCCTATATAAATTACATTTATATGTTGCCAATAACTCACTGAGTACGGATATATACTCAATTCCTATATCAGGGTCCAATTAACCCTTTAAACTATTAATTGAACTTATTAAAACAATGTCTAATATCCCAATTTTTACCGTCAAAATATATTCAAACACACGTAATAAACTAAAATAATACATTAAGATCATTACCTGAATGTTTCGGAGTAAAAAAACTATCTCTCTCCGGCTCTTTTCTCATTTTCTAATATTTTTTTCTTTCATTTCTAAGTTTTTATCGTTTCTACTTCCATTTCAATTTGTTGTTTCTGTTCACTTTGCCTATATATATATAGGCTAAGAGATAAATCCCTTTAGCCACCGCCTTTGTTTTTATTTCTTGTTTTTTTCCCTTCTTTTTTTCTTTTCGAAAATTCGCGACGACGACAAAAATTAAAATACAATCCTACGAAATTTGAAATAATCTCAAAATTTTTAAGTAAGTTATACAAAATATATGTAGCACACTTGCTAAATCGGATCTCAAATCGGACTCCTGAAACTCAATATACAAATTAAATAGAAAAAAGTCAAATTATTTAACTTTCGGCATTTTAGCGGAAACTAGCCGAAAAACATCGAAATTCACTTTCGAAAGTTTAAAAAAATCACAAATAATAATACGAACCTAACGGTGCTTTCGGATTTCAAATCGGAATTCATTCGCCAATCGAGCTCGAAAATCTCTTTTTAATATTTATCGACAATAAAAACTGATACCTTCTTCCGATACTTACCAAACGAAGTTCGATTTAGCTCAAATTTTACAGACCGGTCCTAATGGACCTTACAAGTATTTTAAAATTATCAGCACGCCAATCGAAGTCCTAATGGACGTTTCTTCGAACTCTTTGACATTATCAAAGACATTACTAACTGTGATTCTCTACCATTCTGACAAGTTCTTTTTAGTTTTAGATGAAACTCCAACAAAGGAGCTCCATAAACCTCCTCCCTCCAAGCTTGGTCAACAACATCAAGAAAATTATCTCTTTCAGTCCAAAATTTTAAGAACTTAAAGTATTTGACTGGGATAGGTTCTCTAGCCTTCAATGTGATAAGCAACGTGGAATGGTCTGATCCATTTCTCACAAAATGAGAAACACTAGTATCATCAGAATGATTAAACCACTCGTGGTTAACAAAACCTCTATCCATTCTCTTCCAAATGATTAATGAGGCAAGTGACTTGTTGATCATCCTATTACACTACTTGATAGTCAAGACTTTCTTCCCAGAAAAGCCAATTCTGACAATTACAATTGGAGAAAGCATTCAGGTATTAAAGTAACCTTTTGTATTTATCCAACTTATGTGCCTTATAAAAGGGTTCACTTAAGGCTATAAAAGGAAAATCATGTTTTCTAATTATTTGTTTAAGCCTCTCAAGAGCCCCATTAGATGTAATGCTCCTAATGTTCCAGAACAGAGACTTAATCATGATTATTATTCATAGAATTTTTTTCCTATGAACCACTCAAAAGTCTTTGGTAAGGGTATCTGCCACCCCTTCATCTGGCTGAGAACTTAACTCCTCTTCTGAATCTTTTTCCCCTAGGAGATAGATTTACTTTATTGACTACATTATCAAAAGCATTATGAACAGCTTGATCAAGTCTACTTTGGGAGCCATCACCAGTAACCAGCATGTCATCAGTATCATCACTGACATCCTCGTCACTATCAACACTTCCATATTCATCAGAGTCTTCTCAACTATATTCCTCACAATAGTCAACCTCTTCTGATCTTACGTCATCCTCTTTAGTAGACTCTGAATTATTATCTTAAAGATTAATCTCTCTTTGATCACTTTTTTTGTGTTTCATCTAAGCTAGAAGCACTTATTAGCAAGGTAGTTATTGTGAAATTATCCTGGATCAACTTTTGTGGTTCTGTTATTATTCCTGGCTTGAACCAATGGAAGTTGGCCTTTGTATTCATTTTCACACATTGATATCACTTCTTCTTGTTGAATTTTCCTTCTTGTGTCTGATTATTATTTATGCTTGCTTGATCCATGTCAGCGTTGTTATGTTCCTTTGTTTCATGGTCTTTCCTTCAAGTTTTTTTTTTTTGTACTGTCTTTTTTTACTCTCTGAATCAACTTTGGCAACCAGATTGTCTATGATCCTTTCTTGATTTGCATCATATGAATTCCCTTTACTTGGATCCATAACAATTCCTTTACCCTTACCTTGCACCTCCTCAACAACATTGGCTTTCTGAACCACATATTTCTCCTCAATGATAATTCCTGGATTACTTTTGGACTTATGAAGTGGTTCCCCATTGTATTGAGTTCCTTTCTATAAGAGTTCTTTCTTTTGATTGTTGCTCATTCCATGTTTTCTATCTCTTGGTCCCTTTCTCATGTTCACAAACTGGAATTATTGCTCATCTTTTATTTTCTCAACTTCACTTGATCGATTTTCTTTTTGTTGTTTTTTCCTCTCATCGCATGCCTTATGTCTAGAGTGATTTTCAATTTGCCCTCGAGTATTACAATGAAGACAGTAGCTTGGAACTTTTTCTTATTCAATATCTAACTACATCCTATCCCCACTCTCATCCAATCTGGTAAAACCTAGCCACAATATATTCAGTCGGTGTATGAGGAGATCAATTTAAATTTTAACTTTAGCCACGTTTCCCCTGGATTTGGAAAATATAGCTTGATCTGGGGCAACAGAGACCTTAATAGGTCTAGCTAGCCTAGCAATAATCTCTCATTTGAACAGATGACAGGGTAACTGGTGTATCAAAATTCGAACATGAACTATAGAGGTTTCCACTTGAGGTTTGAAATCCAGAGTTTACTTGAGAATTTTCCTAGGTGAATGTCCAATATCCACATACTCTTTGAACTTGATATAATTATAATCTACTTCACTAGTGAAATCTATATAAACATGTTAAGAATCAAAATAAGCAAATTTACAGACCCTTTCAAGTGAATTGACTATCAAAGATTTTTCATATTTCTTCCATGGTTGGTTTCTCTCGATAGAACTTGACAATCAGATTTAATCTGCAATCTTCTGCCCAATTTACAAAGTAATCATGCGCATTAAAGTAAGCTGTTGGTTTACCTAAATGAGTACCATGTTTGATCTCACAAGATGAAGTATTTTGGCTCAGAGAGGGAAGGCTTTCTTGTATGGTAGCTGTAAAAGATGGCTTTAAAATATTTTGGTCGTTTCCTTTATTATCAAAAGGAACTAACTTATTTTCATTTCCCCATGCTTTATTCAATTGTAAAAATTTATGTGCTAAGCTTTGTTGTTGAGTAGCTTTAATTTGTTGTTTTTGTTGTACTGTTCCTTCAATGGTGTCGGTTTTTAGAAGAGGACGATCAAATTTCAAAGAGCTTTGGGCTAGAGTTGTGGGAAATTGGACTGATAATTTGGAGGAGCGGTGTTGGGATTTTCACTGCGACATTGTTACCAGAGTTTGAGTCAGCTTTACTTGAGGTTATCGTTAAAGTGGTGTTTGTAGGTGATTGGTAGGTGGTGATAGGTGAGATTTGTTCAACTGTCTCTTTTTCATTGGTTGGTGAAGTCAGTGTCAGAGAGTTAAGTAAGTCAGACGGTGGGGCTTGAAACTGTGGGTGAACCCAAGAGAATCAAAAGTTGACATTTTAGAGAGAGAGAATGTAGAGAGAAGGGAGATCATTTTATTCACAAAGTCTCCGACTCAATCCCAAGTAGTTTAAATGGTGTTTACTTGTTTCTGATTCGATCAATGGCTGAATCGAAGAAGTGAACAACTAAACTATCAATAGAGTCAGATAACTCATCACTGACCCAAGGTTTGCTAGGGCGTCTGCCTCTCCGTTTTCTTCTCTTGGGATTTGCATTACTTTCCACTCCTAAAAATGAGTCAAGAGTTTCTTTACCTTTGCATTCACTATTCCCGAGCTGTGAAGTCCCCATGGATTTGACATACCATGAGCTGCGAGTCATTTTTTAGCTCAAGTTTTCAACTTTCAACTCTTTACTAACTTGAGTCCTACAACTACGGTCCAATATTCAGCCTCATTTTTTATGGCAGTATGTAATTTAATGGCATGATGTAATTTCTCACCTATCGGAGCCATGAGCACGATGTTGAACCCAACACCCTTCGTACTCAAGGCACCATCCATATAGAGGGTCCAAACTCTGAGGTCTAGGCCCTTCATCGATCTCTCTTCCTTCTTTGCCTCTGGGAGAATATGTGCTGAAGTCAGCCACAAAGTCCGAACCTACAACTTGATGGGATGAGAGTTTGATATTAATATCATACTCGCTCATCTCCACCGCCCATATTGCTAACCTTTCAAATAGCTCCGACATGTGTAAGATGCTACGAAGAGGAAAGGTGGTGATAACGAAGATAGTATGGTATTGAAAATAAGGTCTAAGTTTATGTGCAGCTATTACAAGTGCAAGGGCTCATTTTTCAAGATGTGGATACCTAGTCTCCGCATCAAGTAAAATCTATTAATGTAGTAAATCGGATACTATTTACCTACATCCTCCCAGACTAGGACTGCACTTGCAGCTACTTTGGAGACTACTAGATAAATGAGCAATACTTTCCTATCCACCAACTTTGAGAGAAGTGGAGGTTTGATAGGTAGTGTTTCAACTCTTTCATGGCATGCTAATATTTCGGTGTCCATTCAAAGTCTGTATTCTTATTTAGGACAGAGAAAACTTGTGACACCGTTCAAATGACCTGGAAATGAATCTACTATAAGATGCAACTCGGCCTGCCAATCTTTGCACATCTTTAATCTTGGTCAGAACATCTAGGAAATCGGACTGTCAGTCTTTGCACATCTTTAATCTTGGTCAGCACATCCAAGATTTCCTCTATAGCCTTGATCTTCTCTGGTTAGCTTCGATTCCTCCCTCGGACACGATTAAACCCAAAAACTTGCCCGATCCTAATGCAAACGCGCACTTTTCTAGGTTCAGCTTCACGTTGAACTGCCGAAGGGCCACAAATGTCTCTCTTAAATAGTTCAAGTGATCTTTAGCTTTCAACGACTTAACCAACATATCATCATTATAAACCTCTATTGTCTTTCCAGTTTGATCTTTGAACATACGACTAACCAATCGTTCATAAGTTGCCCCGGTATCTTTGAGTCCAAAAGGCATAACTTTATAACAATTCACTCGATCTGTTATGAACGAAGTCTTCTTTTGATCCTCCGGTTCTATCTGTATATGATTGTATTCAGAGTAAGCATCCAGGATACTTAATAATTTGTAACCCACCGTTGAATCAATCAACTGATGGATGTGTAGAAGCGAGAAAGAATCATTCAGACACGCCTTATTCAAATCAATGTAATATATACACATTATCCGCTTTCCATTTTTCTTTGGCACTACAACTGTATTAGTCCACCAATTTGGATATTTTACCTATTGGATGAATCTATTATCGAGCAACTTTGTTATAAACATTCAGTTTGTGCGTAAAAATCGCGGAATCAATCCCAGCCATATTTGCGTGGGACTAAGCAAAACAATCTGAGTTTGTTTTCAATAATGAGATAAACTTTTACCCTTGATTCAGAAGCTAGTTCTGAACTAACATACATAAACTTTTATCCTTGATTCAGAAGCTATTTATGAACCAACATACACCTTCCGATCTTGTAAATCTTTGAACAATATAATGGTATCCAACTCTTCAATCATTTAGTCTTTAGCTTTCTACTTATCTGGTCCTTATATAGGCCAGAACTGGAAAATTCCTTTTCACTTGCCTCTGGAATTTCCTCAGAAATTTGATCAGCTGAAGATTCCCTTTGTACTTTCTATTCAGAGGCATTTTGGAACACATCGCTTTTATGAGCCACCGAATAACATTCACGAGCAATCTTGTGCTCATCTCTAATTTTGCGACTCCCCAAAGAGTAGGAAACTTAATCATTTGGTGCAAAGTTGATGGCACCTCCCCCATTGCATGGATCTATCCTTCTGAGTATGACTTTATAGGCCATGTCTCTACCCAAAACTTGAAACGCGGTCTCCTTAGTGACACCTTCAACATAAGTGGTGTGTGTGATCTCACCCAGAGTCTTTTTGCTTGAGTTGTTAAATCTGCATAGCACATTTCGCTTTGGCATGACCTTATCGGTCAACTGCATCCCCTCCACCACTTGAGATTGGATGATGTTAACCCAACTCCCAACATCTATGAGTACTCGTTTACTGTCAGAGTCGTGGACTCTTATCACTATTACCAACGCATCATTATGAGGGAATAACTTCCCATCTATATCAGCTTCTCTAAAAACAATCACATCTCTGATATCATCTCGTGTCCGTTTCTCAAGAGTGATAGAAACTTTTGCATACTTCTTTACAAAAGTGAAAGTCTTCTTTACGAAACTAAAAGTTACCCCCATTGAATTCAGATCCTCTAGAAAAAAAACATTCATCGTTATCCTTAGGGCGGGAGCCTCCGTAGGATGCTCTCCTCTCTATTCATATTAAAAAGTTTGCCTTTATCAGTCAACAAGTTTTGCAACATCCCCTTTTGAAGTAAATAAGCTACCTTGTAACACAAATCTTTATAGTCTTCGGTTGCATGGTCATGATTTCCATGAGACTCCCACCACAAATTAGGATCTCTCTTGACCGAATTTGTTTTCATGTCCTTCAAAAATTTTACTACTTTTCACCCATTGCCCTTAACGCGTTCACGAGCTCAAATGTTGATACACTGAAATTGTATTCTGAAATCTTAGGCACTGGCGGATCCTTAGGCACCAATGAAGGACCTGACGTCTCTTTCTGAGTTGAACTCTTATGATCTCTTCTGTCACCTCTTCGCATGTCGATTTTAACTCTTCTTTAGGTCTTTGGGTGGTAGTTATGCGTGCTACTATAACTAAATCTTCGCTCTTCATCCTCCAATCTTATTAAACAGCATGCATGATACACATCATCCCACGACTTTAGAGGACGCTCACGTAGGTCCCCCTCCAATCTCCTACAAGGCATCGAGACATTAGTGTTCAAATTACTAGCGAAACCAAGGCTGCCCATTTTTCTTCCATATGCGATAGAGTCATTCATTCCCTTTGGAAACGATCCATGAATTCTTTTATCAATTCGATATGGTGCCACTTGATGTAAAATATATCCTCAACTCTCTTTTTGAGCTTCTGAGCCCCCATGTGCTCTTTGATAAACCTTTTAGCCATCTCATCAAATGACTCGATCAACTTATTGGGCAACAAAGTATACAAAGTCAACACTCCTTTAGTAAGCAATTCTCCAAATTTCTTTAGTAACATCGATTCAATGTCATCCTCTGTGAGATCATTCACCTTGACTGCCATGATATACGAGGCGATGTGATCGGTAAGGTCAGTCGTCCCATTGTACTGTATCAAATCAGGCATCTTAAACTTCTTCGAAATTGGCAAGGGAGCAGCACTTGACATATATGGCGGGTTCGTATATTTTTTAATATCAATTGTTTTACTAAGCCTAGGTTCCCTTGGAAGCTTCTCCATAAATGCTGCAATTTCCTTGAGCTTTTTGTCCGTTGACTCCTTAAAAGAGCCCAACTCTCCGATGTCGTTTCCACAGCAGTCGGGGCTCCTGCTGCCACGAAGGTCATACGTGATCCTTTAGAACCGACTCTCACCATAAGTCTCCATATATTGTTCCCTGAGGAACCCATGTCGTAGTGCCTATGGGGAGAATTGTGAGAGGAACGGACGCTCTTTGATTTATGGTATTGGACAAAGACGCTAATTGAGCACTTACTTCTTTGTTTATGTTCGCCTGTTTGACGAAGAACCTATTGCTACTTCTTAATAAAACCTATAAGGATGGCCCCCGAAGCACTAGATCCTTAGACATCAATGCCTTTTCCATCCCTCTGAACCCTCGGTGAGTTCTGTTCTGAACCGGCTAGAGTACGATTCAGGTGTGACATAGCTAACGATTGTGTGAGGTTTCACCGGTGGCTGTATCTTCGACCTCCGGAATGGGCCTGCCAGCGGTGATAGTGGCTGGAAGTTGGGCATTGTCATCTGCCATATTACACGAAAGAAAACGGTCTAAGTAAAATGAATTAAAAGCCAAAAATATTGGAACAAATAGATTGTCTAGGCGCCAAAATAAATTTATAATTATTGAGCACAAACAGCCATTTATATCG
Source organism: Petunia secreta (assembly GCA_029990175.1). Lineage (NCBI taxonomy): Eukaryota > Viridiplantae > Streptophyta > Magnoliopsida > Solanales > Solanaceae > Petunia > Petunia secreta. The sequence goes on along the minus strand of JARKIP010000175.1, from coordinate 770,486 downwards.
AGATTTTAGGCGTGATTTGAAACATGATTAAATGGTTAAAATAGTGACTAAGAAACAACTAAATAATAAACAATAATGAATGAATAAATAATGACAAAGAACAAATGAGCAATGAGAATAAAGTTGAGAAAATCTTATTGATTGAGCTGTAAAGACTTTAATGATGATAGCAATGCAAGCCACCATAAGAGCAGTAGTAACGGTAGCAATCAAGAGCAAAAATAATGGTGTATCGGGTGTAGAAATAGCTAAGGGGTTACAAGTGAGGGAGAGATGGGGGTATTTATAGGCTAAGAGTCCTAAACATAGTGAAAGTCTCACTCCTCTGACGTGATAATATTGATCTCCGAAGATAGCAGAAGTCGTTGGTGCGGGGCACTTATCTGATAGAACGTCCGAGCGGTGGGTTGTGGTCGGTTGTAATCGACTTGTCTGTCTTCGCGTCAAGCAAAGATGATTTGTCTCCGTATTTTGTTCTACTTGTGCCACGTCATCGGATACTTGACATCAATGTATTCCGTCCAATTTTTACCAATACAAACTCTTTATGGATGGATATGTCTAGGTTCAGAGAAGTCCAATAGGCTTTTCATTCTGCGCAATTGCTTCATGAATTGGAGTCGGAATTTTACTATAGGGCTGAAAAGAAAGATTCATAGTAGTACTTTCACAACGAGGAATAGGCAGCTAAGTTTCCTAATCTTCCAATGTTAGACTATATTTGAAGACTTTAATTGGAGATTAAGAATAGCGTCTCAGCTAATTTTCAAACATCCAACCTAAGTAGTGTACTTAGGTGTAAGATTTTTATATTCTCTTCACTATCTTTCATTTTACTTTTGTACACTGATATGTAAATTTTTTTTCTATTCTAGCATAGCTAAAAAAATAATTAGGTACATGTAACCGTCCATAAAAAGTGAAATTAAAAACTTGTTAAATAATTAATTTACTTATTGCAATAGGTTAAAATTAATTGATAGTATAAAAGAAAACTTTATACCAATATATCTAATTTAAAACCTTTTTTATAATACAACCTTCGGCGAGCACCTCACACCAAAAAAGTTAAAGTTATACTCTAGCAAAAAAGTAAATGAAGGCGTCAATAATATAGTAATACATTCGATAATACAATAGGCATGAGAAATTAATACATCAATATACACTCAACCTCAAAAAATAAAATACTCCTTTCCTCTCATAAATTTTTTTTACCTATATCTTGAAATGTATTAGTCCCATGGACTTAACCAACATTCCTCTGGCTTTTTGGGGAATCTCTCTGTATCTTGACAATAATCATAAATCACAAGATTTCTCTGTACCCAAGCATAATCCAATTTTTGGTCACTCGAAAGGTGCCAAGAATTATACTGATCCCACCAGTTTTTAGTAGTGGTTGAAACACAAGCAGGATAAGGATCTTCCCATTGACAACCATCTACACTAAAATCCTTGTATGTTGAAACAAATGGTTGGTTTTTCCAGTCGGTTTTCTCCAAACCACCCCTTGTAGCCCAATCATCAGCATTCCATATGCTTGAAAATAAGTACATTGGCTTCTCATTGGGGAAGAAATTGTTTGTGTAATTCGCGTTTTTGTATACTCTTATTGGTACCCTATCCACAAAAAACCTGCACACATTTAACTTGAACAATCAAACTTCGTACTTCTATCAGATCCTCTCTATTTCCTAGATCGAATTAAGCCGGACGACATCGTTGTCCTAAGTAGTAAGTGAATTAACATGATGTTAAATTGAATCTAGTTCGGCTAGGTTATATACACTGAGTGTGGATTTTTTTTTTTTCACTTTAGTCGATTGTAGTTACCATCATAGTTTTTTTTTATGACTCGACTTGATAAAAAAATTACACTGTGTGCATAAGAAGATGATATTAATTATAACAATAATAATTGTAATGTGTGTCTGTATCATTGAATCTCCTTAACGTAATTGAAGTTTGTAGGGTAGTAGTAAAGTGGTTGAAAGTTTGTGTTACGGCAAATCTCAAGTGTGGTATCTTTTTAACTCCTTATTTATCATTCTGGCTCTACCACTATAGTAAATCTTACCCTTTTTGTCAAGTTACCAATTCAAGCTTAATTCAGACAGCTACCTACAATAACTTTTTAAGTAATTTAGCAGTGTGATAGAAAGTGAAAGAGGTACATACACAATCTGGTGGCTGTTCCAAAGAACGGAATATGTATGGAAGTCCTCAGTGGGGTCAAACCATAAAACGTGTCTCATCTCACGGTTACCAGTTCCATTCTTGTACACATTGGTTTGAATAAGATAAGGTTGCCCTGTTCTATTTCCCAAGAACTCAAAGTCTAGCTCATCTCTTGTTGGCCCTGCTCCATCTTCTGTGCACATCTGCGGCAAGTAAAAACCTCACTAAGACCATTGCCAGATATTCCCACAATATTCAACAAGTTCAACTTATATACCCCATCAGTATAAAAGAAATTTTACTAGTCACTTAGAAGATAACAATAAGCGTCCATAAAAAGTTATATTAGTAATTTAAATGGTTATATTAGTAATCCTGAAAACTAGTAATGTTACTTGGTAAAACAGGTTCAAAAATACTGTTACATATCAGCATGTATATCATATCGATTCTTACAAATCTGCATTGCCAGAGTTAACAATCAATCTACGAAAATTTTCAAAGTTGCATATAAGTGTCCACAGAATGAGACACTAGTAATTTGGAATATATGACTTGATTACCTCCTACAACAGGTTAAAATACACTAATAAGGTAAATTAATCTTTACCCTAAAAGTATGTAGTATAAGTTTAATACTTAATTTCCATATTGACTTGTATAGTTGACATTCCATCTACAAAATGGTTCAAAAGTCTTGGAACTTACATAGTAAGCTGTAACAACACCAGCAGAGTCACCTCCCACTAATTTCAACTTCATGCTGAACCACCCAAATCTATATTTCTGCTTGGTCATGAACCCACATCCTATATAAACAACTCATCAATGTTGGCCAAAAAGCATGAAGATTTAAAATTTAAAATGTTAAAGAAATGAAAATAGCATTTAAAAACATTGAATTCTTGGATTATAATCACCTGCTTTCTTATCTAATGAAAGATACCATGTCTGTCCATCTTCAGAAGTCTTGAAATGTGTTTCAGGACAACTTTTACTAAAGTTGTCATCAAATGAACCTTGTACTTCAGCTTGTGTGGATGAAAAAAGGGTAGCAGTTAGTGCTACAGTTAGAAGAAAATATGTTATTGATGGAGCCTTTCTCTCCATTTTTTTCTTGAATGAAGCACACTAGGAGAAGCTTGAGAAGTGAAGCTTCTTAAGTTGAATTCTTTGGAATGACAACAAATATAATAAATGATGTACACTAATCACTTTTGGTCATATCAAGGGCAGAAATGGAAGTGGGAATGTCTCCCATGTTTGTTGCTTTTAGTTTGTTTTTGGTGTTTATACATCTTTAACCTTGTGAATGAATTAAAGTCTAAAAGATAAAAATTCTATCCTTTTAATAGGCCTTTCAAAAGAATAAAGTAGATGGAGGAGACATACAAAGTTATCAAAAGCAGTGTTCACCTGTTCTAAAAAAGGACAGCTCAGTGCAGAAACCATCCCGCATTTATATAGGGTCCAAGAAAGGGGCCCATTAACCATCCCGCATTTATATAGGGTCCAAGAAAGGGGCCCATTCTAAGGAGTGTGATGTATACAGCCTAACCTTATGCAAGTATAAATGGCTGTTTCCAAAGCTTTAACTCATGATCTATAGGTCACACGAAGAACAACAGTATATATTCTGTTAAAGGAAAATGAATAGATAAGAGAATATCAATTCTTTTGATAATTTCTGCAATATATTTACCTTTGCCAGCTAAACAGAGGCGAATCTACGGAGTCATACTTATTTTTCTTATGTATACATATTCTGAGTCGGAAATAATAGATTCAGTTGAATTCATCGAATTTGTCTTTGCTATAAAACTATACTAATGTGTAGATTCTTTCTGAGGAATATGTCTAATTGTGTTAACAACTAGATTGTATAACACATAATTTTTACCAAAAGTTTGAATTGAACATATTGATAGTATAAATACATTATCGGTACATAATTTTAAGTTCTTTTACCAATTACAAGAGTAAATAGAGTTTGGAAAGGCAAATATAAGTCATGATTTCCAGATGGGCAATTTAGAGAATGAATCCACAATCACAAATCGGCCAAATGACCGACAAGTTGGAGAAAGCAATTGCCAGAAAGACGAGGGAGGGAGAAAGTCCAGAATACCCATGGCCTGGATTTGGTTGCAGAAAATGAAAGTGGGGTCTAAGATGTCTTCATATGGAAACATGATACATTTGATTGGTCTTATAATAATAGAAACTTGCTGGATTTGATAACTGGATATTGCTTTAGTGATTGTCCCTCTAGAATCCACTGATTGGTCCATTCATCACGATACTATTTTATTTTGATTTACTTGTGGTATTAGGAAGGTGAAAGCTTAATGTTGTTTATATCAAAACAATAAAATTAACATTACATTGTGTTCAAAAGTGGAAGCACTCGTTACGGAAATCTTTGCATTCCTTGGTCATGAACTTGAAACTTATTAATTAAGAATAAAAGAATAGTATTCCCCCGTCTCATTTTAAGTGTGTGGACTTGACCGGGCACAAAGTTTAAAAAAATAAAAAAACTTTTAAATTTTATTGTTTAGCATTAAAGATTTGTAATGTAGGCTAGTGTCTTTAAATTTTATGATGTAAAACAAGTCTTGCGATTAAAGAATTATAAAATATGAAAAGAAATACTTTTTTTGGAATTGATTAAAAAAAATATAGACACTTAAATTGAGACGAAGGGATTCCGTCCGTCACAATTGAAGTATCTACCTTGTATAATTTATCTCATCGCACAACTTGTAATTCTTCAATTTATTATTATTCGTACAAAAATCACGATTGCTAAAAATATTATTCGACCCCCAAGGTAATCATTTGACTTTAGTGTTTTGGATCTCCATGATTGCTGAATACACTTACTTTAAAAATCTTTTACATCTTTCATTTTATTAAAAGCAGAGAAAATGTATTTTGGGAAGAAGAGCTGAGAGGTGCTAGCTGCCGGGAATGAGGATGACCAACATGACAGTGCTTCCATTAGCTTATGCTACCATGAAACGGGCAAAATTTTTATTTACAAACTATATTCGCAACAAAACTGAATCTATAACATGCATCTCCTATTTATGTTTCTCACCGCGGTTCATCACTTAACTGTATTAAATTATTGCAAGATAATAATATTGAATGTGGGTAAATGAAAATTTCACGTAATACAGTAAAATGACATGAATTATTCATAGGCAAATGCCATGTGAGGTCCAATGTAGTACAGCTTTGAGACAGTGAAGCGTTGTCTGGCAAAACATATTCACATACTATACTTAGATACATACCAAAAATGACCTTGGTGTTCTCTGAAATTGATCTTTTATCATGTTGGAAAGTGGTGGGATGGACAATATCTTTTTACTAGACGTTTTAGGTTCGAGTTTAGGGGATAGGAGAAACCCTTAGTAAAGAGCATTTTTTTAAATAGATCTTGCATGACACAAATTTAAATTAGTCGAAATTGTGGATTACCAATACCAAATGGTTATAAGAAATTTTGTATGTAAATATTCCCTCCAATTTCAGCTTCATAACAGTAGCATCCTTATGGTTTGTGATATTACACCTACCATAATGTTGGTAAGTTATGTGAATTAAAGTTGAAACACATAATAGTATAACCAAAATAACATTATAAGCTTATTATTATTTTACATTGTTATTCTGGCTTACAGCAAATTCTAAAAACTTCAACCAATATGTACTGAAAAATCTCCCTTGAAAAAAAATGGTGTTTTTTTCTTTTATTTTTTTTTTCTTTTCTATATCCATTTGGTATTATCCTTTATCTCAAGAAAAAATATACGTAAGTTAGAAGCACTTCTGGCAACATATCTATACAGGTTTTTGAATCATCATCAATTTGTATATAAAACATTGACGGTAAGATAGTGATAAAATCATACTCCCTCTGTTCCAAAAAGGATGGCATGTTTCGGATTTCGAGAGTCAAACGAGTTCATTTTGACCGTGAATTTGAATATATAATTTTAAAATTTTTTCGAACGATATTTATATATTTGAAAACTACATAAAAAGTACTATAAGTCACAATAATTAATTATTCAAAATATTTAAAAGACATATGAAAATATCACGGTCAAAGATAAACTTGTTTGACTCTGGATATTCGAAACATGTCATCCATTGTGGAACGTATGGATTATTAATAAAGACCGACGTATGCACTTATTACTTTGACACATTCACAATATATGTTTATTTTTGAAAATATGAGGTAAAATGATATAGCATCATAATTAGTTAATCAATCATGGACAAGTCATGTGCTTAATGTTGGTAGATAAAATTGGACTTGGAGTTGCATAGTTTTGATAGAATTATTAATTGCATTACGCAAGTCAATCAACGTGACGGTTTGGCCGAGTGGTCTAAGGCGCCAGATTTAGGCTCTGGTCCGAAAGGGCGTGGGTTCAAATCCCACAGCCGTCAACATATTGTATTTTTACAAAATTTTATTTTTCTTGTACCTTATTTAATCAAATATAAATTGAAATAATGTGTTCCCCTCATTCTATCGTCAATATCCGAAAAGGTGAATATGAAGGCGCAATATGAGTTGTTCTTAGTGTGGGTTAACCATTTGGACTGATAAAAACTTTTACTATGTTTCTTGAAAAGAATTCTTTTTATATAAGATCAAATGCACCAAGTATGTGTTCAACCTCGCAATAATCCAACAACAGGAAACGCTTCATGATAGAGTATCCCTCTTAACCTATCACTATTAGTTACCAAGTTCAAGTTCCGGAGGTTAATTGTTTAGTAGTTCATGTGAATGTCTGGAGATCAACCTTTTATGTTCATCCATGATATTCATTTGGGTTTACAGCTTTTGTAATAGGGCGATTTGCATGGATAGGCTCTTTTTGTGTGATGTTTTCCACAAGTGAGGTCTGGGGAGGGTGAGATGTACGCAGACATTACCCCACTAAGATAGAGAAGCGGTTTCTGATAGACCCTCGGCTCAAGAAAAATATCCAAAAACATGCAAGCAATAATAAGATGAAACTACACATGTTAACGAAAATACTATAAAAGAAACTATTGATAACCAAGCTAAACAAACAACAGTGCAAGTAGTAAACCAATACGATAAACCCATAATAGAAATAATACAACACTCTCACGACTACTACCTAATTTTCCACCATAATCCTCGATCTCCACATTTTCCTATCAAGGGTCATGTCCATGGTGATCTGGGGTGAGCCATGTCCTGACAAATCACCTCGCTATAATTCTTCTTGGGTCTACCTCTACCTCTCCGCAGACCCAACACTGACAATCTCTCGCACCTTCTCACTGGAGTATCTATGCTCCTTCTTCTCACATGGTCGAACCATATCAGCTTCACTTCACGCATCTTATCCACCACTACGGCTGCTCCCACTTTATTACGAATGACCACATTCGTATTCTTATCCATCCTCGTATGGCCGCACATCTATCGAAGCTTTCTCATCTCTTTTATGCTCATCTTCTGAATGTGTGTGGTCTTGATAGGTCAACATTCTGCTTCGTACAACATAGCATGTCTAACAACCGCTTTATAGAACTTACATTTGAGTCTAGGTGCCACTTTCTTATCTCATAGGATACCAGATGCGAGTCTCCACTTCATCCAGCCTACCCTTATACGAAGAGTGTCATCCTCGTCAATTTCCCCAGTACCTTGAAGGATTGAGCCAAGGTACTTGAAGCTTCTCTTCTGGGGAATGGCATGAGAATCAAGCATCACGCCCACCTCTAACTCATGAGAAGCATCACTAAACTTGCACTCCATGTACTCTATTTTCATCCTGCTCAGCCTGAAACTTTTAGACTTTAGGGTATATCTCCAAACCTCCAGCTTATCATTAACTCCGCCGCGAGATCCATCAACTAGAACTATCGTCTCTGAACAACATAAACCATGGTACCTCTCATTGGATGCTTTGCGTCAATTCGTCCATCACCAAAGTAAATAAAAATGGACTAAGCATTGACCCCTGGTGCAACCCCATCAAAAGTGTGAACAAAATAAACTTTTTAATATCTGTCAAAACTTGTGTAAAGTTTTGAGGCGCCGGTTAAAACTTGAAAGATGGGCTATTCTTGGATTTGGAAAAACTTAAATAGCTCCTCGTCAAAGGCCGATAAATATTTAACTAGGCATTCAATTTTATCCATGTCATTTAGCTTTTACCCATTTTTAAAATTATTAGCAAGTGTAGCCATCCACTTTCAAACCATCAGAGCTGAAATTGAATATTCAAGATTCACATCATCTCCATAATTCACATCTTCTTCATAATGTAGACATGTCTTCCAAGATTCACATCTTCGTCATAATGTGAGATTTTGTGACACGTCTTCCAAGATTCACATCTTCGTCATAATAAAAGATTTTTGTGATACATCTTGTTCTCATGGGTCATGGCATTACAATCTTTGAAGTCTATAAATAGAGGGAAAATCTCTCGTATTAAGCCATCAAGTGAAGAGAATAACTATCATTCTTTCTTAAAACTTTGGTCTTTATTTTCGTTCTTCATGTAAGTTCCATATTTTCTAGAAGTATTGGTAATATTGACAATAATATAAGTCTCTCATTTGTTCAAATACTCCATAATAGAGTAATTTCTTTTTCTTGGGATAGTTGATGAAGCTTGATATACTTATCATATTAATCTCAGTTTTAATACATGTTTGCCCTGAAATTTTCTATTTTACATTTACACTGTGTTTGAATGATAGTTTATTATTTTTACTATCAATCTTACATATTTTATCTCTAGGTTATTATCATATTAATTTTGTAATTCCCACAGAGCAAATTAATATATAATAACTGATGAATAAAATATGTAAAGTGAAAATATATTTTAGTAATTTACTATTCCAAGTACGTAATCTTACTTGCCTCAAATTTAATTCTCACGGAAGAATTTTTGTACGCAATTGATTTTTAGTAAAAATATTCTCACTAAGTTTTCACTACTCTTTAGCACAATTCAAGCAAGAAAAATATATTTAATTTAACTTTCGCTTGTTATAACTCAATTAATTTACATAACCTCATGGAGTGTTATGAATTGATTATTTTCTTATGAGCAAAATATAATTCAATTAGCAATAAGCAATTATTCTTTAGAGAAATGTATGTTTTAATTGAGGTTCTTATTATAAATATTATCAAGTGAATTCAATGATTCCCAATTTTTTTTAAATTAAAAATATTTCGGAAGTTCTTTTGTTTTACATAAATTTAATTAAAATAAAATTCACTTTTCATAAATTTGTTTCTCTTAAATAGTGGTCAGAATATTCCAAGTTTGCAGCATAGATTTTCCAAACTCTACGGAACAATATCATAAATTATACTAGAATTTGACAACCATGAGCAGAAATACCATATACACATTGGACTCGTCATCCTCTCTCCCCTACCCTTTTCAGGAATCAGCCACTGCTCCAGCGTCGCCACTGCACCGTTTGCCTTTGTCTTCCGCCGGCCATCATGATTGGTGCAGTGCTCCGGTCATCAGTGACTTTGCTGTCGCGCCGCTGCTGCTGTTTTTTCTATGTGTGTACTGATGTTGTCGAGTCGGTGACAGAGCTCTTGTGGCTCTGTCATCGGCCCTAGATGTTTAGTTACAAGATTCGAAAACCCCTTCCATCACCGGTGCAGCACCTTTTCCGGCGCCGGCAGATCTGATTGCTCCGTTCCTTTTTTTTTTTTCTTTTTTGGTGTACTTCAGTGTTTACGGTGGTTGTTGGTGGTGGTTGGATATGAGGAAAGTGTATGTCATGATTATATTCATTGCTTGTCGGGTATGTGTCATCGGACATATAATGGGTATACATTTTACATACAATAAACGTATACAAGCAGTGCCCCGACCTTGGCACCTTCCTTCACTCAGCAATAGCGCCACTACTCTTCACAAGTAGGCTTTCCGCTTACTCCAATATGTTTGTTTATTCATTGTATATGTTGTGTGTGCCATAAATATGAACATATATACACTGTATGTATACTATCTATACAAAGAATATAAAAATATATAATAATAGTATGGGTGTATGCCTACTGTTTTGTCATTGTATACATAGTGTATCATTGTTCATACAATGAAAATAACATACAAAAGATTCCAAAAAAAAATAAAATACTAATAAATTATTTCAGTGATCGGTGGCTGCTGCCTTCAGGTGTCAGTCATGGGGGCGGCAGCTGGGGTTGGCATGCTATTGTAGGAGGGGGATTTAGGATTTATCACCCTTTTATATGTATTTGCTATGTATTGAAAAAATATGTTGCTATGTATTGAAAATGAATAGTATTGACATTTTTGTGTAAAAAAAAAAATATTTATTTGTATAGTTATGTAAATTTCCCATTTTCACAATCTTTTGTGCGAATATTACATCTGATCTTGAAGAAATTGATGCCCGGTTTTTTTTATATAATAGAGAGACTTAAATATATTCTCAGCTATGTAGACTTTATTGCCCCTATATTTAGTTCAGTATTTACTTCTCTTTTTTCAACCTAAATTTTTTTCTTCAATTGCGAAAAATCCCTTTAACATAAAATTACTTTCTTCGATGGTTTGGAGCCAATTTTCCTTTTAAGATTATCCATATAATGCATTTTGCTTTAGTTTGTACTTTCATTTTTTATGCTAAAGTTTTATCTATGATAGTTTCAAAATTTTAAATTTGTGGTTTGTATTCGTTTTATTGTACTTTTCCTTTTGTGTTTTTGCTGCTATTTTTGTTTGTTAATTTCGTGCATCATATATTTTTTTATCTATATTTACAAAAATAATTTTTATAGATTTCTATAGATACGTGTATTACGGACAATCGGATCTCAATTATTAGCAAACAAAAATACTATTTGTTAGAAATTAAAACCGTAACAAGAACGAAATTGCGTGCCTATAAATGTATCAACGCAGCGGAATATGTTGATCTTGCAACCAAAAGATTTGTCTTAAGTCGAACATCGAATCACTAGGAAACAAAGTAAGGTTTTCACAAACAAGATGTCTCCTTTTTGTGAGTATTTCTTTTTTGGGGTTAGAAAGAACAATTTCTCTAATTTATGTGGTGTCACAAGAAAGAAAAGCAATGCTGCCTTTTATTAAGAAGAGAGGAGCAGTTTCTGGAGATCAAGATAAAACCCACTTTTCTTGTTTTCTTGAATGTGAGTAAGTGCTTTCCCAAATAAATAACTTTCCATGTATATAAAAGTTATTTATTTATTTACTTTGTATTTATCTCTTCTAATCGAACCGGGTCAGTCCATATAGGTAACCCACCCAATTTAAATATCCAACATCTCCCACTTCGCACATGGTGGACTAAACTCAGACTAGTACCATGTCAATAACATACAAAATTCATACAGACAAATAGTTCATGCGACCTGCGAGCATCAACAAGAGCTATACCTATTAAGGTTGTACAATAGCTCCATGAGAAATTCAATCACATACGAAAAGGATTCACTATTAATATAAGGATCTTACTACTCGCAATACCCCAGACATCATTCGCTACCCCAGTAACTACTTATCTGATCCCTCAATCTCGATTGAGACAAACTCGAGTTCCTATTTGTCTTTATATCACATTTACACTTGAAACCCTCATGGTAAATGTAATGGTCGACCTGTGAATACAAGTTAAGTTATAAATTAATTTAATGGTCTTCTCTTTCTGCTTGAATCTATTCATTCCAAATCAGCTGCTTTCCTAGACATGCACCGCATTGCCGAATCACTCATGGCTATTAGTGACATGCTGAAGTAGCAACACAGATTGGTACTTCAGGAGACTGTAAAAAGTCAAAGGGTATTCCAATGAAAAATCACATTAATTTTTCTCAGGGTCTCACATAATGAAGAAGCAGGGATTGATATTTGGCTATTTTACCTATATTTTGAGGATATTTTTACCATGTTCTAATAGTAAATTTAAGAGTTTATATACAAAACTATCAAGATTTGATACTAATTGAGTTGTTTGGTGTTGTAGGAATTGAACATGGTGAATTGAGGAAGAAACTGCAAGTTTTAAATTTAAAAGTAAAGATATTAAAGATTTTAAGAAATCTATATGCCACATGAGTAACACGAGAAGAAATAGAGTCTTTGCTTAGAAGTAGAGAAAATATTCCAACTCATTTAGGCTGAATACGCGAGCACCATGCGAACTGTATTGTCTGAAGAAATTGAGTCCACGTGGCATACAGGCGCCACGCAAAACAGAAAATTCTTGGCGAATATTTAAGGACTTTTAGACTATTTTCTTAGTTTCCTACATGGTATAAAAGGTTTTCTTGCCTCCCTTATGAACTTTAGACTTGGAGAGAAGCAAAAAAGGAGGCTAGAGCTTTGGAGACTTCAAGAACACAAGAGTTTTTCCTATATTCTTCCTTATTTTTTGTGATTTATTCATTCATGAAATACTTTTGACATGATTGTTATGACCATGAGTGGCTAAATCACCCATTCTAGAGTTGATTGAACCATTCCATTAATTATGTGCTATGAATATTTATTTTAATGAATGAAACTTGTGAATTCTTCCTATTTAAGTGTTTATGTTTTGCTTGCTACTGATTGGAAGGGCCTCCAATTGATTGTTCCCATTATTCTTGTGTGCCTAGGCATAGATTCATAGGTCAAGGTTAAATATTAGCAATATTTGAACATAAAACGAAGGTATTATTTAGGTTGTCAAAAAGGTGATTTGTGACCATTGAACCCGATTGTGAATAATACTTGTAGTCCTACATATCTTTGTTATTAATTAGAAAATTGATTAATGAAAGTTACAATTATTACACGGGAGTGAATAATTGTGAATTTGGAGCATGTGTTCAATAGGAAAACTAAAGTTGAATTCGTTAAATCATTATTCTAATATATTGGTAGGAGTTGGGTAGATCAATCCTAGACTATACATCATTTGAATTAATCTTATTCTGTATTACTTTGTTATTTATTTTATTGTTAATTTCTGCTACTTAGTTGTTACTACAAAATCAATCTTAAATCAAAAACCCTGAGAAGTTAGTTGATAGGTGAATTAGTTAGAATAACAGCTAGATTTCGAGTATTTCCTGCGGGATTCGACCTCGGAACTTTAAGTACTGAGCTATATTTGTCACGACCGCTTAGTCCTTTCTATAAGGCATAGTTGGGCGTGATCAAATTTTGGTGCCGTTATCGGGAGTACAGTGTTATTTTAGTTGTTAAGATAGCTATTTTTATTTCTCAATGGACTTCACTTTATCATCTTGAACTAACTCTTTGGAATTTGTGTGCTTCAGGTGTATGTGAAAGACAAGATCTCAGTTTTTAGAGTTGAAACCGTTTGACCCAGAGATTGAGAGGACATCCCATGCCTTGAGAAGGGAAAATACTATTGACAACACACTTAGAAAATCAGAAACCAAAGAAATTGAGATGGTTGAATATTTGACACTTAAAGCTTTTGCACAGCTTGTGCCTGGAAACTTGGCCTGTGCTATTTAGCTTTCGGAAATTTGAAGCTGAGAGTTTTTACATCACCCAAACTGTGGTTAGTCTGATGTCCAATGCTGGACTATTAGCGAGTAAATCTATTGACAATCCTTAGAAGCATTTAAAAAAATTATGAGGGTGTGTGAAACTCATAAGCATGCTCGAGTTCCGGCAGAGGTGGTGCGATTGATGCTATTCCCGTCTCTTTGACGGATGATGCTAGTGACTGGTTCGATTCTTTGTAAGTCAATTCTATAACTTCGTGGGAAGAGTTGGTGAACAAGTTCATGAAGAAATTTTTCCCAGCAAACAAAACTGCGAAGATGGTTGATCAGATACTCATGTTTAGGCAGAACCCCTCGAAACATTGCCAGAAGTTTGGGAGAGGTTCAAGGGTTACTTATGAAGGTGTTCCCATCATGGATTCCTGGTCAGATGTTGGGACAAAGAATTTACATGGGCATGAGTGATTATATTAAGGGCAATTTGGATGCAGCAGGTGGATGAGCATTCTTGGGCAAAACATTTGCTGAAGCGAAGGCTCTACTTGATGTTATGGCTCAAAATTCAAGCTGGTTGATTAGAGATGTATCTACTGGCTCATGTTCAAAGGCTAGAGCTGCTGGAATTGATCGTAGGGTGGAAGAACAACTGTCAAAGCTGCAAACTACGCTGGATATGGCCCTAAAACAATTCAATGAGAACATGCTGAAACATGTTAACCAAGTGGACACATTCGATCCCGGTAATTTTGCTAACTCTAATTTATTGGGCTATACTAAAGACGTGAATTTTCTGAATTATGAGCAAAGGCAGCAATACAATCAGCAGGGTCCAGTTAGGCAGGCACAACAACCAATTCCATACAGCACTGCCAGACCACAGTGCCAGCCAGTTCCTTACCAGAGACAAGCAGCTTACAATAACCAACAACAAATAGTGTTGCCTACACAGCAGGCTAATAAAATAGCTGAGATTAAGAGAATGGCGCAGTCCATGATAGGAGTACATAAGCAGTTGCAAGATCAAATGACAACCCATGACACTGTCATTAAGGGAATAGAGACTAGGTTGGGACAACTAGCCATTGCTTTGAACAATAGACCTCAGGGTGCTTTGCCAGGAGATATGGTGGTAATACAAAGGATGCAAATCCTAAACAATTGATGGCAGTTATCTTGAGGAATGGTAGAGATTTAGATAAAGAGTAAGAATATGCTAAGGGAGCGGTACCTATTGTGCCAATAGCTAACACTACAGAGATTCGAGCTAAAGTTCCTGTCAAAGATGGAGCTAAAAAAGGGACTACACCTGACCCTATGACTAAGCCGGCTGAAAAGGTAAGTGAAGAGGTAAGTGTAAAGCGTAAGACACCCTTATCCCCAAAGGCTCGTAAAACAGCAAAAAGAAAGCCCGTACAAGAAATTCATTGATATGCTTAAGCAATTATATGTTAACATTCTTTTACTTGAAGAAATTAGATATGTGCCTGGTTACGCTAAAATTATGAAAAATCTTTTGTCTAAAAAGTTTGATTTCAGAATTTGGCTGCAGTCACTCTGACTCACACTTGCAGTGTTGTGGTGACTAAGCCTGTATCTCAAAAGCTGGCAGACCCAGGTAATTTTACTATACCTTGCACGATTGGTAAGCATACTTTTGCTAGAGCCTTACTTGATTTAGGAGCTAGTATAAATTTTATGCCTTTGTCTATCTATAAAAAGCTTGGTATTGGTAGAGCAAGACACACCTCTATGAGTCTTCAGTTAGTTGAGAGGAGCGTTAAGAGACCTACATGTTAGTTGATGTACTTGTACAAGTTGATAAATTTGTGTTCCCTGCGGATTTTGTCATGCTTGATTGTGAAGTTGATGAGGAGACCCCTATTACTCTAGGGAGGCCATTCCTTGCTATAGGGAAGACTATTATAGACTGTGAGGCTGAGGAGATGAATATGAGGTTGAATGATGAAGAGGTGAATTTTAGTGTCCAAAAATCCATGAAGAGACATAGTGAGTTGCTAATTATTCCATGGGCTAATGCCTTAGAGGTGGATGACTTTGAGGAAGATGAATCCTACTATCCCAATATCCCATTAGAGGCTTGTCTGATGAATATGGGCATCCTTGATGGCGAGGAATGGGAGGAGACTGTATTGGCCCTAGAAGGGCGCGGGTTTTGGAATAGGGAACCACGATTTGAGCCACTTGATTTGGCTAATAAGATAGCGCCACCTGCAAAACCATCTATAGAAGAGCCTCCTCAATTGGAGCTAAAACCATTGCCTGAGCACCTCAAATTGATTTTCTTAGGACCTAACTCTACTTTACCTGTTATTATTTCATCTAGTTTGTCAGATGTACATGTAGAAAGGTTAATATAGGTTTTGAATGAGTGCAACAAGGCGATTGGATGGACTATTGCTGACATCAAGTGAAATAAGCCCAGCTTTTTGCATGCACAAGATTCTGTTGGAGGAGGGTGTCAAACCTTCAATAGAGCATCAAGGGAGGCTAGTCCCAGACATGAAAGAGGTAGTCAAGAAAGAAAAAATAAAGTGGCTGGATGCAGGTATTATATTTACAATTTTCGATAGTAAATTGGTATGTCCGGTCCAGTGTATGCCAAATAAAGGTGGATGACTACGGTTAAAAATGAAAATAATAATTTAATTTCCACTAGAACTATAACTGGCTGGCGAATTTGTATGGACAATAGGAAGTTAAATAAGGCCACTAGGATAGATCACTTCCCTCTTCTCTTTATTCATCAGATGCTTGACAGATTAGCAGGAAGGTCCCATTTTTGTTTCTTCGATGGTTATTCAGGGTATAACCAGATTCATATTGCCCCTGAGGACCAAGAAAAAACTACCTTTACATGTCACCATGGCACTTTTGCTTTTCGAATGATGCCTTTTTGTTTATGTAATGCACCACCCACCTTTCAAAGATGGATGATGGCTATTTTTTACGGACATGGTAGAGGATATTATGGAAGTATTTATGGATGACTTTATGTGGTAGGTAACTTTTTTTATGAATGTCTGATTAATTTAGAGAGAGTGTTAAGGAATTGAGGTTGACAAAGCCAAAGTAGAGGTAATTAAGGAGTTGCATGAGCCCACTTCAGTGAGGGTAATTCGTAGCAATTTAGCCCATACTGGTTTATATAGGAAGTTCATTGGACTTCTCTAATATCTCTCATCCTTTATGTAAATTGCTTGAAAATGATCACCCATTTGTTTTTTCTGATGAGTGTAGGTTAGCTTTCAAGGAGCTAAAGGAGAGGTTGGTGTCAGCACTAATCATTGAGCACCTAACTGGGAGAACCTTTTTGAGAGTATGCGTGATGCAAGTGAATATGTTGTGGGTGCAGTACTTGGAAAAAAGAAGTATAAAATAATGCACCTAATCTACTATGCCAGTCGCACGTTGAATGGAGCATAATTGAATTACACAACTACTGAGAAGGAGATATTAGTTCTAGTATTCGCCTTTGACAAGTTTCGTTCATACCTACTTGGTTCAATGGTGGTAGTGTATACAGACCATGGTGCAATCCGGTATTTAGTCGAGAAAAATGACTCCAAGCCCTGTTTGATACGGTGGGTGTTGCTGTTACAAGAGTTTGATTTGGAGATCCGTGATCGTAAAGGTACTGAAAATCAGGTTGCAGACCATTTCCTGAAGGAGTTGAGAAGCGAGTTGAGAAAGGCGAGATTTGGGAGAATTTTCCAGATGAGCAGTTATAGGCTACTACACTAGAAGAAATTTCATAGTATGATGATATTGCAAACTATCTGGTAAGTGACATAATTCCTCATGATTTCAACTCCACGAAAAAGAAAAGGTTATTGTATGAATGTAGATCTTATTTTTGGGATAACCTTATTTGTTTAAGATATGTGTTGATAACATGATCCGGAGATGTATCCCCGAGATTGAGAAATCTTCCATTTTGCAGGCATGTCATTCTTCACCTTATGGAGGAAATTTTGGAGGGACCTGGACAACCGCTAAGGTGTTGGAAGAAAACTTCTTTTGGCCTACTTTGTTCAAGGATGCTAACATTTGAGTTCGGGCTTGTGATGAGTGCCAGAGGACCAACACTATCACTCATCGTCATGAGATGCCTATGAAAGAAATCTTGGAGGTTGAGGTATTTGATGTGTGGAGATAGATTTTATGGGTCCATTTGTTAGCTCTTATGAGAACAAATACATATTTGTAGCAGTGGATTACGTCTCCAAGTGGGTCGAGGTTGTTGCTCTACCCACTAATGATGCCCATGGAGTTACTCAATTCCTTAAAAGGAACACCTTCTCTAGATTTTTACTCCACGGGCTATCATTAGTGATAGGGGAAGTCATTTTTGCAACCAAGTGTTCAAGAGGATAGGAAAAGTATGGAGTTCATCATAAAGTTTCCACACCTTACCACCCGCAGACTAATAGGCAAGTTGAGGTCTCAAATAGAGAGATTAAAAGTGTGCTCCAAAAGACTATAAATACTACCAGGACTGATTGGATACTTCCTAGCTGATCAATTCTAGGAAGCTGCAGAAAGGACAGACTTGCTTTCTACGATCTGACTTCAGGGTATCAAAATATTATGATTCATACTTTTTCCCACCTTTAAAGAGAAGGGATAGGATTGTACCAACAATAGATCAATCTAAAGAACAGGCTTTTACCAACCTAGAAATACTAATTCATTCTAATTCTGGTCGGACATTTAAGTCAAAGTCACATCTCTTTTATCACAAAGTTACCATTTAGCAATAGAGAATAAGCTCCGATTGAAATGATCTTCTTCTCTTTAAGGCATTTTCTCCTGCTTTGTCTATTTAATTTCTACTATGAGGTAAAGATTAGCCTACTGCAGGAAGGGGTTAATTCACCTCAAGCACTAATTCTTTTCAAATTCTTATTACCGACTCTAATGAAATACCATGAGGTAGAGTAATTCAATCCTCCGCTCGTGGGAAATCAATCTAAACATACTAGCTCCTCAAGCACTAATTCCATACATCAATCCTTAAGAGAATGCCTTTCAACGGCAGCATTTACTCTAGCTTCTACTTTCAAAGTCAGTTCCGGGAAAGAGGCAGAAATTTCGTATATAGTAATTCGGTGGGGAAGACCCGTGAGAGAACAGTAATAGAATTACATGGTTTCCGAGTTAATTAACAGGGATGTGGAACTCTGTCTTCAAAGGTCGTAGTGCTTTCCTGATCAAATGACATGTTTATGGCTCTAAGATGCAATGTTTTAACTATTTTCCGTGTAAATATCATGAGTTCTTGCTTGTCTCTCAAGACGTAATGCTACTACTTTCTCAGACTTTGTGGAGAATAAAGGGACTTGCAAGGATATATTCCCCTACTTCAGATACTTCTTAGGGCTTTCAATACTGACTACAAGAAAGTCTGGGAACACAGTAGAAATCTATTCCCCTATCAAGAAAAGAAAAGTCGAAAGCTAGAGTTGACAAAGGAAAAAAAGCCTCTAACTTCTAACTCAACTTCCTCCGAGAGGGCTGCGACAGTCTTTGAAGTTGCTTTCGTAGTTTCTACCTTCTTTTAGGCCTAAGGAATGAAATCCTGGAAGAGTCGGAAAATATCAAAATTAAACTACGCTCCTCGGGTTAAGACTTCCAAGAGCCTATAGGGGAATTTAAGGGAATAGCTCAAGAGAGATCCTGATCTTAGTCCCTAGAAGAAGTAAATAAATACATGAATTAGGATTTGATTTCCCGGGAACTTCCTACTATACTATACCATCTATAGCTTGAAGCTAATCTTTCCTTGTTGTTGCCTTAGTTACTGAACTACTGCGATCTAAGTCCGCACCTTTCGAAAAATATAAGGAAAACGACTCAACAACAAGTTCCTTCGAAGTAGAATCTTACCTTTTATTGCAGCATTTTGATCCTCTATCTAGGTCTTCTCTATGCTTTGGGAGATATTCTCTAGACACCAAAGGTCGCAATCCTAGCAGACATTTTTGAGATTCCTTCTTGCATCCCAGTCTAACTCCCTTTTCTGTCTGTCACTGGATCTACACTACTTGACTTGCAATTTGATCTAGCAGTCTGAGGTTTAGTTTGAGCGAGAACGAAGGTAGACATCTCTTTTTTTGACTTTTCTGCTTGAGCTAGAGCTTTGGACTCGAAAAGATATTTTTTGCTTTGCCTTCTGAGGGTCTCTTCTATTCTCTCTTCACAAGATAGATAAATAAATAGGCAATTCGATAGATAAATTATGGCTTCCTCACTATCAACAAGCTCCTATATGCGATGAACTGCTTCCGACATATTCTAGGCTGAAGCAAGAGAGAATTTACCTGAGGCAGTTGGAGACAAAATTGCCAAATCATCTTTATCTGGACTGAGTGTAAGCTACATAAAGGAGATGATATTCTTCACAAATTCTGGAGGTTGAGTGTGCAAACAATTCCAGTGCCATTGATTATCCTTAAACACTTCATTCACCCTGATCTTCTCTTGCCTGGAATCATTTGCTAAAAAGTTGTGCAAGGGGCTCAACCCACCTCTGGATGATAAGCCAAAGCGAGAGCCAACAATAAGCTAATGGATGCCATCTCTGCTGGATAATTAATTCCCCCATTTCAATTCATGGAAAGCACGATCGAAAAGACGTAAAGACCGAGTAAAGAATGAAAAACATCCGCTAAACCCCATGGGATAAGGTTTGCATATGCGATCATGAATCGAACCAGATCAAAACATTCAGCTATCGATGAACAAAGCTGGAACATCGACCGCAAACGAAGGATAGCCAGGCCCCGGCTCCCAGGGTTAGAGTATTCCCTATTGTAAGCCTACTCAGATCAGAACTAAACTAGTTGATTCTCTTTTGTCAGCCGACTTTAAACAACCTTCATATTTCTTGCTGAGATCACAAGTCTCAAAGTAGGCCCTCTTAGCCACCCACGACCTTGGCTTTTTAGAGAATCCCGCTCCTGTATCATAGGACTTGTAGCTCGGCAATCCATCGGGTGGGTTTGTTTATCCTTCCAGTTTCGAGTGTCTACTTGGATAGTTATAGCGGCCCATAGGCGCAAGATGTAACTTGTGGTGGGGGAAAGGGGTGGCAGTCCCCTGGACATAGTCCTTTCAGACAGTGGTCCATGGTCCATTCGATGGTCGGTGCAAGGCCAGAA
Source organism: Petunia secreta (assembly GCA_029990175.1). NCBI lineage: Eukaryota > Viridiplantae > Streptophyta > Magnoliopsida > Solanales > Solanaceae > Petunia > Petunia secreta. The sequence continues at coordinate 749,558 of JARKIP010000175.1, read as the reverse complement.
ATTGGAACACATTGATTATGCTTATTCATGTCCTTCGCTTTAGGGCCTGTCCCTCGGTGTGGTCAGTACTCCATACTGTCGGGAAGTGAAGCTTAAACTTGTTCACTAATTATGACAGTTCACCAGGGCCTCTTTCCTCCTCCCTTTTCTGCTCACTCGTAGGGGTCGGGACTCCCACAAAGGGGGAGGGGTCCGATCCCCAATTCTTGTTCACCCCGGATGATCGTGTCGGGTGAATTATGACCTCGTACGATCGTGTTGGGTGAGCAACAGCCGCTTCGTCATAGTACTTACTTATTGGCTAACAGGTCATACTTTGGCCAAGTATCCTATAAAGAGACTCCCGAGAGCCAGAAGTATTAAAAGAATGGCCATAGAATGGGCGCATCATGACATCGTAAGATATCTCGCCTGAATGAATTAGTTGGTGCTAGAAATGTTAGAAAAAGTGAACAAAAGGAGTAATAAGAAGTGAAAAGGACAGAGACACTTCCCAACCAGAAAGCAAAGTTCCCGCTGATGGTATACTTAGTGTAAGCGAGCTCTACGATCACATCTTTGGAATAAAATCCAGTTAGAAAAGGAAATCCAATTAGAGATAAGTTGCCCATGAGCATCATGGCATAGGTAAGCAGGAAGGGATACCTATGGTTAGATTAGAGTAACTGGCCGAGAAGGTTAGCAAAGTTCCTGCTCTTGTGAAGTGAAAGATCTTTTACCATAGTAGGAAAGAAGACAGGTGGGAGTGAGCGGATCAAGAGTAAAGCAAGCTCTAGTGGTGGGTTGTCTTCGCGGTTGCATTTCATCGACATGGTCAGAAGGAATGATTTCACAAATGAAGAATGCATTGGAGGTTGTTCTAAGATGATCTTACGTAGCATTCAGAACCAGTCCTGAGTTCTATCTTTCCCTAGTTCATGCAAGGCTAACCTTCGGATTTTTGCGTACTGGAAAAACCTCTTACCAGATGGTTGTTCGCTACAGCCTTTAAGTCTCGCTTAGCCTATCTCGCCGTTCTCTAGGAAACTAGAGGCTTGCAGCTGTTAAGCCGCTTCTCTAGGAGATAGGAGATGTGCCATTGACTGGGTTCAAGACACAACCATCATCCGAACCATCTGCTACCAAGTTCATAGGTTGGAACCCATAACAAAATTGAAAAAGCACTTCGGTCGGTCGATGAATGCATGCTCCAGTTGTAGCAATGTTGAATGAACGACTGATTTGGAACCAACATTGGGATATGTCGAATAATTACATATAGGAAACACCGGTGCTAAAACCTTTTCTCAAGATATCTTCAAAACTGTTGGGGGTCAATCAACATCACAAAAAACCTTAATTTCTCTTAAATAACGCCCGTGCCCATTTATGGCTTTAAGTTGAAAAATTTGACTTCTTCTTCAGTGCCCGTCTGATTCGGTGATATCTTCCCATTTCACTAAGAAAGAGTCTCGACCGACCTAGTATTGACTTACTATATACAAGTTTTTGCTTTCCCATGATTGCTAGACAGATGTTTCCTGCCTTCCATGCGTACTTTCGCCGACTAACATAATGGATCAATATAGGGGAAACTGGCCGAGAAGCCTAAGCTAGCTATCAGCTGCCCTAGCGAACGAAGTCTAGTCTTCCTACCGAGATGAGCATGAGTGGTCAAGCCCTGCAATGAGATCATGCACCTTAACCTAAGCCTGGGCTACTGTTGTGTGTTCTGAACCTTCTAGTGAGAGCCTGTGACCATCGCAATGACCGCAGTATGCTTAATCGACTGTCTCTCTACCTTCTTGATAGTTGCATCAGAAGTTCACACGATAAGCCGCATTGTGCACTCAAGATGATGAAGGCCTTTGAAAGATAGAGGATTTGAACCTATAATGTGTACCTAAGGGCTAGATACACAGATGCCTTCCTATCTTCCTTCTTTACTAGACTAATTGATGACTGAAAAGACAAAGAGATTTTGCTTAGCCAATGCTTACGGATAGACTAGATGCAGAGCCTGGTGCAAGGTGGGAAGACTGAGTGAGAACTAGCCCTTTAAGGAGCTCTCTAAGTTGTCTAACTCTATATTACCATAGGCAGAGGGAAACCAGGTTCAATAGCTGGATAGAGTAAGAAAATAAGAAATTTGACGATCAGCTATGTAAACCCCCCCCCCCCTCGAAGGGGGGAAAGTAAGCTTGCCGTTTATCCCGCTTTACCTTCGCCTACCGTGAAAAGAGAGTCTCCTATTATGATAGGCCCTCCCAACTCCCAAACGTGTCTTTCTGTCAATCGAGAGAGAGGTACATAAAATAAGAGCAACTAAACAGTGAAACTAAAAGCATGGGAAATAGAAAGCGATGAAAAACATACATCTACTAAGGACCCTTATACTAGAAGACATAGTTTATACTATCGAGAAAATTACAGAGATCTTTTACAAGCCAACTCGAACCCCCCTTAAAGAAACATCGTAATAGATATCTAGGAGGTGTCCTGGAATTTGAAAAGCCTCATCTCCCATAACACCCTGAACAAGATCTGATATGTTCCACTCCGGAGGTAATTCCCTACCTCTGAGTCAAAACAAATCCACGCTATTTTGGCAGATTCTATCAAATACATGTTCTAACGCAGATGGAGCACTTTGCACATCCGACCTAGTTGAGGAAAGAGTAGAAGTTCTACTAGCAGAAGCGAACAAAGAAGTGGAACTTTGCAAAACGTGAAGATCACTAGCGTGGGATCTTCATAGAGTACTACAGCATTATTTCAAAGAATCATTTGCTTTGGTTCATTCTTTTACTGCTCTGCTTTCCCAAAAAAAGAAGAGAGACTGAATTTCTTCCACCTTCCCTGTACGAGTAGTGAAAAGTATAGACCACTTTAGTTGGTTGTTGACCAAAGGAAAGCATGGGAGAAAAAAAGATGCACAAAAGAAAAAGGAGTCTCATTAACAGCTGTATGTGCCAAACTAGTAGCCCGAAATAGAGATTTGATTTAAAGGACAAGGTACAACGAGTTCGATCCATTAGGTTCTTTTTTTTTCAGAAAAGAAACGAGAGACAAGAAAACATCTTTGATTATGATTAAAAGGAACAATCTCAAATAGACCAAGATCTAATTTCGGGTAATTTCTTGGTTCCCTTCATTTATGTGCAACATAGAGAGAGATTTGGTAGGAAAGTGGAAGAGACCTTTTTGTATATGATAATCAAAGGGAGTGGGAAAACTGTTATGCTGCTCGATCTTTCTTGACGAAGAGAATGGCATACTTAGGTCTCAGGACGAGATTCTTTAGTAAGTTTCGGTAAATACGCCCTGGAACTAGGAGATGAATCAAAGCCTTCTTCGGCTTTTCCTTCAGTAGTCATTTAGACTTAGAAAAAATCCATACGAGTGTCAGTCCGTCATCCTCCAGCGGGAAAATGATGCAATAGCTTCAGTTAGAGTTTTTTTATAGAATTGGGCTGAAATTGGTCTTAGCCCTGACTCGTAGGCCTAAGGTCTTATATAAAGAGTTAACTACGGTCTTATATAAAGAGTTAACTACGCAATAAGCCACCAAGGGCACTACAATTCACTCCTAGAACACTAATCCAATCCCAAAATCGAATGAGTAAACCATTGTGTGAACATAGGCTTTCATTAGAAAGCTTGATCCCGCTCAGGAGAGAGCATGAATTACTCCGGCAATGAGGAATCACAACAGCAAAGACGTTGCTTTCCTTAGATCTAGAAAGCCTGTCTAACTACGTACTAACTTTACCCTAGACAACTATCACTCTCTCTATTACTAAATTCAACTACTAAATAAAATTCCTTGACTTCATTCTACTCCTGCATTTCAGCAGTCAGGGGTCAAAAACTTGAATTTATACTATATCAACCCTCCAAACCAAAAAGGTATTCTGCTCCCACAGTTAAAGCATTATTTCGGCCCCTGCTTCCATAAGAGTTGGTGCAAAAGTCATTGTAGTCCAAATAGCATATTTCTTGTTAGGGGCCTAAGACTACTAAAGAAATTGTAGCTATTCACTCCTTCTAGTTCTAGTAAATTTTGCTCCAAATAGCATAAAAAGAAGCTTGAGCTCAATTAAGGAGGAACCCTCTGTAGTCAACCTGCTCCCAAAGAAGAGGTAAGGGGCGTAGCGATGAATTCGAACATGGTTGGTAAATTCACCAGGTGACTCGAAAGCATGCTCTTAAAGACCACTCCTAGCACATCAGTCATTTAACTTCCAAAGAGCTCCCTAAAAACGTTGCCAATATCGACAGAAGCTCCTGTTCAAGCTCTTGTTTCGGTTCCCGCAAAAGAAATTGTTGCAGTATCAACTGGATAAATGAACAGCATCGTATCTCTTTTCTATTGTAATGACAAAGGTTTTTCTACTTATCCAATGTTAGATAATTGGGAATATGCTTTCAGCTCTTAATCTTCTTCAGGAGACATGGAAAAAGGAAAGGCTTGAGAGACTTAGCGCTAAAGCAATTACAGCGACCCTTGCGTACAGAATTGTAGCGACTCCTTCTAGCATTCATTTAATACCTTCGGGTATTCGGGCATCGAAAACTGGAGAAAGGAATGAAGTCTTTTCCCAAGAAAGGAAAGAGGTTGACTCACTCGCTTGGCGAACTCATAGGTCAATAGCTCCCATTAAAGCTAAATCTATTGTTGAGTCCCTACGTACAAAAAGAAAAGAGACATCTTTCCCCCCTCAACACTCAAAATCTCGTTGAGAGAAGTAACGTAGAAAATAGGAAATGAAAAATAGCTAAGATTGTAAGAGCAGGTGTAAGCTTATATGCGGTAGCTAAGAACTTCTTTCTTGCACTTTGCTTAACACATGAAATTCAAGCAGTGATCCACTAACAGACACACGTCAAAACTAAATGACTCATGGCATCTTCAATCGATGGCATTGGGAGATCCTAGTCGAGGTGTGGAGTTTTCTGCTTCCTGCCCTGCAGAAGTCTAAAGCTGATCCCTGCTGCTAATATAATTTATTCTAAGGCTCTTCGAGTTTATTCACTCTCTGGTAATCCCTTATGATTCTCAAGACTCTTCGGTCACCAAAAAGTAGTTGTTTTCTATCTTTCTCGTAGGGCTAGCAACTATAGAGAGGTATTGTCGGCTTATGGGGGTATAGGATATGAATTAAGAATCCGACTTCCCTTTATCTTTGTCTGAGCACAAGTGTTAAGGGTACGGTAATTACTCAACAAGATCTTTCCCCCCACTAGATCTCTGAGGGACAACTCATTCACTTGAAAAGCGGATGGGGGAGGATGGAGTATCTTTCAAACTTAGCCTAGCCAATTTTGTTTTTGTGTTTGTTGTGTTCCTCCCTAAGACTTTCGTTCAGTGATATCACAGGGGTTGGTTTGAGCACTTAGGGCCATTGGGGTGGGGGGATTTCTGATAGGGCTTCCTTCAATAGGAAATTGGACTATTCTACCGCTACTGACTAATTGGACTTACAAAAAGGAAGTTCATTATCTAGGTGAGCTCTTTGCTCTTGGTAGACCGGTTGGTGTTCATCAGTCAGTTTACTTCGTTTTTTTGACTGACGTAATTGATTTACCCTTCCTTCCGATTCAGATGGAGATGCGGAATCTTCTTCTCTGTATAAACCACCCTTCTTCACAGAAAAAGAGAGTTCAGAAGACCTCGTCTATTATGACGGAACAAAAAAAAATCAATGGCACCATGGGAAAATCAGTCTAGAGAAGAAAAGTAGTTAGGAAAGAGTAGTCAGACGCACACCAGTGAAGGTGGGCGCCACAACTGTCATCCTTCATATGATATCACGCAAGAGGTGAAAGAATCCTTTTACCTTATTTACAAAATAAGAAACCGGTTGATCGGAGTACCTTCCTCCTTTTTGAGGCTTTTAGGCCTTCGTTCAGTCAAGGGTTGACATGAGACTGGATTTTTGGGTAATCCATTATTGGCCCTACTGTCTGTGGTAAGTCAGTCCGCTTTGCCTTCTCGGTCAAATTCTTTTCAATGTAATTGAATTCAATAGTATGACTTCTATTTCATTGGGAGCTTGATGAGTCGATCCACCTGCACGTCTTTCTTTTACTACTATATCGAGTCTTACTCCACATATTGCTTGATGTTGACACCTAATTTTGTCCCTCCTATTTCAATAGCCATTATTCAGAAAAAATTGCACTAACAACCACACAATTACCCTACACTCATTCCTATCTTGAGTCATTGCCTCATGTACACACGTCAATTAGGCCATTTCTCAAAGCACACAAGCCGCGACTATTCACAAAATCTACATGTTCAAGTACAATTTTTGTAATTATTCCCGTTTTGAAAAATTTCACAAAATTGCTTTAAAATTCAAATTATAATTTCCATTAGCCCTTTGGCCGTCACAATTAATTTCTTAAATTTTCTATAATTTTATAGGCATTTTCTATATAATTTTCCACACATTTTACAAGAATTTATACATAATTATACACATTTAATGTTGTTTTATACAATATATATGCATATATACACGTATACACACACATCAGCCTCACTTATACACATCACCACTGACGTGGCACAATCCTGACCGTCCACGCAATTAATCAACCGACTAGGATATTATTTTCCTTTTAATTACATTTCACCCCAAAACCCCCCAAAAGATTTTTCATTTTCCCTCACCCACGGAACCGTGCTCACCTCTCCGTCTGCAACAAAACCTATACTCTTTTGCCTATATTCAAACGAGGTAGACTTTGACCCTTGCCGATGGAGGTTACCACTGTCGAAAAATACCTCCGACCTTGCCTAAGAGAGTAGTAAGATGACGTTACCACCTGAAAAGGGCGAGAAATCCCTCATGCGAACTCGATTGAGACGGGTCAATTTGACCCGACTCCGTTTGAAAACGGGAAACCCTCTTCTTCTTCTTTTTTTTTTTTTTTTTTACTATCTCTGGACCTATGTGATATCTGGGTTTAGTCGTTTAATTGTTACTTGTCAATTAGTTAGGACAAGAGGCCACATGATTAGTAATTCATGTTTCAATTCATTGATCAAAAGTAAATATTGTATTAAGCTAATAGAATACTTAGAGTCGATACATTTGTGGTTATGTTTCATGTCATTTAGGACTTAGCTTCTATGTCGGTATGCTCATCTTTGTTTAACAGTATATCAAGCTTTTTATTTTTATAGAAACATGATCACATAATTTGAGATTGGAGTATTGAATTCATTCGCACAGTTGGGGGAAAACTTGATTTGTTCCAAACTTTCTGAGTGATACTTCAATGGAAATTGGTTTTAGTAATTGATGAAGCATCAATCTGAAGTTTGATTGCAATTTGTTAGTACAATCAAGGGATTTTGAACCTAAAATTGCTTAAAAGCATGCTTATGCACTGATTCTTTTGAACCTGGACTCCAATACCAGTTAGGATTAGTAAGATTTGCTGCCTAGAATCTCGTTTATGTGATTTTTCTTAAGTTTATGGCTTCTGATTCAGCCTATATTTGGAAAGGATATTAGGGAATCTTGTATAATTTTGGAAAGATAATGTTGACTGCCTTAAATGGCCACCCATTTGAATTTAAGTCCTGCACCCCTACAACTATAAAAAGGAGTCCTTCCTTTCACTTAAAACAGAACTGGAGACTGCCTAGTATTCAAACATTAATACTTTGGCACTATACTCTCTCTCTCTGGCTTTCAAAATTTCTGGAAAAGTCCTATTCTCTTGCTCTTTTCTGGATATTATTTCTGGAGGATCCTAACACTGCTTAAAACATTGCTTGCCTGCTCCTTACCCTTCTAGACAAGGTATAAAACTCTTTCTGAATCTGTACTGTTATTTGCCTAAACCTGCATATGCTTATGATGTTTTCTTAATCTCTGTTGGTATGTCTGAGTATTCAAAGTCCTCCCTTACCCCTTCCCCTGCTAACACTTACCCTGCAGTATATATGGATAGCCTTAAGGGCTATACCAATCCTTAATTTGCAGGTCTCTTGCATGTTTGTAATAGCCTAGTGAAAGGCTCTTACTATCTGGAAAAAAACTAAGCCCAAATAAGGCCTTACTTTGCTATACACAGGGCACTGCCTAGACATTACCCTTCTCTGTTCTTTTCCCCTTAGGAACTGTCCCCATCTGTGTATATTTATTAGTATTCCTGCCTGTACTTGCTTTAATATAGGGTCTGCAGTCATTAAGGCTGCGAGCATGGCTATCCAGGGGTTCTCACCTTACTCTCCTATGTGCTGCATTAATCATCTTGAAAGCATGATTTTTATTGCCTAAAACTTATACGACAATGTTAATCTATGTTTACTTGTTTCAATTAGAATCTGGATATTACTAGTATATACAGGCTTTAAAGTTTTAAACTGAAATATTTGAAGTTTGTGTAAATCTGAAATTTTAAATGATAAGGGGGCTGAATGCGTAACTTCTGCTTGTTCTGTGATTATTTTTGCAAATCAGACTGCCCCTCCATTTTCTTAAGTGATCAGGGTCCAATACCCATTTCAAATCTGGCCCTTTGTGTGTTTGAATAAGCTCTAGTACACTAATCTAATAGTGTATAAGGGTGTATAAGTTATTGGGGCCAACTATACAACTATACAAGTGTTTTTCTAAAGCCTAATACTATTAATCACTCATGTATTTGCATGCCTATGCCTATATTTACGTGTGACAGCCCTCTGTTTGCATTTATGTGCTTCTGTGAAATTTATTTTCGAAAACAGCCCACTCACCTGTGTATATATTTCCAAAACTGACCCCTACATCAAAAAGCCATTAAGGTTAGAGCTCAACAATTAATGACGAGTCACGCCGACCCTAAATGGCTAATATTTTATTTCAAACATAACACCCATTTGGTTTTTGACAAAATCTGAAATTGTTTGTAAAAGCTGTCTTTTTACGCAAAACTGCCTATCCATGCAAAATTGATTTCAATGCTGAAATTGAACAAATAAACTCTTTTTCAATACTCTTTGTAGATTTAGCCATACTTTTGATTAGGCTTTTTATATTAGAGGCCATAAACGCAATTATCTGTGGAATTAGGCCGTATGGGAAATCCAATTGTGTGTATGCTTCTCAGACTTGCCTAAATTAGATTTACTATATAGATTGATTGAGAATTTGACCTTTTAAGTTAGTAACATGTATAAGATAACACGTATTTGCAAAAGACATCCCAAAATATATACACTCGGATGGGAACCACTTTTCGAGGGACTTGGGGAAGTGGCTAACACCTTCTTCCCATAGTGATTTGGACTTCTTACCCATTGAATCTCTGAAACTATACCAGTTTAATAATGAACTTGACCTTAGACGCTTAGGTGACCTAATATACCTTAGAAAACTATATTAGGTGGCGACTCCAATTCTTGAACTCAAATGAGTTACCCAGTCAAATATGAAACCCGACTCGCTCCGAGTTGAGTCTAAAATCGGGTATGGCAGAATGGCGACTCTACTGGGGATATTCAAAGTCCTAACCATAACGAGTCTTTAATTTTGGGATTTATTTGATTATTATCTTGTTATTCGTATTATTATGATTTTACTAATTTGGTTTCTTTATTTTTTATTTTTTCTTCTTTTCTTTTATTTATTTATTTTTATGAATTTGAAATTTGATATAATCTTGGCATGTTTCACTCATACTCCCACACTCCTGGGAAATGACACTTTACACACACACAGGCGATTATGTGGATCCCACGGTCGCTTCACCACAAAAAAATCTTTTAGGAGGGACATTTTGGAATATAGTTGGTCTGTGGTACAACCAACAATTTCAAATAATCCCACCCCTTGGCCATCCATCTTGGGGAACCGTGTCTAGAATTATACCATTCTTTGAATGTAATAAGCATGTATCATGCCGTAGGAAGGGCTCCCCGTGAGCCGATTAGTTTCCAACTTGTCCAAACTACTTGACGGGGTTTTAACCCCGAAGGGACGTTTGGACATGCTTATGTGCATTTGAGAGAAAAGAAAAGAAAAAAAATAGTGAAAAGAAAAGTGAGATGAAGATAAAAACACATTTTAATTTGTCCAATTATTCTCAAAAGGGGAGGGGGATTTTAGTCCTTTACTTTTTCTTTTTCTTTTTCTTTATAGGTCACAATGAGTCAAAAGTATCACCATTTTGGAATGACTATGGGCGCACCTCCTTTGTTAACTAGTTGGTGGTATAATTTTTCATTGGGCGAGCAAACTAAAGTACGTCAACATTTGGGTCATTTGGTTTCCCTATTAGATTGGAACCACGTAGAGAAATGATTGAAGCGTCGGTGTCGTTTTGGAATGAAGAACTAAATGTGTTTAGATTTGGGGATACTGAGTTAACGCCTTTGTTGGAAGAAATAGGAGGGTTCGTATCACACTCGGGATTAAACAAACATCGTTGGCAAGGCGGTCGCATTCTAGCACCTGGTATCCCCACAGCTGAGGAATTCCGTAACAAATTAGGGATGGTGACAAGTGTGAATGTAGAGTTTTTACAACAAAACAAAATACCTTTTTCCTACTTTTACAACCGGTTTGGGTATTTGGGTGCATTCGACGACCGTAAGAAAGAGTTAAAGTCCTACAATGATTGGACGGGAGCTAGACCACTTGCATTTACTATTTGTTTCTTAGGAGTAATGGTATTCCCTGAAGGCTCGAGTCACGACATATATTCGAGGGTTGTCATGGTTGCCGATGCAGTATTCAATGGAATTGATAGTTATCATTATACTATAGTTCCTATGATAGTGGCAGACATTTATCGGGCTTTAGGTTGTTGCAAAAGAGGAGAAAAATACTTCCAAAGTTGCAATCTACTACTACAAGCGTGGTTTAAAGAACATTTGAGGAAAGCAAGAGGCGTGCAAGCGTTGTCTAAGCCAGCTCGTTACAATTATTTGGTTGAAGAACGATACGGGATTCTAAAATTCAAGCAGCCAAGCAGCACAAAGAAATGGGTAAAGTTGTTTGAAAACATAACAAAGGGTTCAATTCAGTGGATGTTCACTTGGTTTCCTTCATCAGACTTCATCATTAGCTCTGAGAAGGCACCCGTTGTGATACATATGGGATTGAGAGGTCTCCAACCCTACCAACCATTGACGGTGATGAGGCAAGCAGGGAGGAAGCAAATCATACCGTTGATATCAGACACGAAGGCCTATCAGTTCGATTACACTGAAGATGTTGTTCCAAGAGTTAAGAGCATTAGAAAATCCTGTGTAAGAAGACAAGTTATGGGAGAAGAATCTCTAGCATCAGACAGATACAACGCTGGATGCGAACCAAACTACAAAAGCTGGTTACGCTCTAGCATAAAAGGAAATGTGGTAGTAGGGCAAAGTAGAGGGAATGACATAAGAGATCGCGAGGCGGAAGCTCAAATCCAATACCGAGAATTCATGTTGAAAGCTATTAAGATGGACAAAGAAAATAAAGAAAAGATCGAAGTATGGAGAAAACGTACCTTAGAGTTGGAGGGAAAGATAGAAACGTTGGAGACGAAGCTTGAACAATGGAATTCAGAGTGTGCAGAGGTGGACATTTTACACCTAGTGGAAGCTAAGGGATACCTAACCAAAGTTATGGAAGAAGTCAAGGAGATTACACGAGAAGCAAAGAGAGCTAGGCTGGAGTAGGAGCGTGTTGCCTAGTCAAAGTGTCATTTTCATTTCTTTTGTATTTTATTTCTAAAAGTCATCATACCGAATTTCAAAATCAATTTGGAATTTATGAGAATAATTGGCAACAAAATGTATATTTATTTTCTTTGCATCATAACAAACTTAGGAAGGTTGTACGTCCTTGGCACGTAATAGTCCATTAGTAAGCCTACATCCAAACGTCGAAAGGGTTCTTAACCCGGAAAATGACAAAATTGCATCTTTCCATGGATTCGAAAAAATGTTTGCACAAGATATTGATCGTTTGCCTAAACATGATCATGACTATAAGAATATTTTGGTCTTATAATTGTTGACACCTAATTTATTCCATCATGTTTCAATAGCCATTATTCAAATAAAATTGCACTGACAACCACACAATTACCCTACATTCATTCCTATCTTGAGTCATTGCCTCATGTACACACGTCAATTAGGCTATTTTTAAAAACACCGGCACAAGCCACAACTATTCACAAAATCTACATGTTCAAGTACACTTTTTGTAATTATTCCCATTTTGAAAAATTTCACAAATTTTCTTTAAAATTCAAAATTATAATCTCCATTAAACCTTTGGCCCTCAGAATTAATTTCTTAATTTTTCTATAATTTTATAGGCATTTTCTTTACAATTTTCCACACATTTTACAAGCATTTATACACAATTATACACATTTTATGTTGTTTTATACAATATATATACATATATACTGACACGACCCGGAATTCGGTTAGGCCGTGCGGGCACCCGACATCCTTCCCTAGACCCGTCGGGCGAACCCTTATCAATTAAATTAGAAAAATAAATATAATTCAATTTATAAATAATAATAAGACTTAGAAAAATTACAAACATAATGATATCTCTAAGCTGTAAAAAAGAAATTACAGCTGACTACCCACATACTAGTTTTAGGACTATCCAGACTAGACATCTAAGAGTTCAAAAGAAGACAGATACCTCCTGAAGGGAGCAGAATGCAACTGAAATAATAACCAATAAACTGGTGGCCATCCGGAATAAAAGCTGGCTCATCCTGACAGCTGAAGTCGTCTTCGCTCCTTCACAACGTGGCGAACTCAATCCTGGAGCGAACCTGCCGAAACGAAATAGATAGACAAGAAACAAACAACAAACAAGGGCGACTCAAAAGGACTCAATAAGTGGGGTACACTAGCCACCTCAAAGAATAGGATAGCTAGCCAGGGAGAAGAAACAGATAAACCAAATTCCTTTTATTTAAATTATAAAAAGGCAGAGCCAGATAACAACTGGAAACACGTAAGAAACTTCTCAACCAAGGGTGCGTGCCAAAAACATATCAACAAATAAGCAATGCACATATAAGCAGAATAGTAGTCATGCACCGCAAGTCTACACAATGGTGTGAATTGAGATGAAATGAAATGAAATGAAATATGATACAAAGGGTCACATGTGCCTATAATCCCATCCCGAAGCGGAATACTCCTGCATTCGAGGGGAATCAAATCTGATAACCAACTGGAGCGGAATACTCCTGCACCCGATATAATATAAACCAGAGACGGAATACTCATGCACTCTCTTGGGGCGGAATACTCCTGCACCCGATATAATGTAAAGCTGATGCGGAATACTCCTGCACCCGATATAATATAAAGCTGAGGCGGAATACTCCTGCACTCTCCTGGGGCGGAATCCTCCTACCCTCAATATGATACAATGGAGCGGAATACCCCTGCTCCTGGGGCGGAATACTCTTGCACCCAATATGATATGCAATGTAATGCATATGAATGACATATAATGCATATGAACGTAATGTGATGCAATAATAACCCTTCACCGGAGCGGGACTCTCATCGACAGTCGGAAAGTAGATGCCAACTCACAGCCAGAGTACAATGCTCAGTTCCTCAATGCAATACCAACAACAGGACATAACATATAATACACAATGTAAATCCAAAGCTAAGGCGTAAGGAGTACGCCTATCGGCAGCTACACACGTAAGGAACACGTGGTAGAAAATCCACGAGGCCAGATGCCTCCAAAGAAATGGATATAAACACTTACCTTATTACAAAGTTAGTACATCCATTCAATAACCGCTTATCCTTTGATTTCATTGCCAAACGATCCCACTCTATTGAATAAGCAGAAAAATATATCAAATTAGGCTAAAGGCTTCATTCTTCACATCTTAGGGCAATCCGGTTAGGAACCTGATACCCTATTCGCATACGCAATACGCAGACCAGGCCTATGTACAGGGTTTAAGGTCACATAACCAAACCCCAAATAATTTACATTTATATGTTGCTCATAACTCACTGAGTACGAATATATAATCAATTTCGTTATCGGGATCCATTTGACCCTTTAAACTATTAATTGAACTTATTAAAACGATGTATAATATTTCAAGTTTTGCCGTTAAAACATATTCAAACACACGTAATAAACTCAAATAATATATTAGGATCATTACCTGAATGCTTCAGGGTGAAAATTCTATTTTTTTCCAGCCCCTTTTCTCATTTTCTGGCATTTTATTCCATTTCTGCGCCATTTCATTTTTCTCTGCTGAATCATTTTTGTTACTGTTTCTACTTAGCATATGCTAAGTAGCATATATAGTCATATATGCCAACCGCCATTCCATATTAAATTTTTGTCTTTTTCTCTTTTTTTCTTTTTCTTTTAAAATTCGCTGTTACGGTAAAAATTAAAACGGTACCCTACGAAATTTGAAATAATTCCAACTTTTGTATACAAGTTATACAAAATATATGTAACATACTCGCGAAGGCGGATCTCAAATCGGGTTCCCGAAACTCAAGATGCGAATTTAAATAGAAAAAGTCAAATTATTTAACTTTCGGCATTTTAGCGGAAACTAACCGAACAACATCGAAATTCACTTTCGAAAAATCACAAAAGTAAAAAATAATCATACGAACCTAACGACGCTTTCGGATTTCGAATCGGAGCTCATTCGCCAAAATCGAGCTCGAAAATCTCTTTTTAAAATTTATCGACAATAAAAACTGAAATTTTCTTCCGATACGTACCAAACGAGGTTTGATTTAGCTCAAATTTTATAGATAGGTCCTAATGGAGATTACGAACATTTTAAAATTATCGGCATGCTAATCGGAGTCCAAACTTCCGAAATGACTAACCGAGGTCGTTTCATATACACACACATCAGCCTCACTTATACACATCACCACTAATGTGGCACAATCCTGACCATCCATGCAATTGATCCAACGACCAGGATATTATTTTCCTTTTAGTTACATTTCACCCCAAAACCCCAAAAGATTTTTCATTATCCCTCACCCACGGAACCGTCCTTCTCTCTCTCTCTCTCGACGAAACTCAAGTCGCCATTGTTCGCGGTGTGTTTCGGTCAATAGGGCCGATAAAATTCAAAGAAAGTAGCACCATCGTGCTCACCTCTCCTTCCGCTACAAAACCTATACCCTTTTGCCTATGTTCAAATGAGGTCGACTTTGACCCTCGCCGATGGGGGTTTCCACTGCCGAAAAATACCTCCGACCTTGCCTAAGAGAGTTCTAAGATGACGTTACCACCTGAAAAGGGCGAGAAATCCCTCATGCGAACTCGATTGAGATGGGTCAACTTGACCCGACTCCGTTTGAAAACGGGTAACCCTCCTTTTTTTTTTTTTTTTTTACTATCTCTGGACCTATGTGATATCTGTGTTTAGTCATTTAATTATTAATTGTCAATTAGTTAGGACAAGAGGCCAGATGATTAGTGATTCATGTTTCGATTCATTGATCAAAACTGAATATTGTATTAAGCTGTTCGAATACTTGGAGTCGATGCATTTGTAGTAATGTTTCATGTCATTTAGGACTTAGCTTCTATGTCAGTGTGCTCATATTTGTTTTACAGTATATCTAGCTTTTTATTTTGATAGAACACATGATCACGTAATTTGAGATTGGAGTACTGAATTCATTTGCACGATTGGGGGAAAACTTGATTTGTTCCAAACTCTCTAATTGATACTTGAGTGGAAATTGGTTTTAGTAATTGATGAAGCATTAATCTGAAGTTTGATTGGAATTTGTTAATACAATCAAGGGATTTTGAACCTAAAATAGCTTAAAAGCATGCTTATGCACTAATTCTTTTGAACTGGGACTCCAATACCAGCTAGGATTAGTAAGATTTGCTGCCTAGAATCTCGTTTATGTGATTTTCCTTAAGTTTATGGCTTCTGATTCAGCCTATAATTGGAAAGGATATTAGGGAATCTTGTATAATTTTGGAAAGAAAATGTTGACTACCTTAAATTCCCACCCGTTTGAATTTAAGCCCTGCACCCCCCTACAACTATAAAAAGGAGTCCTTCCTTTCACTTAAAATAGAACTGGAGACTGCCTAGTATTCAAACATTAATACTTTGGCACTATACTCTCTTTCTGGCTTTCAAAATTTCTGAAAAAGTCCTATTCTCTTGCTCTCTTCTGGATATTATTTCTGGAGGATCCTAACACTGCTTAAAACATTGCTTGCCTGCTCCTTACCCTTCTAGACAAGGTATAAAACTCTTTCTGAATCTGTACTGTTATTTGCCTAAACCTGCATATGCTTATGATGTTTTCTTAATCTCTGTTGGTATGTCTGAGTATTCAAAGTCCTCCCTTACCCCTTCCCCTGCTAACACTTACCCTGCAGTATATATGGATAGCCTTAAGGGCTATACCAATCCTTAATATGCAGGTCTCTTGCATGTTTGTAATAGCCTAGTGAAAGGCTCTTACTATCTGGAAAAAAACTAAGCCCAAATAAGGCCTTACTTGGCTGTACACAGGGCACTGCCTAGACATTACCCTTCTCTGTTCTTTTCCCCTTAGGAACTGTCCCCATCTGTGTATATTTATTAGTATTCCTGCCTGTACTTGCTTTAATATAGGGTCTGCAGTCATTAAGGCTGCGAGCATGGCTATCCAGGGGTTCTCACCTTACTCTCCTATGTGCTGCATTAATCATCTTGAAAGCATGATTTTTATTGCCTAAAACTTATACGACAATGTTAATCTATGTTTACTTGTTTCAATAAGAGTCTGGATATTACTAGTATATACAGGCTTTAAAGTTTTAAACTGAAATATTTGAAGTTTGTGTAAATCTGAAATTTTAAATGATAAGGGGGCTGAATGCGTAACTTCTGCTTGTTCTGTGACTATTTTTGCAAATCAGACTGCCCCTCCATTTTCTTAAGTGATCAGGGTCCAATACCCATTTCAAATCTGACCCTTTGTGTGTTTGAATAAGCTCTAGTACACTAATCTAATAGTGTATAAGGGTGTATAAGTTATTGGGGCCAACTATACAACTATACAAGTGTTTTTCTAAAGCCTAATACTATTAATCACTCATGTATTTGCATGCCTATGCCTATATTTACGTGTGACAGCCCTCTGTTTGCATTTATGTGCTTCTGTGAAATTTATTTTCGAAAACAGCCCACTCACCTGTGTATATATTTCCAAAACTGACCCCTACATCAAAAAGCCATTAAGGTTAGACCTCAACAATTAATGACGAGTCACGCCGACCCTAAATGGCTAACATTTTATTTCAAACATAACACCCATTTGGTTTTTGACAAAATCTGAAATTGTGATGTATTAACCTTTTCATTTTTTATTAATGAAATATGAAAATCTATTAAAATTTTGAATTTAACATATATTATTTGTGAACCTTTTGACTATGACAGCGAAATGAGATCTAAACGTCAAATGTCAGTATACGTATATACCAGCACCCCACTATAGCATCCATGAAAGTTCCAGACAAACGCTGCCACAATAGAGAAGTTTGACTTATTTATTTTATATTTATCTCTTCTAACTGGGTTAAGTTGGTCCACATGGGCGACCAACCCAATTTAAATATCTAACACTATTATAACTTAGTATAGGAAGACTTTTGGCCAAATTATCATTTTTTTCCCGAATTCGATATGTAAAGGATGATATATTGCTTTTATTTTGGTTGATTTTTTGCTTTAGTTTTAATGTTGTGTTTTCAAGTTTGCGCTGATTTTGAAAAATTAATTTTGTGACTATATGTTTTCATGTTTTGTAATTTTAATTTTGTGAAATAAAATGCTCAGAATAGCCTTGAGACTAGAGTGAAAGAACACAATCAGATCAAGAGAAGAGGGGATGGTTGTGATTGTGAATTAATAGTAATATATGGTCATAATAGCCTAGAGAGTAGAGAAGATCACTATGGATGCATTTACAGAACTTGAGTAGAGCCATTAACAAGCCTTGACTCATTTGTGGTGACTTCAATGCAGTGTTATCTCCTCAAGATAGATTATATGGTAATCATGTCACAAGTTCTGAAATAAAAGAGTTTGTTGAATGTATGCATCAATTGTTTTTGACAGAACTGCCCCGGAAAGGAAACTATTATACATAGACTAATAATCAGCAAGGGGGTGACAGAATTGAGTAGAATAGATAGAGCTTTTGGAAATGGAGAGTTGATGATGCACTGGGAGCATGTATCTGTGGAATATGATCTTCATTATTTCTCTGATCATGCTCCTATGATTATTTTAGTGCATCCTCATAACTGAAAGATTAAAATGCCTTTCAGGTTTTTTAATGTCTGGACTGAGCACAAGGATTTTATGCAGATAGTAACAGAAGCATGGCAAGGAGATATGGGCCTTCACATTATGCAGAGCATCTGGTACAAATTGAAGGATTTGAAGTTCAGTTTAAAAAGTTGAATAGAGAAGACTTCTTGGGGATAACAAGAAAGATTGAGCAAGCAAGAAGTGAACTGACTGCAATTCAGAAAGCTATGCAGCAACAATATACAGATGAGTTGCAAGAATTGGAGAAAAGTACTCTAACTAAGCTAGAAAAATGGTCTATGCAGGAAGAAAGTGCAATGCAACAAAAATATAGAAGTAATTGGATTAGGCCGGGGGATGCTAATTCCAAGTATTTCTCAGCTATTGTGCAGGAGAGAAAGAATAGGAAGCAGATCTTAAAGCTAGCATCCCTGTCAGGAGTGAAGCTCATTGAACCTTCCCTGTCAGGAGTG
This sequence comes from Petunia secreta, assembly GCA_029990175.1. NCBI lineage: Eukaryota > Viridiplantae > Streptophyta > Magnoliopsida > Solanales > Solanaceae > Petunia > Petunia secreta. Next base: position 730,776 of record JARKIP010000175.1, on the reverse strand, counting down.
AAGCTCATTGAACCTGCAGCTATTCAACAAGAAATAATCCAGTTTTACAAGTCAGTAATGGGCTCACCTGCAACTGCATTACCTAGAGTGCATAGAGAAGTTATGAGAAGAGAAAATGTCCTAAATCATCACCAGCATCTCAACCTATGTGCAGATGTAACAGATGAAGAAATAGTGTCTGGGCTGAAGGCTATAGGGGATGATAATGACCAGGAATTGATGGGTATAATGCTTACATTTTCGAGAAAACTTGGCCTGTAATTAAAGATGATATCATTCAATATGTCAGGGAATTCTTCACCTCTGGGAAGATGACTAAAGTGATCAATTGTACTTCAGTCACTCTGCTGCCAAAAATTGATAATCCAGTAACTGTTAAAGACTTCAGGCCAATTGCATGTTGCTCTGTCTTATATAAGATTATTTCCAATGTCATAGCAGCCAGAATTTAGAAAGTAATTGCAAGTGTCATAAATGATGCACAAGCTGGTTTTATTCCTGAAAGGAAAAATAGATGATAATGTTGTGTTAGCTCATGAGCTGGTCAAATCTTATTATAGGAAATATATCTCACCTAGGTGTATGATTAAGGTGGATATGCAGAAAGCCTATGATTATATGGAGTGGGTGTTTTTTGAACAAGTTATGTCAGAGCTGCAGTTTCCCAATAAATTCATCAAGTGGATAATGCAATGTGTGACAACATTCAATTATTCTATATTAGTGAATGGAGAAGCAACTGAACCATTTCAGGCAGCTAAGGTTCTGAGGCAAGGGATTCCTATTTCGCCATACCTGTTTGCAATATCAATGGAGTATCTGAGTAGAACTCTGAGCACTCTCAGAGATAACAAGGACTTTAAATTTCATCGATGTGCAAAGCTGGGGATCACTCACCTCAGCTTTGCAGATGACCTATTATTATTTGTTAAAGTAGAAGCTGCATCAGTGAGATGTTTGCACCAAGGTTTTCTCAAAGTTTCTTATGCTTCTGGACTACAAGCAAACTTGGGGAAAAATGCATTGTTCATTGGGGGAGTCAGGGAGGGGGAAAGAGAGATGATTTTGCATCACTTTGGCTATATAGTAGGGGAACCTCCATTTAAGTATTTGGGAATTCCTTTGTCTACTACAAAGCTTACTATTATACAATGACACTCTCTCATTAGTAAGATAATAGCTAAGATATCTTCATGGACTACTAAAAAGCTCTCGTATGCAGGGAGAATTTATCTTGTCCAAACAATGTTGTTTGGGATGCAAGCCTACTGGGCTCAACTGTTTGTGATTCATGTCAAGGTGATAAAAGTGATATAAGTTCATTGTAGAAGTTACATCTAGTCGGGATCAAATGTCATCACAAAAAGGCATTGGTTGCATAAGACAGAATGTGCACCCCTAAAGCTTCAGGTGGTCTCAATATTGCTAATCTGAGAATGTGGAATAGAGCAGCTATAGCAAAGCAGTACTGGGATGTAGCTCAGTAAAAAGACAGGTTGTGGGTGAAGTGGATACATGCTTACTATATAAAAAACTAGCCAGTGGATACTTGTACTATTTCTGGACAAGCATCTTGGATGGTAAGGAAAATAATGGGTGCTACAGAGGATGCTAAGCTTGTGCAATTGCCAGCTAGAACTAATAAGAGTGTAACCAGGCTAATTTATTACAAGATCCTTGGTGACATTACTAGAGTGAGTTGGCAATGCTTAATTGTCCAGAATGATGCAAGGCCAAAGGCAAAACTTATAATGTGGCTATCATTACAAGGGAAACTACTTACTGCAGATAGGCTATATAAATAGGGAATGACTGTTGATAAAAAATGCAAATTATGCCGTAAGCAGGATGAAAGTAATGAGCATATATAGGTTTAGTGTGAATATACAAGTGCTTTATGGGACAGAATCTAGTGGACACAGAGAAAAGGGGCAAATGTGACTAACTGAAAGCAACACCTCCATTAGATTACCAACAAAAGCAAAGATAAGTCTTCAGAAGCACAATTATTCAGAATGTTATATGCTGAAGTGATTAATGCAGTCTAGAATGAGAGGAACCTAAGGATCTTTGAAAAGAGCTACAGAGAGGTGGAACAACTTGCAAGATACATTGCAGTTATATGCTACAGTAGAGCCTCTCTGAAAGTTCAGTTGATTTTGTCTAAGTGTCTTTTTAGCTATTTAGTATAAATGTAATAGTGTAGTAACTGCAAATATTTAGTGATTATTGTTATAGTGGTAGGCAGTTAAGTAGAGTAGGAGTCCAGATTTCTTGAGTAAGCAGGCTTAGTTAGCTATGCTATACTGTTATTCTCACTTTGGTTAATAAAATATCTAATTACCAAAAAAAAAAATTGTGTTTCAATTGTGATTTTGCTTCAATTTTCTTGCATCTTATTGATTTTTTTCCTTTAGATTTGTGTTTACAAAATTATTTTCTTAAGGATTTTTTGATATGTAAAGTTTGGGTAATCTGATATAATTTGCTAACAAATTTTGATGAAAGGCAAAAAGAAATTATCAGTCAAAACAAAACTAGCCTTCAATTATATTTTCGTGTGGATTTTTATGGATGTTTCGAGTGAAGACTAACTAGCGTTAGTGTATGAGCAAAATGACAGATTTTTTGGCTTAGTATATGAATACTTCCAGCCGCATTGTCTTGATTTCTTCTTTTTATTGATTATGTCTTATTATGGTGAATCAATAGTCTAGGTTCAAGTTTGTTACACAATTTTTCATTTCTTTATTGTTGTGTTGCAGGTTGTAGGTTCAAAATTTTATAAAAATGTTGATCTTCTTGCAAATTTCTGTGAAGCAACCGAAGCGAAAGTTAAAGCATAATATGTGATGGTGATGATTGACCTTCATTTTTCTTTTGGATCTATCATATACTAGTAATACACAAGATATGTATCTTGGTACTTCTGTTACTGAGGTTCATGAAGATAAAGTAAATGAAGAGTATCGTTGAAGGATATCACAGTGTTCAAAGTGACGACTAATGTATAGCCGAGTCATGACTACATTTTTAATTTTTCAGGAGTTATTTTCAAATAGGTAAATTAGTAATGTTTTGTTTATTTTGTTAGTATTACTTTGTATGATTAAGTTCTTTATTAGCAATGCGATGCCCAATTAAACATGATTAATAGGGATATACTGAATTGTATAGAGAACATCAATGCTGCTGATTACTCTTGATTTTGGTTGTGAAGTAAAGTGAAAGTTAAGGCAGTATGTCTGTTCAAATGAGGGCAATCTGGCTTTCTTTGTGAATAATTTAAGAATATTTGTTGAGTTTATATAACAGAAAATATTATCGATTAGTCTTAATTTAGTGATTTATGAACAGTAAAATTTATTATATTTAATAATAACAATGACAATTCATGACAATGCGACTGCATTTGTAAACAATATAATAATACTGGTTTAACTATTAAACTGTAAAAATGAATCAAAATCGGCCTAGACCTTAGTGAGCATTTTCTTTTCATATTAAGATTGTGAGTATCCCACATCGGTAAAATACATGAGAGATACCGGATATATAAGTAAGAACGCTTTAGACCTTAGTGACGCGTTTTAAACCTGTAAGGGCCTGGGCCCAAAGCAAAACATATCACTATCGGGATGGGGTGTTACAAATGGTATCAAAGTCACTCCATATTAGTCTTGTCGATGTGTGACAGAACTCGTGTAGAGTCTAGACAAACCCCATGCGGTGGGGCAAACCTCCGGGAGGACGCTGAGTCCTTTAAGAGGGGGTGTATGTGACACCCCATCTAGGAGTATCTCATATCGGCAAAACAAAAGAGAACTACTGGTATATAAGCATGCCGTAGACCCTACAAACGCATTTTAAAGTCATGTGGGCTTAGGCCTTAAACGACAATGTTACTAGCGAGCTAGGTTGTTACATATTAAGTCAAACTGATGTTAAGGTTCATACCATATTAAACCATTTTCTTCCTAAAAATCATTCATACATTTACCTCAGTGACTACAAAAAGTAAGGATTAAATATAGTAAATATTTTCATATAAACTGTTATTTATGTAAAGAACCCATTTTAAAGTGCCTTACAATGTAATTTCCCCAATAATGTTTCAAGCATGAATTTGTATACATTTCTAGTCCAAAAAAATATTTCAAGCAGAACCCCACCTTTCCTAGATGTCATCAATACATTGGTTCCTCTTACACAACACACTCGTCTTCAGAGGACTCGAGTCTTTCCACTTCCTACACAAAAAACCCCTCTTTGTCTACAATCTCTCACTCCTCCAAAAACAATGGCGATCTCCAAAACCCTATTAACCCTAATATCCATCTTCCTTAGCCTAATAACCATTTCCTCTTCATCTGAAATCCACTCAGAACTAACAACCCTCAGATCCCAATCACCCAATGGAGTCATCCACCTTAACGATCAACTCCTCCGCAAAATCCTCTCTTCCAAATCCCCAAGACCCTTTTCATTTCTCATCTTTTTCGATGCTAAACAGTTGCATAACAAAGCTGAACTTTCACTCCCCACTTTAAAATCTGAATTCTCCCTTCTTTCTTCTTCATTTTACACTAACAACAATGTTCAAGAATCCAATAAAAAGATCTTCTTTTTTACAATTGAGTTTCAAGAATCTCAAGCGTCGTTTGCCTTATTCGGGGTTAATTCATTGCCCCATATTCGTTTTGTGCCCGGTTATGCTACTGACTTGAAGAAAGATTCTGTTCCTATGGATGGTTCTGATTTTGCTAGGATGGCTGAATCGATGGCTGAGTTTGTCGAGGCTAAGGCGGGGATCAATGTAGGTCCTATTCATCGACCCCCTATGATTTCGAAGAAGCAGATGATGGGGATTGTTGCAGTAGTATTGTGTTTGAGTCCGTTTTTGGCGAAAAAGATTTTTATGGGAGATACCATTTTGCACGATAAGTTTGTGTGGATGGCTGGATCGATATTTGTGTACTTTTTTAGTGTTTCGGGTGCGATGCATAATATAATTAGGAAAATGCCTATGTTTTTGGTCGATAGGGAAGATCCTGGGAAGTTGGTGTTCTTTTATCAGGGTTCTGGAATGCAATTGGGTGCTGAAGGGTTTGCCGTTGGGTTCTTGTACACGATTGTTGGGTTGTTGTTGGCATTTATGATTCACGTGCTTGTGAAGTTGAAGAGTAGGACTGTGCAGAGGGTGGTGATGCTTTTTGGGTTGTTCGTTTCATTCTGGGCTGTGAAGAAGGTGATTGGATTGGATAATTGGAAGACTGGGTATGGTATTCATGCTTACTTGCCTTCAAGTTGGAAGTGATAGCAATATAGGTAAGAGATCTGTACCAGTTTATACCATATGTCGGCTAGCTTAATTTGAAACCTTAGTAGTTGACGGAAAAGTATTTAGCTTTCGTTCGAGAATGATGGATTTTATGATTTGTATGGAAGGATTGTTATGTTCTAATTGAAGTTTTGAAATTGGATTATGTACAATTTTCACTTATTTAATCATTTTCCTTCTCCAATGCTGCTCTGATTTGTTGTGTTTTCAATTCCTTGCTTACGCTCATGCTGGTCTAATATATGGTGAGATATTAAGCTTCGTTTTAGTGTCTTCTAGAGTTTTGGTTTCCAAAACATGGAAAGATGAGGATAGCTATTGTATCAACCATAGAGGTATTCAACCTGGCAATTACATCCTGCTTTATTCATCCATGTAGTTTTAATTAGTGTAATGTTGCTTCAAAAGTTTAACGTTCTGTTGATGAGATAGTTACTGTAGACATACTATGATGACGATAAGAAGCTTTAGAAACACCTATCAGAAAGAAGCTTTAGAAACAGTGGAAGAATGGCTCGAAGACCTACCTTATGCCACCTATCATCAAATGAGAGATCTGTCCCAGTTTATACGATATGTCAGCTTGCTTAATTTGAATTCTAAGTAGTTGAAAGAAAAGTTTTAGCTTCTTTCGAGATGGATGCATTTTATGATTTGCATGGAAGTGTTTTTATGTTCTAACTGAAGTTCTGAAAATGGATTATGTACAATTTCCATTTACTCAACTACTTTGGGATTTTTTGTGTTTTCAATTCCTTACCGACTTTCATGTTCTATATATGGTGAGATATCAGGCCCAAGAGCTTTGGGTCAGTGGAAAAAGTAGTGCAGTTCGAGATGTGTGGTAGGCACACTGTTGAATTCGAGTCCTGCTGTAACCAAGTCGGGTATTTTAAGTGGAGAAGTTAGAGGGACGGACCCATTATCACAACTAATTTTTCTCAGTTATAAAAATTTGATGAAAAACAGGTACTTGAGTAGAGAAATAATTAAAACTTGAATGTTAATTAGTTGAAATGCTGGAACTTACCGCTATTAAGCGTCATTGTAGTGTATTCTAGAGCTTTCGTTGCCAAAAACATGGAAATATGAGGATTGTTTTTCTGCGACCGGTCAACCATTGTAGTGACTATCCTGGCAATAACATCCCACTAATCCTCCGTAGAGTTTTAAATTGGCATTAGTGTATTGTTGCTTTAGAGGTTCAATATTCTGTTAATGAAATTGTTGGATTATAGACTTTATATGACAACGATAAGAAGCTTTAGAAACAGTGGAAGAATGGCTATAGAACCTACCAAGTTTCACCATATTCCATCTTAACCTAAGCCCAAAATTTCCATAATACAGTTTGGTGTTAATTCAGAGTATATCTGGTGGCAGTACATCTCTAAACTGCGAGGAGATACTTATGTCTAATACAGTATCTAAATTATAATGTCCCAGCCAAATTGATAGGGGAGTAAACCAAATTTTGGTCTTCTGGATGCATTTATTAATGAAATCCTAATTTACCTGATAAAAAACAGAGAATTGGTCTTCTTGAACCAGATCCCACTGTGGCTGGTGGTTTATTATGTTGCATATCAGAGTCACTGCAGTGAATAGTTCTGGACTTCACAGATGTGAACATGACGGGGCAAGCTTATTTTATTAGGATTTAGGGTGATGTAATTCTGCTGCATCTAATTAGTGTGAAGGTGGATAGAAGGACATTTGCTGGTTAAATCTGTTCAGGGTTGGAGATTGGAGCTGAATGGTTACCTGAATGTCGTACTTTTAATTTTGTAAGGAGCTGCTGTGACTGGAAAAGGAAGTAAATAACTGAGAAGTGAGGGAGGGAGAGTAGAAAGCTTATTAATAAGATGATGTCATTCTGCTGCTACTAGTGAGTGTGACTCAATGTAATCATGTCCTGCTGATTTCTTTCTCAGTATCATCTTGATGCTGTTGTTTTTTTTTTTTTTTTTTTGATAATGGTACGCGCACCTTGACTAATTCCACTGGATGTTGTTGTTCTAATAATTATCAAAAAACTAATGAGTGTGAAGGTGGATAAGAGGGCTTTAGGTGGTTGGATCTATTCAACTTTGGAGGGTGGAGCTCAATGGTTACCTGAAAATCATCTTTTTAATTTTGCAAGGAGCTTCCATGACCGGAAAAGGAAGGTAATAGAACCATTGAAAAATAGATAATTGGGTTCACTGTAGAATGAGTATGACAAACATAAAATTTTCAGATTCATGAAGACTATAAAATTGAGTAATTGACACTGAAAAGAATGTAAGGGGAAAAGGATTAGATCCAAATTCTATTTTGTGTGTTTGTGGCTGGAAAGAAATGCTAGATGCTTAGAAGGAAAGCTGATTTTGTGCAGAAGATTAAGTTTAGATGCTTATCGTTTCTGGTCTTTTGGTGTAATCTACAGGATGTCAGAGATGAAATAGCGTGTTAGATTTTTTATCTTTTATTTTTTTATTTTTTTAATGGTAAGTAATAATATTATAAATATGAACAACAAAGCACTAAGAAAGTGCTGCTTGGAAATTACAGAGTTGGAGAACCCCCTATCCAAAAACAAAAATAAGAGTTCTTTCCAATACAGATTGCTACTCCTGTAATGAGTTAATAAAATATAACACACTATGTACATCCTTTACATCTTGATTTTATAGACTCATTACTGGAATAATATCATGTACATAAGGAATCCTTTCTTTTTGTTGTGGAAGGATTCCTAAATTTGTAAATTGTACTAGCACCATCTTTAGTGCTAAACTACTTTTTCTGTCAATATATTTACTACTTACCAGTTCCCAAAAAAAAAAAAAAAATTATGCTTAAAAAATCTACCGTCAACAAACAAAATCCCCCCCCGTCTAAACACTAGCTGGGATCAAAGTTCTTTAGAAATGACTGCATTCAATGTTGTTAAATAATCTTGAGAGTTGACAGTATTTAGCATAAGCTGTGTAATGTGTCTAGGAATCATGTCCGGCAAAAGGAAAAAGATATTCTCAGTCATCTGCTCCTTGATATACTGTGCAACTTAAAATCTATATTGTCAACCATAAAAACACAATTTAGATGTGTAACTATCTTTTGGATTGAAGGGGCTAGCGGGTAGAGTTCTGCTTGTGATGGGTAGGTTAGGCGCATATCATGAGTTCGAACCTAGCTATGGACAAAAGGTACAAGGGTAGAACCGTGCCCCACATGCCCTCGAGAATTTCTCGGTTATTAAGAAAATAAGTTTTAGGTTTCATGCTAAAATCATGGTTCAATTTTGAGTTAAGCATTTCATGGTTTTTCCGAACCATTGAGCTACTGTTTCGCCCTTAGACAACAGAAGGGATAGAGAAGAGATCTGTGATGTGGCACTTGTTTAGTTTATTCCTAACAGTTTTTCTCTATTTTGCTCTTGCTGTTATTGCTTAGAGCATATGTAGTCTATGCTACTACGGATTATTCATTCTAGGGATAGCGACAAATTTGAAGTAGACAGGCATATCTATTGTGAGATGGAAAATTGAATCAACTAATTTCCTGGCAGGGATTTCCTTCTGGAGATTTCTTTTGCTACTGAATAACATATGCAACTGATGCTTCCTCTATTTCATGGCTTTGGTTGTTTTTCATCTAAAATGCCAGTGTAATTTTTCCATGTTCTTTTTGAAGAAAAGGTTGAACTCAACAACCACCCAGTGATATCAAAAGGTTGAACTCAAAGTGGCTGTTAAGTACTGTTTCTTTTTATCATAGATTCGTTCTGTAACGACTCTTGTTCAACTACAGGTCTGTAGAATTTGTTGAGTCTCGCTTTGCTATCCAAAAGTGCAGATCTAGTAGAAACAAAAGAAGGGGAAAATTCCTAGTGAAGTTCTATTAACAATTCGAACATGCAAGAGTCAGAGTATTAGCTGCTGTAACTGGTTTCAATCTTTGTATGTGCTCTTAAGGTTCTTCATGTCATATTCTAGTCCGCCATATTCCAACATTGAATGTCGATGACGTACTTGGAAACTGTTACTTGTCTAGTGTCAGAATGCAACACAAAATGACTTATATATCCTATGCTTATGGCTGGGACTCCAATCCTATTTAAGCTATGATAAGGATGTGCGGCCATACAAGATTGGTTAAGATTTGAATAATCTTTTAAGAAAATCTTACAAGGTTAGAACTGATATGACAGAGTGTTAGCAGAGATAAAACGAGAGGTTGCCTGAGCTAGTTTGACCATGTCTTAGGTAGACCTCTAAGATGCATCAGTATGGAGATGTGACAATATAATGAGTTTGAAGGTGTTGAAAAGAAAATGAGGTAGAGCTATGAACAGTTGAGAAGGTGTTGAATTCCGAGAAACTGGACGTCTATCAAAAATGATGCAGCTAGTTAAGATCATGACTCATGGAAGTAAAGGATTCATAATAACAGTAGCTGATACCAAACTAGCTGTTTGTGTAGGTAAGTGTCAGATTAGTCTTAATTATCCTTAAACTAAAGGATCTTGATGGTTTTTGTTTTTGTCAATTATGTATGGTTTTGTATAATTGTGTTTTTCCTCTACAATTTCTTCACAAAAGGAGGACCCAAAGTGCTGGGAAGGGAAGACTTATCTGCTATGTGCTTAATAGTTGGCCAATTGCGCCAATTCCTTGTGTTATTAGTGTGTTTGTTCTATCAAATATGTTTGCATTTGTATAATTTTGCCTTCTTCTTTGTCTTAGAGAAGGTTCATTTGATTCAAAATATTAAGCCTTTTAATTTTCCATTAAACTGTACACCGCTACGTGCAACAGTGGGATGGCTTTCACATTTTTAGTTGCTATTGGTATTCTTTTCTTGATAGCAGAAACATTTACTTTGCATATTTCCTTGGAGGTTCAGGATTAGGGTTGAAGATCATAAGGCTGTTGACTGATTTCTCTCCTTTATGTGGGAGAACATGATTCTAGTGTAGGTTTTAGAGAATCTTACCAGTATAATTCTTATTTTTCTGTTTATAACTTATTCTGCGCTTTTACTGGTACTGTTGTTGCATTTACCCTTGTTAGCTTTAGTATTTTGATGTCAGTGCTTTTCTTTACCTTGGTATTTCTATATTTGCATTTTATTCTTATATTCTATTCATTTCCTTTTCCATACTTGTTTCAAGAACTATTTTTGTTGAGCTATTTACCTCACTCAGGGTAGGGGTAAGATTACACCTCATCCTCCCCAGACCCCACTTGTGGAATGGGTATATTGTATTCCCTTGGATGTAACATTCATTTGGAGAATGGAAAATAAGGAGAGAATGACTTTCCTCACTGAAGGGCAAATAACATTTTTCTTTATAAATATCCCGACTGCTCCAGCTGATACTAAACATTATAATTGATCTTCAACATCCAAGATTTTCATCAAATTTCTAGTGCAAAACACTGCTGAATCGCTGAAACTATTATCAACCTTGAGTGAATGTTTTTACTCACTAAAGAAACGTTTGGAAACGATTCTTCAGGAAAACACTTTTTAAGAGATCATTTGACCTGACGAGAATATCATCCTTCATATCAAACGCTAAGAAAAAGAAGGAAGAACAGAAATGGTGGAAGAGCATTTGTAGAACACTAAAATAGTCCCTTTAACATTCACGTCTGCAATAGATTCTTATTTTATACGATGTATTTTGATTGATTACAAGAAAATCATTCTTAAAACATGGGAAGGTGTAATTGATCAATTACTTGCAACTTGGAAGTATGGATAAGTGTACAAGGACTTGGAGGCCAGATTCTATTTTTTGGTAGTAGCATTTTGACCATGACATACTTCCCAATTTTTTTATAGGTTGTAGTATGCAACGTCTATATATATACATGTATGACTGCACTCTTAGGATAATGTCCTAAGAATCGTTGCATCTAATGGTGCTAATAAAAAATATATATGTTTCAAAGTCAAGTCTGAAGACTCTTTCCAAATCCAGTAAGTCTTTATCTTGTAGAATGGTGCTAAGAAACTATAAGGGGTACCTGATTCCGTTCGTTAGTAATTTGATGATTGGAGAGTGTTTTTTGAATTACTGGTCATGTTAGTAAATATAAAATTTTGAGGAATTTATTCAACGGATGGCATAAGAGTGGCCTTCTCAATATATCTCCTAATCACCGAATTCATTTCAGGATTTTTTTACAGAAAAGTACAATTTCTAAAAGTTATTTACAAAATATAGTACTCCAATATTTTAGTAAAATTATCCAATATAAAGGAAATGAAAAGTTAATTATAAAACATAGCAAAATGTAGCATAACATAGTAAACCGTACATTCTTCCTCCCATTTTTCCCAATTTCACTTTTCCTCATCCCAGCCCAACCACCTCGTATCTCGCCGTATCTCGTTGTATCTTATTGTATCTCAACTACCAGCCACCTCGTATCTCGTTGTATCTGTCTATATCTTGGTGTAACTCAATTTACACCAAAAAGCAACCACCTCATTTCCCGCTCTATCGGCACTGTTTTTTGCACCGTATCTAACTGCATCTCGCTGTATCTGTGCTGTTTCAGACTATTGTAGTGCTGTTTCAGACTTTTAGAACCCTGTTTCAGACCGTTTCAGTGTTGTTTTAGAGTGTTTCAGCTAGATAACAATCTCATAGTTAGACCAATTTTCACTAGACGGAACTAACACGATTTCACAGGCGCTCAAGCTAAACTATAACAGACACCAATGATGGTATCTTCGCATTCGAGCGAACCAAATGACAACCTTGAACTAGATTTCACTTGAACTAAACAAAACAGATTGATGCTTGAAGAATATATAGAACATTACATGATTATTCACAACCTAGAGCTACGTCACCAACACACACAACACCTATGCTGCAACAAAACACTGCCACCACAACACCTTCTCAATCGACGCCCAATCCCTCATATCATTGTCATCGCAGCTCTTTCGAACCCCAAAGCCACCGTCTTTACCACTCTTCTAACTAAAACGACCCCATCTAGGATCTTTTCAGCTAGAAAACGACAAAGAAGGTGACATAGAGCTGGAATATCGACACAAGAACTTAAACCGACTCACTCTTAGTCGGCTTGAAATGGAGGGAGTTGATTTTTCCTAATGGAGTCCATGAGGTGAAAAAGGAGATTGTAAGGAACCTGGACATGTAAAATTTCACCGGAGAAGACAAAGGGGTTGCCGGAGGAACTTTTAACCGAATCTTTGATCTCCAATCTACACGAAATGGTTGAGAATTTGAGAAATCCGAGGGTAGATCGAGGTAGAGGGGCTTGAGACGCGTCGAGAGGTGTATTTAGTTGCCGAAAATGATGGTCGGAGCTCGGTGACGCCGCTGGCAGTGGAGGTTTCCAGTGCAGAGTATAAATTTGGCATAGTTCCTTTAGTCGGTGGACTCAAGTGGTGTAAATAAGAAAAAATGAAAGGGACAAGGAGTGCTAGGAAAAATATTGCTATGTGTTGTAATTTGTATAATATTGTTTTTTTTTTTGTGGTAATATAAGGGTGTAGGTTTGTATATTTGTGTAAAAAAATCCATAATCTTAACAAAAAAATTCACTACATGTACACCCTTATCCCTGGTTATGGTTTTTGTCGCCACTTAAGAATGGTTAAGCAAAATGGTTTCGGAGGGCAATGCTTCAAGTTATAAATTGACAAGTGCTACCTCGGAGGTAGCACTTCAAGTATAAATTGACAAGTGCTGCAAGTGCTGCCTGCAAGGTAGCACCTCCAGTTATCTGTGGAGAATGTTGTAAGAGATAAAAGGTCAACTGCTATCACGGGGGCAACATTTACTTACAAGGGATGACGGGATGTGGGCATCAATATAAGATTTTTGTAGGGGTATTTCCGTCCGCGGATAGCACTTCAAGTTATAAAAGATGAAATGCTGCCTCGCGTAATGTACTTACTTAAAGTTAGTGGAGGCCATTCTTGCAAATCATTTTTAAGTGAGGCCACTTGCAAACCATTGCTTAAGGTGTCATAGTTGTGCAATTCTCCCTAATTTTAATGTTGCAATTGTTTTGAATTTTAGAGGGAAACAACTTCTTAGGTTGACAATCATTAGATAAGTTGATTTTCTGATAAGTCAAAACAATGATTGCTTAATCACAATAATATATCTCAGAGCTGAGCAGGCCCTATCGAGCGGGTGTTGCAATACACTTTATATTATCTGGTGGAAAAGGTTCAAATATGTTCTTAAATATTTGAATTGTCTTATATTTGACTTTCATTTGCTTCTCGATCGATACAAGCCCTTATCATTTTCTTTTGTTTTAATATGTCCCTCTCGTTCAGCTTTGCCCCATTGCCCGTCCTTGAAAAGTATTTGATTTGTCTTATATTTTGTCTTTCATTTACTTTTCGATCCATGCTAGCCAATCGTTTTCTTTTGTTTTCACGTATTCCTCTCACTGATGATTTCCCACCATGAAAATTTAGGTCTGATGTGGTGAAAGCCATTTGGACCTTGTAGCTGTTCATGGATACAACCTTTCGAATTCTTTCAAATATTAAGGGCGTGTTTCAAAATACAATAGAGGGTAATATGTAAACTAGTAATTTGATATTAGGGGAAAATTTGACCTTTTATAATTCCACGTCTTTCACTGTGTTCCAACTTCCAAGCCATCTACCTCTGAGTTCTAATTGTCATACAGCGGCAAAGTCAAGAATTTTCAAAACCTAATACTCATCCGTTTCAAAATGGTTGTCATAGTTCGGATTTCGAGAATCAAACGAGTTTAACTTTGACCGTAATATTTTCATATGTCTTTTAAATATTTTGAATTATTAATTATTATGACTTATTGTACTTTTTATGTAATTTCTAAATATATAAACATCGTTATAAAAATCTTAAAGATTATATGTTTAAATTCACGATCAAAATGAACTCGTTTGACTCTCGAAATCCGAACTATGACAACCATTTTGGAACGGAAAAGTAATACGTATAAATATTTATTGGACAGTGCCACCTCTCTATATGCATAATCCATACATATTTAGTACTTTGAAATAAACGGATATTTATGCGAATGAAATACAGTTGGGTCCAAAATTTGATAATCAGAAATTTGTGCGAATGGAAGTACAATTAGGTACACGATCCTTTTGATACAATCAGTTGCCTCCAAAGTCCTACCTAGTTCCTTCTTCTTTTCCTGGAATAAATGACAAAGTTCCAAAATATGTAAAATCAAACAATGTATAATTAAGGAGTAAATTCGGATATAATTATCTCGACATACATGTATTTAAGAATTAGGATTTTGTACGTTTTATTAAAATATTTTTAAGTAATAAAAATATGGTATTAAAAGATTATTTGACTCTCCAAATAATATATTGTCATAAAAGAAGATAAAGGAATATATAGCCGGAGCTATTTAGAATTCTAAAAATCCAAACTTGGGACAGGGAGGATTGAATATCTCAAGATTTGAACTCACTATTAAAACCAGCAGCTGTACGCAACACATTTCCAAATCAAGCACTAAACGTGAGTCCAACCATGAAGTATTTCATCTCCAAACTATACACAAAATAAAGATGGACATATTTGTCAGGTATTATTTTTAAGGGATACCACATGACTCGTATCATGATGTGTGATTTTATATAGAAGAGGAATGATTCTAAGAGGGATAGGGACAGATGGAGAACAGGCAGATACAAGATTCCATATATTGCATTAGTTAAATACTCTATTAAAGGTTCCATTTATCAAAGACGATTATTTGATAGTTAGTTACTCCCTCCGTACCAATTTATGTGGCACCATTTCTTTTTTTGTTTGTCCCAAAATAAGTGGCACCTTTCCTTATTTGACAACTATTTAATGCATCATCTCTATTTTACCCTTGTTGGGCCTACATACTTTTAAACCTACCAACAACTTTTTTATTACTCAAATCTTCTCTCTCTTACTTTTTCTTTTTCAAGGGTAAAACTGATTTAACAAGGTCAACCTCTATTTTCTTAAATTTCGTGTCCGGTCAAATGGTGCCACATAAATTGGGACGGAGGAGTACTAATTGATATAAAAGAATTGGATATGGAAGTTGACAGGTCATTGCGTGTTAATTTATCTCTTTTTCTGACTTGTTATCATAACACCTAGTAAAATTTTGAATATGTTTTAGTCTAAAATCTGCTTGATTACGTATTAATTAGGTAATGCAATGGTGCGGATGGATGAATGTAGTTTTATGATCGGTATAAATAAGGTGTTGATTGTGCAGTCAGAGACATTAAAAATATTTGTTTTAATCAAGTTACGGCGTCTGAATTAAACCATATGAATTGTGATGGTCAAATATTTATTACAAAAATATACATGTAGACTTGATAATTATTTTTATGCTATTAATGTATATTTCTGATACATTATTGTTTCTACTAGAATATTTGTGTCTCTGTGTCCATGTTCTTTGTAAGCCACCCTCTCAACCTTTAACTTCCTTTGGACCGTTTTGGTTGTTGTCCACACCTCTACTTCTAGATATTCTTCTCTCTTTCCCTCTTTCTCTAATTATTCATCCCTCCTTCATATCATCTTCCTTCTCCCTCTACTGAAACCTTTGATTATCCAAACAAAACAATCGCCCCCGGTATTCAACAAACATATACAAAAGAGAGAGAAAGAAAACAAATTAATAAAAGGTTTCTTTTCAAGTCCTTCGGGCATTTTTGCCCTCACATTGTATCTTTCTTCTACTCTTTCTCATTCATTTTGGATCCACCATCTTAATATATTGGCCTTTAATTTCATTTTTATCTTCTTTGTTCTTTATGCATGCTTATTGCATGCATATACCAACATTAGTTTGAAGGAATATAATGTGGAATGCAGGTGAAAGGAGATAGAATTAGCTTCTATTTTTCATCTCCTTTCTTTCTGCATGGCTTACGTGTTTACCTAAATAGGTATATTCCATGTCTTCTTTTCCCTCTTTCCATAATTTCCTTGGTCAATCAATAATTATCTCCTCCCGACGGGCAGGAATTATAACAAGTTAATTAAAATATTCTAAGACTATCACACAAAATTCGACGTAATGCTAGTATGTTGTTATGCTAAAAGCTTCCCGACAACGAATTCAACAATATATAATTTATATTTACCCATTTTTATGGTGTTACTTTCTGGCGAAAGGGATTCAATTGAACTTGTTTGAAGTTCGGACCATGTAACTCTGCCATGCTCCCATATTGAAAAAGTCTATATGTCTTTCGTAATATACAATTTTGGTTTGACTAATACATCGGTAAAGTTTTTCATTTCATGTTCTTTATAATGTGTTTGTCTTATGGTTTAGGCAAAGGAATCAGATCTTCCCATTAGCGTGTTCTGTTTCATTTCTGAGCAGAGTATTGTTGGCTTTTTGGGCCTTTATAATCTATACGATGGCAACCAAAGTGAAGGGGATTTACAAATATATCACAAGTATTTTTGGTAATGCCTTTTTCCATTTAACATCATACTATTCCCGTTTCTTGGTTTTTTTAAGGCTAAGATGAAAGTAGGCTTGTAATTTACAGTTGTTAAGGAGAGGGAGTTGGAGATAGGATGTCCAACTGATGTTAAACATGTGGCACATATTGGCTGGGAAGGTCCCTCTGGAAATGCACCCACTTGGGTATGTTGTCTTTTCTCCATCATTCTTTTGTTCACTTATTTGATTCTGAAAGTACATAAATGTCGATTACTTTAATTTGTAACACTAGTTTGATGTAAACATTAGATATGATCAATTATTTTCCTCATTTCTATTTGGCAATTTGCAATTCATTATTTTGTAAAAAGGGATTTCTCGTACCTGGCTTTAATAAGTTTTGGTTTTATTTTATGCGTGATTGAAGATGAACGCATTCAAGGCAGGGCCAGAATTTTCAACAACTTCTATTGGTAGATCAGGTTCTGCTATTTCTCCATGGTCATCTCAAGGTTAATTTTCTTAAATCCGTTTTCCCTTTTACCAGAAACATCTATTGAATAAGCTAACAATTGAGAACAAAAAGGTGTCCTTTTTTGTTGCATAATGATGATATCCAGACAAGTTTTCGCACACCTTGACATCGGCACATGCACTAGATAACTTTGCTCGCTTGGGCAGATGAGAGAAAATCCCTAGTGGTTTTTTTGTCTCAGCAGGGATTAATAACCAAATGATGTCAGTTATCACACAAGAGTAGTTGAATCCAATGAAAAAACATTTTCAATGGAAATATTTTGATCTGTTGGTTTAGATCATGTGTAGTTTCCCTGATCAGAAAATTCCAAATAAGCTTTTCTCACAGATTGAGATGTAGACTAGAAAATAGTTAGCTCGTCCTATGTTTTGTTTTATTGCTTAGAGAATATGTTAAAAACAGGTAGAAACTTTTCTTTTATTAAGATTTTTGCCTCAGGAGAAGGGTATTTATTTGGTTGTTGGATTTGTCGCTAGAGATCTTTATCATTGCCCAGTTGGGACAGTACTTATCTGGTGTCGTTGTCCAAGTAATGTTGGCTGGTTGGCAATATCTTGTAGTAATCGCTCACATCTGTGAAAAGATTAGAACTTCAAATTATATACGAGTACCAAATACCCAGGGCTCGTACAATTAACTAGCAGTAATACTTTTCATCAAGATTTGTGGAGGTTGATCACCAGGGATGGTAGAATACTTGAAAGTGGTTAGAGAGTTGTGAAGAAAAGTCAAATTTAGCTTCTCTACAACAACTATGCCTCAATCCCGACAAAGTTAATGTCAGCTAGATGAATCCTTACTGTCTATGTCGCCACATTATAACCTATCCAGGACCAGTTTTGCTCTTCAGTGTGGCATTAAAAAGCTTGGTATACAACCCGCCATCCATAGGCAATCACGTCATAAAGTATTCTGCATTTTCAGATTTTTTTGTAAATTGATTGCATTCGTCTTTTTGACAGGTTGTGGAGAGTCAGCAAGACAACAAACATCAGCTAACATGTACAAGGACATGGAAAATTCAGATGTTCCTAGTCCTCCTAAGAAACACAAACGGAGGAAGCATCCCAAATCGACTAACTCTCCCAAATCTAGTTCACCATCCACGTTGAGATCATCGCGAGCAGTTAAACCCAAGTCTAAATCTGGTGAATGCAATCCTAAACCAGCAGCCATAGAAGTGTCATAATTTTACAAAAGAAGCAGTTCAAAAGCACAAAAACACTGACATTGCATATATCATAGTAATTTGAAGAGAACGTAGGCAAGGAGGGGGTAAAAGTTATGTATGTAGAGGGGGCACAGGCACAGCAATGTGATTAAGAAATATGGAAAGTAAATCTATAGGAGGGGCTAGAGATGTCACACAAAAAGTAATAAATAAACCGATGTTTTGGGAAAACTAGAATTTGTGATTCCTCTTTTCTATTTAACTTGCTGTTTCCCTTTGTTTTAACTTTCCACTTGTGTAAGGAGTTGGATCAGTTAGTTGTGCAGGCTGAAAAGTGTGTTAATGCTAAATTGATTCAAACAAACAACTGGATGTTCCTAACATGTTGCGAGTTTATTTTGAAATAAGAACTGCAGACTGGAGAAGATCATCCATTAGTATCATAATTTAGCAGCACATCTTGACAGTGTTTTATTGTTTTTTCGGCTTAAGACCTTATGTAATTAAAGCTGCATATTGAAAATAAAAAACTAGGTTAGTATTAAACAAGAATTGTGCAACTTTACTCATTAGGGAGTTACCAAGTTCTTTCTTTTTTCCACCGTTGGTGTTGGAATACAAGGTGGACCTTACAAATGTAATAAAGCACAAAGAGGATGGAAGAAGGAGGGAAGCCTTTAGGGTCACTTCATAACATATTGAAACTCCACTCTTATATAACACAATTACAAAAAGGGTACTTATAGGTGTTTAAGGAGAATTCTAAAACCATACCTACAAAATATGTTCACACACAATTTGAAATTGATCATCTTAGAGACATAAATACATGCACCTAAATAATATAAAATTCATGCACCTAGTATAACTAAAAGACATAATTTAGTCCCTTAGATAACATTAACAATGTATCTATTATTTTCTAGAATATTCAAAATTATTATTTCAACACTCCCCCTAAATTTTGAATTTTCTTCTTTAATCCTAATACAACTTTCGATCTTGAAATCTTCAACCTTGAGTTTTCTTGTAACAACATCCTTGAGAAGTCTTTTCCTTCATCGACACTTAATCCTTCATATCTCTTGCTTCAATTGGATTAAAAGTCTGGTAACAAACCACTTACAATCATACTTTAATCAATTGTTTGATCTTTCTCTTTAAGAGGAATAATAACATCACTCTTTGTGCACACCTTATAACCAATAAACAACTCGGCCATTGGAAAATTCATTCCATCTCCCTCAACTTTTGGCTATTGCAAACATAAACTAACAAAAGACTTCTCTTGTCTTCTTCTTTTCTATCTTGTGTAGTCCTTCAAAACTTACACCTTTTCGACAACTATCTCTTCTCTTTGCAAATCCGGAGGAACCACTCTTCTCTTTACAAATAGCCGGCCTCTCAACAAGTCATCAAACCTGAAGAATCATCTTCAAGGGAGATTGCCAAACTTTTGTCTTCACGCCTTTGTTAAGGATTGTACAAACGCTCTGATACCACTTGTTGAAATGCAAGGTGGAACCTTACAAATGTAATAAGGCACAAAGAGGATGAAAGATGGAGGGAAGCCTTTAAAGTCATTTTATAACATATTGAAACTCCACTCTCACCTAACACAATTACAAAGGGGTACTTATAGGTGTTTAAGCACAATTCTAGAATCATACCTACTAAATATGTTCACACACAATGTGAACTTGATCACCTTGGAGACATAAACATATGTATCTAAATAATATAAAATTCATGCACCTAGGATAACTCTATATATATATATAACTTAGTCACTTAGAATATAATTTAGTCACTTAGATAACATTAACAATGTATCTATTATTTTCTAAAATATTCAAAATTATTATTTCTAACAATTGGAGGGGAGGGAAAAATTCAAACTAATTTTCTCTTGAAAATAAACAGAAAATTCTCTTTCAGAACTAGTGACATGGTTCAATGTGCTGCTTTCTTGTTTTTTTTTCCAATTTATGTAGCTCTAAATAGTTCTGTCAACAATTTTACTTTTTG
Organism: Petunia secreta; assembly: GCA_029990175.1. Classification (NCBI taxonomy): domain Eukaryota; kingdom Viridiplantae; phylum Streptophyta; class Magnoliopsida; order Solanales; family Solanaceae; genus Petunia; species Petunia secreta. Next base: position 710,230 of record JARKIP010000175.1, on the reverse strand, counting down.
GTACCTTCAATTAATTCTATGGACCAAAATTACGTTTGATTAAATTCAAGGTTAGTGTATTCTGTCCATTTTATGTACATGTACAACTCGCTCAAAGTTAGATGGATTTGGCTTATGACCTGCTTGGTGAGTTGATTCGAGTAGCAATGTGCACAGTGGCTATTAATCAAAATCAACTGCTCAGTGCAATGATACGGCGACGCAAAAGACTGTCATGCAATAATATCCCCAATAACATTGGCTCATTTGCAAAAATATGACACGGGAAGCTTTGGTTTGCCAAAATGCCCTCACTAACATATGTTTAGCAAAAGTGCCCTCATTAATTTAATGAAACTTTTTTCGGACCAAAATACCCCCTATAAACCAATAAAAAGACGCGCCCCAGTCCATCCCCTTCCTTTTCTCCATTCACGCTATCAAGAAAACCATAAAACCTCTTGCACTGGCCAACTTCAGGAAAAAAATCTCTGCAAGTCTTGGCAATAGCCAAGACTTTAAGTTCTGCTGCAAAGGGACTTACACTGAAAATCTCTAAAATATTGGCAATAGCCAAGACTTTAAACTCTACTGCAATGGGAGGCTTGTAGAGACTTCGTGCCTATTACCAAGACTTTAAGCCATGTTGACATGGTCTCTACAACTACAAAAAAAGTCTCTACAACTATTGCCAATAGCCAACACTTTAAACTCCAGCGGAAGGGGCAACTTGTACAAATAGTCTCTGCAAGTATTGACAATTGCCAGGACTTTAAACTCTAGTGGAATGAGCAACTTGTACAAATAATCTCTGCAAGAATTGGCAATTGCCAAGACTTTTACCTATATTGCAGTGCAAAACTTGCAGAGAAAGTCTCTGCAACTCTTTGCAATAGCCAAGACTTTAAGTTCTGCTGCAAGGCAGACCTTACACTAAAAATATCTAAGAGTATTGGCAATTGCCAAGACTTCTACCTCTACTGCAGTGAACAAGTTGGAAACAAAGTCTCTGCAACTCTTGGCAATAGCCAAGACTCTAAGTTCTGATGGAAGCGACAACTTACACAGAACATCTCTGCAAGTATTGGCAATAGCCAAGACTTTAAACTCTACTGCAATAAGTACCTTGCAGAGAAAGTCTATGCAACTCTTGGCCATGGTCAAGATTTTAAGCTCTATGCAAAACATGAATATCTAATAGCCATAGGCAATAAAAAACTTCAAATCACTGGAATCAAGCAAATACAAGCAAAAATCTCAAATTTCCAGCACACAAAGAAGAAAGACGGAGGCCAGAAATGAGGAAAGAGAGAAGAAAACATGTTCAGCGTGAATTAAACAAGTTGGGAAAAAATAGTCCTTTCATAAGGGGGGTATGATGTGGAGGGAATTTATTTAAAACATTTAAATGGGGTAATTAGGTAAGACCATATCTTATTGAGGGCACTGGATGAATTTTTTTAAATAACATTGGGGCGTTTATAAAAACAGTCACTTTAAGAGCTGCTATTTAAAATATATCTAAATAATAAAAGTTAGCGTAACTTTCATCATTTTCACCGACTTCTACCCATGAATATCATAGATTGTTTAATGTGCGGGAGGAAGGATGAGTTGCTAGATCTGTAACATATTTTATATTGTGCCTATGTTTTAAACACCTGCCAAAGTAGCGTTAGCTGATGTAAACAACACAATAGCATTACAACCAAAATGATTGAAGTGCACAGATAGCCTATACTTTAAATGTTAAATTTAAGGCTCAGCCGCTTCGGACAACATTTCTCATGCCTGTGCTGTACTTTATTAAAATCGATCCTATAGTAAGCATGACTTCTATCACCAGGATTGAAGCTTGTGTTACAAGCATAAAGAATTAGTTGCATCAGCTAAGAAATAGCCGGGAAAGAAAAGTCAGTTAGTGGCAGTTAGTTAGCCAACGTCAGCATTAGTTAGTTAGTTAGTTAGTTGACGTCAGCAAGTTAGTTAATGACGTCAACAATTGCATTATTAGTTACAAATTCTTCTTGTTAGTTACAGCTGATATAAAGCTGATTGTAATCTCTACTTTTGGTATTATCATGAATATACAATACATCAATTACTCTCTCAATCTCTCTTCTTCTGTTCTATCTCGAATCACTTGATTCCTGAGTTTTCATCCAATTCTCGAGCTAGTCTCCTGCATTGGTAATTGCTGGTTGTTGGTAACATTGATATCAGAGCTCTTCCTTCTTGGGAAACTCGCAACAATGGCGAAGAATAACAAGGTTAATGGCGACAGTACAGAAAGTAAAGAAGTCAAGAAAATGTTAGAAAAAATAATGGGGGAAATCGCTGGGGTATCCACCAAGCAAGATCAAATGGAAGTAAGACCGAGAAAGTGTGAATTGCGACAGAATGAGCAAGATTTGGTGTCTCAAACACATTACCAGCTATTGTTAGAGATTAAAGAAGGTATGGTTGCGGTTAGGAACAATGGGGGTAAAACTCCTCAAACTAATAAAGATTGTGTTGAGGTAAATGGGGTACGTCTGTTAATGGTGGTCGAAGGAATTATGGGGGTTATGAGATGAATCACTGTGGAAGAAATACATCTTACACTAGGCTCTCCAAGATAGAATTTCTAAGATTTAATGGAACTGATCTGCGCACATGGCTGTATAAGGTGGATCAATTTTTCGAAATAGAAGATATGCCTTCTCAGCAAAGGATCAAGGTTCCTACAGTATCTTTTGAGAATGAAGCAATTCAGTGGCACCAATCATTCATGAGGAGTAGGGCAGGTAAGCCTGAATTATCTTGGAATGAATATGTAGAGGCCTTAGGTTAAAGGTTTGGTCAAGATTTTGATGATCCCATGTCTGAAATCAAGAAGATTAGGCAAACTGGAAATGTTAAGAATTACATTACTGCATTTGATGGTATAATCTGCAGATTATCACTCCCAGTTGAACATGCAATTAGCTGCTTTACAACAGGTCTTAAACATGAAATATCCTACTTTGTTAAGATGATGATGCCTCATTCACTTCCCCTAGCCTATCAGTATGCTAGACTACAAGAATCTAATGCCTTAGCTCAAGCTAGAATGACAAAGAACTTCATGGGGATGGGGAGTGGTTTCAGCAGAGGTGGTGATACTTATGGAAACTTGGGCCAGTCACATGAAATCAGGGGGTGCAAAGAACTCCTACAACTAGGAAGTTGACTAATTTAGATATGAGTGATAGAAGGGCCAAGGGTCTTTGCTATTTCTGTGATGAAAAGTATACTTTGGGTCATAAATGTAAAGGGCCAAAATAGGTTTTCATGATAGAAGTAGGAGGTGAGGGTGATGAGGAGATGGAGAAGCATATTGTTCAAGAGGAGAAATTGGGAAGTTCAAGATGAATCCTTAACCATTTCACTGCAAGCTTTAACTGGAGCTGTGGGGGTACCAAACACTCAGGGTAACTGGTTACCATGCTAAACAGCCATTGCATATATTGATAGATTTAGGTAGCACCCATAACTTCTTGGATACTAGGATTGCAAGGAAGCTGCAATGCAAAACAACAAACATTACTGCTCAATCTGTCAGTGTAGCTGATGGTAGGACTTTGGCCACCTCAGAGATGTGCAAAGGGTTTACTTGGTTGTTGCAGGAAACTTATTTCCAAACAGACCTCATACTCTTACCCTTGGGAAGCTATGACATGGTCCTAGGAGTGAAATGGCTACTCACCTTGGCTGACATTAAGTTGAATTTCAAACAGCTGACTATGGAGTTCAATTTTCAAGGAAAGAAACATTTCCTTAGGGGAGCAACTAGTGGTTGTAAACAAGCAAGGGCTAAGGAGTTAAGCAAGATGATAACTACTGGATCTTAGCTGTATATGTTACAAGTGCATGATCTTGAGCTAAACAGCATCAACGGTCACACTTCTAAGAATGAGAGTAGTCTCCAATTGCATCAGAACAAATCTGATACTACTGATCACTTCCAGAAGTTGCTGGCACCCTTACTACAGAAATACCAAGCTCTATTTTGTTGAACCTAACACATTACCTCATTCAAGGGGTCCATTTGACCCCAAAATTGTTTTGCAGACCAACAGTTCTCCTGTAAATATCAGACCTTACAGATATCCTGCTCTATAAAAGGATATCATTGAACAACAAGTTGCTGATATGTTAGAACAAGGGATCATTCAACCCAGCCACAGCCCCTATGCATCACCTGTTGTACTAGTAAGTAAGAAGGATGGGTCATGGAGATTATGTGTAGACTATAGAGGTTTGAATCAACAGACAGTAAAGGATAAGTTTCCCATTCCCTTAGTGGAAGAATTATTGGAGGAGCTGGGGAGTTCTACAATTTTTTCTAAACTTGATTTGAGGGTAGGATACCACCATATTAGAATGGCTGAAGAGGATTTTTTCACGAGAGCTTTTAGGACACATGCAGGACATTATGAGTATTTAGTTGTGCCTTTTGGGCTAACTAATGCTCCAGCCACCTTTCAAGGGTTGATGAATTCTGTTTTCCAGCAAATTTTGAGAAAGTATGTGTTGGTATTCTTTGATGACATTCTGGTGTATAGCATATCAGTAGAAGAACATCTCATCCATCTGGAATCAGTGTTTCAGTTAATGAATCAACACAAGCTCCTAGCTAAGGAATCAAAGTGTGCATTTGGAGTCCAAGTCATTGAATACTTAGGACATTTTATCTCATCTGAAGGGGTTTCAACATATCCAAAGAAAATACAAGCAGTCCAAGAATGGCCAGTACCCTAAAATCTGAAACAGTTAAGAGGATTTTTAGGATTGACAGGGTATTATAGGAGGTTTATCAAAGGCTATGGAGAGATTAGTAGGTCTTTAACTGAGTTGACTAAGAAGGATGGCTTTAAATATGGAGAAGAAGCTGCTGCAGCTTTTAGCAGTCTGAAATAGGTCCTTACCTCTACTCCTGTACTGGCACTACCCAACTTTTCCTTACCATTTGTGGTTGAAACAGATGCAAGTAACTATGGGATATGGGCAATCTTGATGGAGCAAGGGCACCCTATAGCCTTCCTGAGCAAAGGTTTGGCTCTCAAACATAGGGCACTATCTGTATATGAAAAAGAGACGTTTGCCTTAGTCCTAGTAGTTACTAAGTGGTCTCATTGCCTGGTAGGTAACCACTTCATTGTCAGAACAGATCAAAAACATTAAAATATTTGATGGAGCAGACCCCTCACACTGATTCTCAACTCAGGTGCTTGGCTAAGTTGATGCCGTTCAACTTTACTATTGAGTACAAAAGAGGGTCAGATAATAATGCTGCAGACGCATTGTCAAGGATGCCTGGAGCAGAAGTATTGGCCTTGACAGTTACTACCACAACATCAGATTTGCTAGCTAAGATTCAAGAAAGTTGGCTAGTAGATCCTGATCTCCATCCAATGACACTATCCGCTGCTCCACCTTTGAAGAAACAGTATACTTGGCACAACCAACAATTAAGAAGGAAGGGTAAGTTAGTAGTTGGTAAGAATGCAGACCTCAGGAAGCATATCATCTCACTATGGCACTCTACTCCTACTGGAGGTCACTCAGGTGTGGAAGTGACTACAAGGAAGCTGATTAATTTGTTCTACTGGAAGACTATGATGAGAGACATTCATTCCTTCATTCAACAATGCCATGTCTGTCAGAAGAGTAAGTATGATAGGTCTGCCTACACTGGCCTATTACAACCCTTGAAGATTCCCACCACTGTATGGTTTTACATTTCAATGGATTTTATTGAGGGCCTCCCAAGAGCCACTGGCAAGGAGATTATCTGGGTAGTGGTGGATAGGCTGAGTAAGCATGCCCATTTTGTGGAACTTTCTTATCCATATACTGTAGTAACAGTGGCCCAAGTTTTCCTGGATAATATTTTCAAGCTGCATGGAATGCCTAGTTCTATAGTTTCAGACAGAGACCCTGTCTTCATTAGCAACTTCTGGCAAGAATTCTTTCAAATCCAAGGTGTTGAATTATGCTTATCTACTGCTTATCATCCCCAATCAGATGGACAAACATAGTTCTCAGCAGAAGTTTGGAAAATTATTTGAAATGTTTTTGCTCTGACCATCCCTATACTTGGACTAAGTATTTACCACTTATTGAATGGTGGTATAATACTTCCTATCACTCTTCTATTAAGACCTCTCCCTATGAAGTTCTATATGGGCAAAACCCACCTCTACATCTTCCTTATCTACCTGCTGAATCAAACAATGACACTTTGGACAGATCACTCATAGCTGGAGAAAATGCCTTGGCTTTACTAAAGTTCCATCTATCCAGGGCTCAACAAAGAATGAGGACACAAGCAGATACCCATAGGACTGATAGAGTATTCCAAAAGGGAGACTGGGCATACTTAAAACTACATCCTTACAGACAACTCTCTCTCACCCACAAACAATTCAACAAGTTGCACTCACTCTACTATGGCCCTTATCAAATACTAGAAAATATTAGACCAGTAGCATATAGACTAGCCCTGCCTCCAGCTGTCCAAATTCACCCAGTTTTTCATGTATCTCTCCTTAAACCTTGCCATGACTCAACAGTCACCCCACTTCATCCACCTTCCTCTTCTAACTCTACCCCATCTAATCCCAAACCTGAAGCTGCATTGGACAGGAGAATGATCAAGAAGGGTAACAAGGCTGTTGCACAAGTGTTAGTCAAATGGGAAGGACTTCCAGCTGAGTGTGCTATATGGGAATCTTATCATGATATGTGTACCAAGTTTCCTAATTTTCATCCTTGAGGACAAGGATGTTCTTATGGAGGGGGTATTGTTACAAGCATAAAGAATCAGTTGCATCAGCTAAGAAAATAGCCGGGAAAGAAGAGTCAGTTAGTGGCAGTTAGTTAGCCAACGTCAGCATTAGTTAGTTAGATCGTTAGCTGACGTCAGCAAGTTAGTTAATGACGTCAGCAGTCGTATTGTTAGTTACAGATTGTTCTTGTTAGCTACAGCTGATTGTAATCTGCATTTTTGGTATTATCATGAATGTACAATACATCAATTACTCTCTCAATCTCTCTTCTCTGTTTTATCTCGAATCACTTGATTCCTGAGTTTTCGTCCAATTCTCGAGCTAGTCTCCTGCATTGGTAATTGCTGGTTGTTGGTAATAGCTTGCTCAACTTCAACTCTTTTCTGCATTTTGTTTCAAGCACGAGAGTTTCCATCAACTTCAGGTCTAGGAGATTGAACAATGGTGGCGCTCGTCTTAAATAATGCTGGGAGAATAGGTTGTTGGATGAAAATTCTATACCAATAATCATTATGATTCAAATCCACGAACATATATATTCAAGCCAGATCTAAAATTTCATGTGTATGCACCTTAAACATTCAACTTTAAACTTGATCAATTATGTAAATATCGCTGGAAAAAATCTTAAAAATCCAGTAAAAAGTTTGCAAAATATGACTTATTAATTTCCAGCATTGAAGTCTTTTGTGTTCCTTTCTCTCCCCTATCTCTTCATAGTTACTAGTATTAGTACCCGCGCGATGCGCGGAATATATTTGATAATGTTAACATGGAATTCAAATTTACCTTCTCATCTCAAAATTGAAAAAGGGTCGTATTTGCCCCTGAATTTTTGAATTATAATATAATATTATCCTCCAATTTAGTATTCGACCCGATATATACCCACATTGACTTTTGAACAAAAACACCCTCTTCTTCACGGTGAGGGTATATCTGATTCTGATTGAATACTAAAACAAAGGATATATTACATTATATTCAAAAGTTGAGGTTCAAAATATGACCCGTTTCTGAAATTTGGCCATATAACATTTGCTGGTTTTATTTCATTTATAGCGTTGTTACATTTAGTATTGTTGCATTGTCAAATACTTTTTTCTAACGTATTGGTAAGTTTAGTATTATTGTCTACTACTTCTCTTTTAATATTTTATAAATATAGATGAATATCTAATTTTACTGGACTCATTGCGGTATGCCTCAAAATGTCATCTCAGACTCTTGGAGCAGAAATATATATTCTCATAACCTATATCTAGGTATAATTTAAAATCTTATTAATATGTATTTATGGTTTAAAAATAAAGTAAAATGTTTACTCCCATGCGCTCCCAAAAGTTAGTGCTCTTATCTCATTCTTTATGTAATAGAGTTGCTTATTTTATTTTTTCATTTTGTATTGCTTTCATTTAAGAATCCTTGCAACAGTGCATATTTAAATCTTTACCTCTATATATGTGGCCAACTATAGATATACCTATACACACTTTCGAATCAGGAACATGATTCAAAGACAACAACGTTTGAAATTATGCTTTAAATGATAAAACAAAGCATTATATGTTTTGTACTTCTAAATACATCCAATAAGAAAATCAGATTTTCTAATAAACATAATTAATATCAACCACATATTCATCATCCCAAGAAATTTAGGATTCAATGAACATGTCTAGTTGAGAGCGATGTTATATAACATTAACTATTAAGAATAGCGGATCGCCATGTGATTTAATATGTTGAGAAGTTGACCCTATATATTATACTACAGTCATGAGTTCAACCCAAATATACCAGAACCTTCAAATTCTCTTAACATAGCCTGGCAAGTAGTCCTTTGAGTTCTCGCTCGTGCGTTTCTAATCAAAACAAATTAAATTCAACTACATATACATCCCAACAAATCTAGGATTCGGTGAATTATATCAAATTGAGAGCACCATGTGACCATAAGACAATGATTAAGTACCTGAGCATATTGAAAGACTGAGAAAAATGTATTTTTGTTCACATGATAAAATTTATGTATATATTGTATTTGTATATCCCTTTGATATTGGAGGAGCTGCACCTATAACAAACAGTTACAATTGTTAGAAATCCAACTATTTTAAAAATATCAGACCACATCAATGCTCTAGTTCCACTTGAAAACTTGAATAAATATAGTAAGGACCAAACAATAAATGAACTGATTAAAGCATAATGCATAGAGAAAATTCATAGTCAAACTAATCTGTAAACTAAGAAATCAATCTGCGATTTTAGACCTACTCAAAAAGATTTATACCCTCCAATATCACAAGATGCGATGGTTGCATAATAGTGAGGAAAGAAATTATTTTGTTGAAGAATGTTTAACGTGAGATGTTAGATTATTGAAGCTTGCGAAGAACATAATCAGGTTCAGGACCAAGAGAGGAACTTCCATCATAATAGAAAAAGATTTTTGTAAGCAAATGTAAAGGCTCGACTTCTAAAGACTGGCCTATGAAAGTTTTCTCTATATAAATTGATATGTACCGTATAAATGATATTTTATGACTTGTTTCTCGTGGCAATCAATAAGTAAGCAGCGAGAAAATATTCAACTTAATTGACAGTCAATAAACTGAGTTATCAAATAAAACAAATGAAATCTCAACACCAATATACTTAACTATCCAATAAACTGAGATATAATATAAAAATTGTGATTCTTGACATCCTTTTTAGTACTGAATTATGCTTTTAGTATAATAATTTAATTGGCAGCTTCTTGTTTAGCGAAGCATAGGTTAAAAATGATACTCCCAATTGATTCCTCTACTACATGAAAAAGAGAAAATACTTATGAGTTTGTGTCACTTCTTTTCTTCTACTATCCCTTCTCTTTTACACTTTTTCTTTACCGAACAAATCATTACCTTTTATTAGGAATGGAAAGTTGATTAGAGACAGAAAAAGTGAATATACTGAAGCTGCCATCTAATTACTAAAATTAAAAGAAAATCATAGAAAGTACTACTAATTTTGTTTTCGTCACTTAGCTCATACAGAGTGAACTCACATGATCTTTCGCCATCTTCGCACTCTTTGCTCTAATTGACCTTAAGGTATATAGCAAGCTTTTCTTCGGACATCAATAATCTTGGCCAACAGTTGATCCTTTTGGATAGAGCAAAGGCTGTTCGTCAATAAATATTTGCACTGCTGCACCAAAAAGCACTTGTTTAACAAAACAAACCCAACTTCATAAACTTGATAAATAGTTTGTGATTTACTTACCCACTTTTTCACCTTAATTTATCCACAAGAGAATTTGCAGAAAATGGAGTGTTCTAATTTAATTCCGTGGTTGTGTATAATATATTAAAAGAAAAAAGGTCTATGTAATTGAAGAGTGTTCATTGATTTCTTTAAACAATTGATGCATCTGAGAACCTCTCATCAGATTTGTGAGATATACTTGCTATGTCCTGCACAAAGGAAGACACGTGAAAAGTAAATAAGTGAATTAAACTAAATCAAATTCACCAACCCAATGACAAAGCACAAAACAAGAACATCAACCATCAAGATTGATTAAGGAGAATGAACGAAACAGTTAGCAGAATGTTTTTGCAGCCCAATTTTCAAGAGTATAAGAAGATACATGATTTCTCAATATAACTTCCACAATCATACAAATTTTCAAAATATACACGTTTTTCTATAAAACTAATTCGTACCCATGGAGTAGATTTGGCCATTTTAATGAGAAACATAATTTGGTTTATGCATATGTCTAACTAATTATGAAATTATTTGTTAGCAAAGATTCAAGTTGGAGAATCGTGGTGTTCAAAAGTTTATCTTAGCAAAATAAAACAACAAAAAGCTTCCTGCAGTGAAACTCTACACACGAAAAATGCAAAATCTCTCAACTTGAAACTGATAAATAGAACAACTTTAGTAAATAAATTTTAATTTTAGACAAATAAATAGAACTCTTTTCTTGATTCTGGACTTACCAGCAGTAAATTTTTTGCAGGCTAATTATCAAGAGTATAAGAAGAGGCATGATATCTCAATATAACTTCCTCAATCATACACAATTTTTAAATCATTTCTTTAAGAAATTATGACAATTATATGTGCATATGCCAAACAAATTTTAAACACAAAGTTTCAAGTCAGAGATGTACTCGTCATGTTGAAAATTTTAACTTAGCAAATGAGTCACGACAAAAGCCTCCTGCAATAAAACTCTACAACTCTTAGGAAGGGAGTAATGAGTCATTTGATTTTGCCTTTATATTAAATTTCTCAACTTGAAAGCAAATTCTGAATTTTAGAGTAAATATATACCACACCTTTCTTGCTTCTGGACTAAATAGCAGACAGTTTTGCAGGCCAAGAGTAGACAGTTTTGCAGGCCAAGAGTATAAGAAGAGGCAAGATATCTCATGTATCTCGACTTATCTAAGATTGATTATACAGACCTTTTCGTCTTGCAAAATCATCTCAAGCGAATATAAATTGTCTGGATTTATGCGATCAGGTAACATCCAGAGTCTTGAAACACAAACCTTGAGGGTCCATTGCGTAGATGTACTGTTAATATTGCTGATGAGATCTTTTATCAGTAACTTTGATATGATGATGTGAAGAGATTGATTTCTATCTACTCTAGTAGGTTAAAATCACGTAGAAGATGAGAGAATACTTTCACGTTCAACACAATTTTCAAGAAACTTATCAATCGTGGAAGGCAATTTTAAAACTGTCAAACATACAATTGCATTCTGATAGGAGTTTTTTTTTTCCTTTAATAAAAAAAGAAAAGTGGATAGGTTTTTTCCATCGTGCAGAAGAGCAGTTTTTAAACTGTCAATTGTGTTGAACATGTTTATTAATAGCATTCAAAATTAGGTTATTTTTTAAAATATTTAAATTTTGAAAATTAGGTTATTGCGTGCAAGTTAGGCCAGTTGTCAATTTTTAAATTATTTCCACATATAACTGCCAATCCGAATTTATCTACTGTTTTTGAAATGATTTCCATTCTTTCTCTCACAATTATTCTTAATTCTAATTGAAACTACTCTCTTAATTAAAATTTCAAAATTAACTAAAATAACTAAAAATAACTTATTTATCTAAAATTTCCAAGTGGCTTCCTACTACAATTGACACTTAGCTACTTTTCATAATATATATATAATAATATATATAAAATATAGATAAGCGGGAGTTCACCTGTACGAACATGATTTTTTTGAAAATGTAGAGTTATTCAGGGGCAGACTGGTACATTTACTTATCCAATAACCACATGTACTACACTACTGTAAACCACTTGGTAGACACCACCATTTTTCCTTTGCTTCTTCTTTACTGTTCGCTGCAATTCTCTTTCTCCTTCTCTGCTCTTAGGAGCCATTTGTTTTTATTAAGATTAAGATGTCTGAACCTTAATATATATGTGAATATTAAGATATTGTCTCTAGATCTGTACATTAAAGAATTAAGTGCGTTTGTTTTGCGACATCTGAATATGTATGTATTATCTATATAAAATATAATAACTATGGTTTAAATAAAATTCATTAATTATATTAACAAAATATAAGATAAAATATAAATTTAAACAACATATTTATCAATCACCTTTTGAGAATTTGCACTATGTGTCTGTGTTCCAAGAGAGAATATTCTTAAGAAAAAATTACGTGGCATAGACATTCACAAGGGTCATCAACAAAAAATAAACCCATTCTTTATTTATTATGATTTATAGACATTTACCCATATGTCTACTACTTTTTATAGCCATTCAATTTGATAAAACACCCACCATTTTAAATGCCTATTTTTGGGGAGATGATGAGTCATGACTGATTTTATAGAGTTTATCTTTCTAATTAATTTAAATATATCGTAAATATCTTAACTAAATCTTTAATTACATGATTTTCTCCCAGCGCTAAAATTCAATCTGTAAAAAAGTAAAAATTTACTGATATTTAAATACATGCTAACTATTCATTTATCCATTTCTCTGCGTTGGAATTCTAACTGCACCTTTCAAGATAAAACTCTCCAAATCTCTGAACTCTTACGTCATTGTCTTTGCAACTTCACGAAATCACATTTGTCTAATTGCACTTTTCATTATTCACTCAGTAGTACACATGTGTACTTTTTTTTCTTGAGTTATTAGTTCAAATATTGAAGGTATTTTTTTTATTATTTTGCTCACGTTCATATCAGTTTTTTTGGGTTTGTTTATTGTCCAAGTATTTGTTACAATGCCCTTATGATATTTGATATACAGAATATGCATACAATATGCACATGTATTATAAGTTATATTCAATACCATTTCAATATGCATTCAATATCATCTAATTATCTCGCAAATAAAGATATTACAATAGTGCACGTAAAGAATGATGTAGACAAAATATGCATCCAATATGCATAATGTATGTTTATTGGTAATTTATGCCCCTCATATCCAATATGCATAAAAATAGAGAAACAACAATATTGAAGCAAAATAATTTATGGAAGCCATACCTGTTGGAGAAGAAAAGTTAAATATGTAGAATGATATTTGAATGATATGCTAGTAATATTGATTAAAATTTACCTTTGAAAAACTTTCTGCTTAGTAATAAAGAAACGACAAATTATTTTTTTGTCCAAAAGAATATCACAGAGTTACAGATATATGCACACACGAATTGAACCTGAAACAGGATGAATAATGTTGCCTAATATTCAGGGATGAGTGGATATATAATAGAAAAAAAAGGATTACTATTTATATTAGGATTCCCAATAATATGTTATATAGTCAAACCCATTCACCTTGTTTTAAGGCAAAAACTCTGCCTAGACATATTTTTATATGGTAAATATTGGCTAGCCTTTGTGCAATAGTCTTAGTGTCTATTTGAAAGTAAGGTCAGGCTTGCTTTTGGCTATATATGAAAAAGACTCTATTCTTAAACACAAATTGGATTTTTCAATTCAGAAGCTATGTACTAGTAGTTGTTAAAGCTTAAAGAAAATTATTGTGTAAAAGAGTCAACAAGAGTAATCAAACCAAAGCTTTTGTTAGAAACTGAGAACCTTTCTTTGTTATGTTGATTGAAACATAGTTATGGATTCAAGACTCATAATTTGACATGAAAACACATCAGTTGGATCAAGCGGATCCGAAATCTCAGCTAATCCTGCCTATCAATTTTAATGGTCTATGTAGTACTATCTCAATATCTTCTTCCAATGGTGCCTCATTATTGAAAACTTTCAGGGCGATAACCTTTCTCTTTGGATGAGGTTTCAATATCAGACTTCTTAACGAGGTACTACAAGTTAAAAGAAAAGTTTGGATAATGGAAGACGAAGAGAATTCATAAATTGTGACGCAGATGAAGAGAGAGAGAGAGAGCCCGTGCCTTATGAGAAAACAAGAAGAAGAAGAAGCATGAATATTTTTTCTCCGATTTCCAAGCATAAAGTGGTAAACCACTTCTCCCGAAAATAGTGCCGTCCCTTTTAAAAATCTGAATGATAGAAAGAATTATCCACAAATCTTAATTGGATAGAGGCATCAAGGTCTATTAAGGGGTTTGAAAAATTAAAAAACAAATATACTTAATGGACTAAGATCTGACCAATTCAGATTCAGCGTCCATTAAGTACAAACAAATGGAGCCTTAGAGCTATGTTCTCTCTTTTAGGTGAGTTTATCAACTTTCGTCTGCGCTTATTTTCCTTATAACTCTGAAATTTTTTCTGCTAATAAAAGTTGAAAAAGGCAGTTTTTGGGGTTATCCACCTCCAATTTGGTACTACAAAGTCCACCGTAGGTTGGATTCTCTGCTTCTTTCTTTATGAGCATGAAACGGTTTAATTTCCTTTTCCAAGTTAAATAAATAAATAAAGATTATGTGATTTACATCCTTCATTCTTGCTCTGAAATTACTTGATAAGATGCTGGCTCTGCATTAGATTTTCATTTATGGTTTGTTTTTCTATGGTTAAGTGTGTTTGATTTCGAATAGTTTTAGTTTCTCTCTTTCTTCGCGTCTTTCTTTGTGGATTATGTCATACATATTATTTGTTAAATTACTTTTGTAAAATATCTGCTTCCGTACCCTAGCTACTACACCACACTAGCCAAATGAAATTGTCACGGGAACAAAAGTAATACTATCACAAGGGAAGAGCTTTGATACAACCAAGTGTTCGATGAAATTCTCCAGTGAAAAAGAGGTCCCGATGAGTCAGTAATCGAGCTCTTTACATGGCATTGGACGTTGACGAAATCAGTATTATTCCGTATCTACTAATATATTTATTGGTTGCTGAGTATTTTTTAAAGATGAACTATTTTTTTGTGATGATAAATGTGCTAATAAAAAATATTCATTACTACATCATGTGTAAGCCATAAATAGGATTATAGGAATTAGTATAAACTTGTGATCAGAACCATAACGTGTGAAAAGTTGAGAGAAGAGTCTCCAATACATAAAAGGGTGCCAAGATCACAATTTTACATGGTATTGAGGTCATTAATGCTGTAAAAAGGAAAAAAAAAATTATATTGACGCTACTCTCTTCTTCTTAGTAGGATGACGTTTTTGTGTACTTGAAAATCCTTCTTTTTTCTTCATTAATAATGTTGGACACGTGTATTATTCGCTTGATTGATTTTCTACTTTTCCCATTTCGTTTAGGTATGCCCCGACGGGAGTTTGAGCATTTGATATTGTAATGTGACTTTTGTGCTATATTAGCACAAAACAAATTTATTTTGAAGGAAACATGTTTTTTTGTTCACGGTATAGGATATACTAACTTCTCTACTTGGTCTCAGTTAGTATCTTCATATTCTGAGGTAGGATTAACCACTGAAAGCATCAGAACACGGTTGATACCTTTCTGAATTACTAAGGACTCAACTTCCGGTGTCTTCAAGTGAAGTTAAGATGTCTATTTATATTAGGGTAACCATAAGGTTTGAGAGAATGTGTGTGTGATGGATGTACTTCCTACCTATGTGCTTCACAATATATCAATTGAGTTATTAATTCCACAACTCCTTATTCAGTCACTCTTCAATTTACTTTAGATGTTCTTATAGTGGGATCTAATTAGTTATGGAATATCTTGGAGCTTAGCTAAAATGAAAGGAAATGAATTTCTTCTTCTCGTGTTCATTGTAAATTAGTGTGTGGTGTGATACATATTATTTGATGCGGTGTACTTATATATATTATCTCTTCACATGATTCATTCTTCCTATGGGACATCTAGTCCTGACATGGTTATGACTGTTGCTTGAGACATGACAGTTTTAAGCAAAGAAAAGAACCCACAGGTTAATCTTTTTTGTGCTTCTCTCATATCATATTTTTATATATAATTGATTTTTTAAAACATGGAAGAGACAAAACAATGTAGTAGAAGGGTGGCCAGCGGTCCGGAACCGGTACCGGAGTCCGGTTCCGGTCCGGAACCGGGCCAAAAAAATTTCAAAACCGGCGTGGTCCGGTCTACCGGTCCGGTCCGTGCCGGTTTCAACCATTGGTGCCGGATCGGAACCGGTTCCGGCGACCGTTAGGCCGGTCGGTACCGGTCCGGTCCGGCCGGTAAACGGTTTTTTTAAATTTTTTTTGTTTGTTTTTTTTAGACAAATAAAATTAAAATTTGAAAAATTTAACAATTTATTTAAACATCATTTGTGATAATTATGTAAATTATATTTTTTAATGAAACAAAATAATTATGTAAATTATATTTTAAAATTTATTAATGTAAAGTTTATTGAATGATCAATAAATAATTGAACGACGTCTTCTAGTTTGTTACTTTATTAATGTAAAGTTTATGAAACAAAACAAACATTTATTGAATGAGAAATAAATAATTGAAATGACAAAACAAAGTAGAAATCGAAAAATTACAAAGATACTAAATAAACTAGAAATTCGAAAATACATAATTGAAATAGATATTCCCTTAGCCATCTCCTCAAATTTTAAATCACGCGGAATAAAGCCATTTATTCTATCCCATTCGGTTCTGTATTTTTTTTTTAAGTGTTGCCTAAACTTTCCCGTCCCTCCATTGTTGGGTCCACTGTAAAATTGCCACTCTTTGTTACAGAGGATACATTTAGCTTTCTGAGTTTCAGTATCTTTCATAATAAGTTCCCACACTATAGAACGACGTCTTCGTTCAGTAGGACCGGGAGCAGTGGGAGCTTGATTTTCAGCCATTATAATTGTTTGGATTTTGGAAGAAATTTAGAAAATAGCCTTTGAAAGTAATTTGAGAGATAAATTGATAGAAAGTGCTAAATTGTGTGATATAATGATGAAATATTATAGTATATATAGATAAAAATAGGTTGGGGGTATGGGGGGCATTTAGGGGGGTGATAGGCAAATATAGCCGTTTTTGGCCGTTGGCCAACGGCTATATTTCAAAGAGAGCCGTTGGCCCAATCTGCCGGGCCGGTCCGGTCCGATCCGGTCCGGTCCGGTCCGGCAGTTCGGCCCAAATAATTTTTTTTTTTTCCATTGAGTTTTATTTAAAGTGGTGGAAACTTTGAAAAATATTACAACAAAATATTATTTAGTTTTTACTTGTACATATTAAAGTTTAAACTTAGAATTAAAAAACTTGTTGTATTTTTTATAATTTGAACTTTGAAGTAATGAAATTGTTGAAGTGATGATTCAAATTTCAAACTTTTGAATTAATTTGTTAAGTTCAATATTCAAACTTTGAATTAATTTTAGTAAATTCAAATTTTGAATTAATTCTTTAAGTTCAAAATTCAATATTTGAACTAATTTACAAACTAGTAATTAATTGTAGTATTTTTTGCGCAAACTATAAATTTAAAATAAAAAGTATGAAGACAATAGTTGTGATTGAATTCCAAGACTTGGAGCAATTTTATTGAATTGTTTAAGATATAAGTAGTGCAAATTACATCTAAACTTCAAACTTGTAAATTCAAAATTCTTATTTAGAAAATTACATTCTTTTAAACATATAAGCTAGTTTCTTGAGGATAGTTGTAGGCTTTTCTTTTGGAACTGGCCGTTGTTGATCTTGTTCATCATCTCCTTCTGGTTCTTCGTCTTCTTCTTCTTCTTCATTGCCGGTTTGACTCCCTTCACTTGTTCCGTCGCTCAAAATTTGATCGATATATGCTCTGCCCCTTTCCTTAGTAAGTTTTGGTAGACCAAAGTTTCTTCGCTCTGCTCTGATCCATCCAATCCCTGAATAAAACTCCTGTCTCCATTGCCTCCTCTCTCAACGAATATCTGTGATCTCCAATTTGAAATCTTCCTTGGCTAAAAGCGCTTTCCGATGCAACTGATGAAGCTTGAATTGTTAATATATCCCGGGTCATTTTTGCAAGAATTGGAAATTGTGATTCTTGATTCTTCCAATAATCCAACAAATTCGCAGTTCCAAAGTTGTTAAGTTTCTTTGGATATTGAATTAAATACACTTGGAACTCGCTGTATTCCTCTCCGTACTCGTCCTGTTCTGAAAGCAACTTTTCGTCAAGTCCCCCAAAAGTGCGCATTCCTGCTCCTGCCTGTGAAGAACTTTGCCCGGTGGATAGTATTGGTTCCGTTGGCTCTGCAGTATCTGCCCAAGCTCTATACTTTGCAAAAACAGCCACGGTATCTGCATAAACTTTAGCAACAGCCTCGTCTACACTTGGATACCCATTAGTAGCAATTTCATCTGGAGTAATTTCTAAATTTGCATATACTTCTCTAACAAGTCGTTCAGTTAACTTAATTTTAAAAGCAGGATGAAACACAGAAGCAATGTAAAAAAGAGGAGGAATTGGAAAAAAATATTTTCTAAACTTTTCAATCATTAACTCTACAGCCGGTAAGTAAACTTCATATTGTTTATACATTTTCAATAATTCCGATATTCCAGCTATATAATATAACATGGTAGGAGTAGTTGGATAATATTGACCGGAAAATTCTAAAGTAGCTTGATAAAATTTATGTAAAAACTGAAGAAGATGTTGAACAAGTTGCCAATCTTGATCTTGAAGGTGATAGATTTGCATAAAATGCCTATTATACATTTGAGAAATAAGCAGTCTATATTCATAAGCAACTTTCAATGCCTCATATAAAGTGTTCCACCTAGTACAAACTTCCTTTGGGACTCTCCTAACTGGCATTCCTAATTCTACACATTTTCTTTCCCATTCTCGTCTTCTTTCTTGGTTTTTATTTCTAAAAATATAAGTAATAGCTATCTGCACCTTTGCAATAATTTCGTTAAACAAGACAAGACCATCTCTTACTACTAAGTTGTAAATATGACATGCACACCTAACATGAAAAAATTCAGAAAAAGGAGGGTTCAAAATAGGTATCAAGCTCCTAAGTGCATCTGTGTTGTTTGTAGCATTATCTACCGTAATACTAAAAACTTTGTTAGTTAAACAGTACGTACGACAAATTGATGAAACTTTGTTACAAATATAATTTTCCGTGTGTGGTTCATCAACAATTTTATAAGCAATAATACGTTTTTGAAAAACCCAATCAGGATCTATCCAATGAATAGTCACAGTAATATAATCACATCCATTAGTAGAACGACCCATATCCGTAGTAAGACATACTCTAGTGTCAAAGTTATCAAACATATATCGCAAATAATCCTGATATTCGTTCTTAAATTTAATAATATCATTTTTAACAGTAGTTCTTGGAAAACCTCTAAAAGAGGGATTATATACAGCCTGAACATAACGAACAAAACCAGTACAAGAAGGAAAACTATAAGGTAAACCCTCGAGGGCAACTAGTTTAGCAATTTCTTCCCTATCCTTTTGTTTATCATAAGTAAGAAGCCCTCCTGTTAAATGGTTAATTCTTGCTTGGATACCCGAAGAAGAATCATGCGCTACTCCCCCATGTTCGGTCCCTAAATATATACCACCCGCCCGCGTTGCCCATTCTTTAGGATGTTTCTTTTGTAAGTGCTGCCTAAGTTTACCCGTCCCACCATCATTACCCCCAGTTCTAAAAACCCACACCTTATCACAAAGCCCGCAGGAGGCCGTCTGCGCTTCAACATTCTTTGATGCAAAATCCCACACATCAGATCTATCCTTACGTTTAGCCGGTATTCTAGTAGGAGGTTCAGGAGGCAAGTCTGACTGAACTTCGGGTGGACTAGCTTGAAATTCAGGTGTTTCTTCTAAATTACCCCCGCTTTGATTCCCATATCGTGTTTCTAACATTTCGTGATCAAGTATATTATCAGCGCTAATATTATGATAATGTTGAGAATCATCTATGTGGGTGAACTGACTAGAACTACCAGCAATTTCTTTAACCCTATTTCCCCTACGACCACGTGCCCGCCCCCCACTACTAGTTCCAATTGAACCTCGTTGAGACATAATAATAGCAAATAAAATAAATATATAAGACAAAAAAATAATAAAAGAGTAGAAGTAGGAACGACCAACCAAATATAACCGTATAATTGAGGTGAAGTTGAAACTTGAGCCTCCACTTCAATTAATTAGTTGAATACTTGATAATCGAAAAATTGCAAAAATAGCCAAATTGATATTTTCAACCACGTAGCGCCTCCAATTAACCCAATACTTGATATTTATAAACTTCACCAAGTAGCCAAATATAACTTTGATAGAAACTCCAAATAGAACTTGATAAAGTAGCCAAATTATAAATTTTTAACAAATAGCCAAAGTAGAACAATAGCAATATTGTAGAAAATTTGAGAGAATTATAGAGAATTGGAAGATTTGTGTGAAAAATATGATGAAATAATGGGGGTGTTTATAGAAAAAAAATAGTTAGGGGTGGTTATGGGGTGGTAGAGGGGTGTATTTGGCCGTTTTTTTTTCTTTTTTTAATTTTTTTGACCGGTCCGGTCCGGCCGGTTCCGATCCGGTCCGGGCCGGTTCCGGTCCAAAAAAATACCGGTCCGCCCGGTTTTGTTTCGTGGCACCGGTTCGGTACCGGAACCGGCGCCCGTTAGTGGCAAACGGTCCAGTTTCAACCGGTCCGGACCGGTCCGAGCCGGTTTCCGGCCCGATTTCGGTCCGGTCCGGTCAAAACCGGACCGTTAGCCACCCTTATAGTAGACTGCTTCAATTGAAATAATTAGTATAGGTTCTTCAATGGTTATGATTATATTGGTAGATAATTGGGAAAGAGATCAACAAAAATAAGTATTTTCATAGTTGTACCAAAAGGTAGCGACCGGTAAGCCCTTTCTTGTTCTCTATTCACAATTAAGTCAACTAATAGCCTGTTTGGCCAAGCTTCTAAAAACAGCTTATTTTGAGAAGTGATTTTCTTCAAAAGTGCTTTTCGTAAAAGTACTTTTAGAGAAAAGCAGTTTGTGTTTGGCCAACTGATTTGAGAAGCACTTTTGTTAATAGTTGAGTAATAATTTGTGTTTGGCCAAGCTTTTAAAAAAGTACTTTTGAGTATTAAATTACGAGTATGGACATTTAAAGATTCACTTTACAGAACACTATATTTAATTTTATTATTTATTTAAAAAGATTCAAGATACATCATACAGAATTGAATATTCTAAATCAATACCTTAAAAAAAAGATGTTATTGGATTAAATGTTTCTAATAATAATGATGTAGGTGTACATAGAAAAAATAAGGAAAAAAATAACGTACTATTTTTATATTATAATCATTTGGTTAAAATAAATAGGGGTAATTAGGTATATAAGTATTTCTAGTAAGGATATTTTTGGAATGATAGAAATTAAAAACAACTTCTGCTTCTCCTCAAAAGCACTTTTGGGGAAAAGCTACTTTTTCCAGCTTCTTCTCCACAGCAGAAAAACAGCTTCTGCTGCCACTCAAAAGCACTTATTTTTCTCCTAAAAGCTTGACCAAACACCTCAATTTTTCAAAATAAGCACTTTTGGTGAAAAATAATCACTTTTGGCTCCCCAGAAGCTTGGCCAAACAGGCTCTAAGAGTAATAAACAAACTGAACTCAGGAAAGAGGTATATCCACCCTTTTAATCAACATTTAACCCATATAGCGGAATAACATAAACAAAAATGAAGATTCATGTAATTATTTTAAACAATATTAGAGTACATGTATAGATATCAATGATGTTAAGTGACTGATGCTGAGAAATAGATTTTACGATAAAGAACCTATGTCCTTGTTAAGTGTACCCTATGTCCTATGTTAACCTATGCTGAGAAATAGATATCAATGATGTTAAGTGTACCCTATGTCCTTGTTTGCATAAGGACTTTTATACTAGAAAATAGACATGAGTAGTCTGTCTTCATCCATTAGCAGTTCTGATAATATACTAGATTGGCATAAACATAGGCAGGCCCTCCAATTTGACACTTTTTTTCATTTTGGCACCTCTTCTTTGCCTTGTGCCATTTTAGCACTTCATCTACATCAAAATTGTATCATTTGAACACTACATAATGACATGGAGCACAGCGTGTATCTAACTTCTGCTTAGCGTGTGAATCAGCTTCAACAAATATTAAATAGGGCCCACTCTCTCTCTCTCTAACTTGAAAATACTTATTTCCACTTCTTCTTCTTCTTAACTTAATAGGTTACATTTTTTAATTTTCTTCCACATAAATATCAACTTTCTTTTAATTTGTTAATGAAGTAGAAAATAGATTTGAACTAATTTCTCTTCATTTTTTTTTAAATTAGTGTTTTCTATGCTTTCCATTACGCAAGGACGTTGGTATCGAAAAAATGGAGAAGATCAATTCTACCAAAATTCTGAGGCCAACAAAATTAAAACAAAAATGGAGAAGATCAATCAAAATAAATATTAAATGGAGAAAAGTCTGTCTCTCAAACAAATAGTTCCAATTGCGTTTGATTTATTGAATGATGAAGTTAAAAAGAAATGGATTTGTATGAGTAATATTTTTAATTAAATATGGTAAGATAGTCAAAATTTCTTTTACATATTTTTAAAGTAACTTTCATGAGCTTAAAATTGTAAACAAATTGCTGAGCAGAGGGAGTTGTAGGGAAGAAGATGATGATGGGGGAGAGGGTAAACATGAAGGGTTGGGGCTTTGGGGTAAAACTAGATCTCCTTTTCTTTTGGCGTCAAATGTTTGGTTTTAGATTATTTAACTTAAGAGACACGTGGCCTTCTCTCATTTATTTTTTAGACACTTTATTGCACGTGTAATACACGCATCTTGCTTCTTTTGTTGACCAGCTATGAAAGGGCCTAAATGACACAGTTTTTGGCCACTTAGGGCATCTCCAACCTTGTGCACCATTTTTTGCACTAAAAATCTAAAATAGTGCATGCACCAAAATGGTGCAAACTAACTCCAACCCATTGCACTATTTTTTTGCACCAAAAAAGAATATTCTATTTATATTCTTCTCTCTCTTCTATATTATATTATTTTTTACTCAAATTTTATATTTTAATTTCATAAAATAAATCTTTTCTTTTTTTCTTTTTTACATATTTATCCATATAATTCATAATCCATTGTTATATAACTATTTAATAGCAAATTATTTTATACCATTAATTTTTAAATAATATAAATTGTAAGCAAATATTATACGTTATACATACTAATGGATAATTCAAATAAAAGTAAAATCATTGGTACAATAGAATTAAATAAATATTACATTACGGTAGAATTTATTTTAATTCTACATAAATATTCAACTTCCATGATTAGCACGTTGCTCCCATAAATGCTCTATTAATGCACTACGAAGTGCAAAATGAGCATCTTTGTTCTTAATTTTCTCAAATCGAGCTAAAAATTGTTGAAATCGGTGATTTTCATCTCCTACCATTTCTACTGTTGGAGTTGGACCTTCCCAAGCATCTTGAATTGGTGCATTAAGATCACGATCATCCTCAATAATCATGTTGTGCAATATAATACATGTAGTTAATATATCATGTAGCACTTCTTTTCTCCAAAAACGCGACGGCCGTGCAATAATTGCAAAACGAGATTGCAAAACTCCAAATGCACGTTCAACATCTTTTCGACATGATTCTTGTTTCATCGCAAAATATTTCTTCTTTTGGGATTGTGGCTCATGAATAGTTTGCACAATTGTAGACCATTTTGGATATATACCGTCCGCTAAATAATAACCCACATCATATTCTTTTCCTTGAATAACATAATGGGCGGGAGGAGCAATACCTTTAGCAAGATTGGAAAACAGATGTGACGATTCTAAAACATTAATATCATTATTGGTGCCGGGCATACCAAAATATGCATGCCATATCCAAAGGTCATAATCAGCTACAGCTTCAAGAATTATTGTTGGGGATCCACTACGACCTGCATATTGTCCAGCCCATGCTGTTGGACAATTTTTCCATCTCCAGTGCATGCAATCTAGACTACCTAGCATTCCTGGAAAAACACGTTGCTCACCGATGTGCAGAAGCCTTGCAACATCGTTAGCTGTTGGTGATCTCAGATACTGCTCTCCAAAGACCTCTACGACAGCTCGACAAAATTTTTTCATGCTTTCAATTGCAGTCGACTCCCCAATTTTCACATATTCGTCAGTGGCATCCGCTGGGCAGCCATATGCCAATATTCTAAACGCAGCTGTGATTTTTTGTAGAGTAGATAATCCAAGTCTACCCATCGCATCAGCACGTTGCTTGAAGTACATATCATGAGCTTTAATTGCATCAACAATGCGAAGAAACAAATTTCGGGACATCCGATATCGACGACGAAATGTATCGTCATTATAGAGTGGATTATCTGAAAAATAATCGAGAAATAGTCTATTATCAGCTGCTTCACGATCTCGATTAATTACTAAATGACCTGGAACAGAGCCAACTCTGGAAACTTCGTTATTTTGATATTCTTCCAAATATTGCAACATCTTGTTGTTCATGCGAATACGTTGCAAGATTACTTGTTGCTCTTCATCAAAACTATCATCTAATTCAAAAGATGATGATGATGATGAGGAATTTTCATCATTATTATTAGATGAACCTCCAGTATAGAAATTCATTTTCAGAAGATAAATAAGAATGTTTTATTTGATTTTGAAATGAATTGGAAATGGTGAGTTATTTTTCTAAACGACGTTCCTTTTTATAGATTATGATGAAATCCATCCGAAAACTAAATGGTTGTGTACGTCAAGTTGAAAATTTGCATCCTAGTGGTGCTTCGGATAAAGATATTGTGAGTATTTATAATTGTAGTTTTTTATCCTTTATTGGTATATATTTACTTACATTTTCCTTCATTTTTTTTTTAAAATATTGCAGATTGCTCAAGCAAAAGTTTTACTTATGCAAGATCCGAACTTCAAAAAGGGTTTTAAATTTGATCATGCGTGGGATATGATGAAGGATTGTGAGAAGTTTAAAGATGTCGATGCGGGAAGAAAAAAAGTTCGAAAGCAAGGCTCTTCTTATATATCATCGGAGTCTGAGAATCCTACTCCTGATTCACCTCTAATATCATCTCCTAACTTATCATCATTTTCACTAAATTTGAATGAGGATGTTGCAGGTGATTCCACATCATCACAACGACCTATTGGGGTGAAGAAAGAAAAATTAAAGAGAAAAATCGAAGAAGGTTTTTCATCTACTATGCAAATGGTCCAATCAGAAAATAGTCAACTTGTTGAGATGTTGGCAAAGTCAGGTGCAGACAGGCAGCGAGATAGGGAGATGCAAGATAGAGCTTTGAATCTAAAAGAATTTAAAGAAGAAAATAAAATTTTATTGACGAATTTAGATTCTATTGTTGATCCAAATATTCGTGAATTTATTCGACAAGAACAAAAACGAATAATGGATAAAAGAAGTCAACAATTTCAACAACCACCACCACAACAATCCTCTGTCCCATACACTCCATATTTTAATGATATTGGTGGATCTGGAAATGAACTGCCAGAGTACTAAATTATTGTTATAATATTCTGAATTATTATGTTATTTAATGTATTTTCAATCTTAATGTATTGCATATTGTTATGTTATTGATCATTATTTTGTTATTGAATATTGTGTTACAATTTAATGTATTTTCAGTTCTAAATTATTATGTTATTGTACATTGCGTTATTTATTAACAACATATTATATTTTATATTTGCATTTTTCATTTTTGTGATGGTTATATTTTTTTATACAATTATACTTATAATAAAATTAACTCACAATTTTCATAAAAATAATGCACGAAAATTAATTATAAGACACTCCAAAATTAAGATGTAAAATTAATATTATAAAATATTATATAAAAAATTATTAGGTATATTAGGAATCTAAATGTAAAAATTTAAATTTAAAATATGTTAAAATAAAAGCTTTACACAATAAAAAATAAAATAAAGTATTAATGAATAGTAATGGGGTAGATGAATAGGTAAATTAGGAATGTATATGTAAAAACTAAAATTTATATGTTAAATTAAAAGTGTTAAATAATAAAAAATAATAATAAAATAATGTTGAATAGTAATGGTGCAAGTGAATAGTGTTGCACCAAATTTGGTGCAACACTATTCATGCACCAAAATGAAGCAAAAAATAGTGCAAGGTTGGAGCTCCATTACACCATTTTTTGCACCAAAATAGTATTTGGTGCAAGAAATGGTGCAAGGTTGGAGATGGTCTTAAAGTGCCAAAATGGGACAAGGTTCAGAAGAGTTGCCAAAATAAAAAAAAGTGCCAAGTTAGAATGGCCTACATATATATTCTGCCTACTAGATTATCTGATACTGAACCATTTTTATGTTAAGGAAAAGGATATGAAGAGATGCTCCGACTTGCAGAGCAGGTCCTTTTAGGTTTTACAGTTTTCCAGGAAAAGTAAATTTTCACTCAAAAGGTTCTTTAATTTTTGATCAAGCGTTTGTTCCAGATAGAAGCCGAGCCATTGAAAGGTCTACATCGGATGTTTGTTTTTAGTTTGAATCGAAGAAATGGGCAAGTAATCCTGTTGGGAAGTACTTGATGAGTTTCTGGTACTCTACTTACTTCACATAGATATTGGTATCTTATTCCTGATTAAACAACTGCAGGAAGGTAATATCTAACTCAAGGAAAGAGCCTATCAGACAAATGATTTCAACTTATCGAGGTAGTACTGGAATTTTGCAGAATTAACTAGTGGAACCTTATCCTCTTTGTTCAATAGTTTCTACTTTCTCCTAAATGGAAAATTAACTTCATTTTTTGATTACTTATTTGATGAAAGGCGAAGTATAAAAATTTATTCTATACTATGCCAATTAAATTAGTTTTTTTGTATGATTAGTCTTAGTTTAAATGTATGTCATATGTGGAATGTGGATGGATAGTTGTTCATATACTTTTTATTTAACTTGGTAAGTCATCTGCAATTTGCTGAGGAGTTTCTTCTGCACTACTCCTGTGGACTATGACATGAGAACATAAGAATACACATGTCCCAGATTGTTTTGTAAATTTTTGGTCTGATTTCTCTTTCATCACCTTATCTTTTTGCTAATATATATGTATGTGTTTTGAAAAGCTAGAGTTTTCATTGATTTAACTCTTTTGAGATGGAAAAACCTTTTGTGTTCAATTAGCACATATAAATTTTTTACTTCCTTATTCATTGTTTTACTGTCAGATACTACTTGATTTGTCATATTACAAGATTTGATTCTTATAAATGGCATCATGACTTATTAATGAACAAGACATTCTTTTGTATTCACTGTTTCTCCATGTTTTCTTTAAGAGATTATCGCGAAACATATTGTTCTTTGTTGCTTGATGCTTCGGGTTATAGTGTAAATTTCATTATAGAAAAACAATAATCTTTGACTATTTATTTCGATTTAGCATAAATTCTTGAATTCATCAAAGTTCTTTCAAAATCATATGAGTTGAGAAAAGGCAAAGATAGGTGTTGGTTGGGTTTGTCCAACTGAGAAAGGCGTAGGAATTTTTAGCATTGCATGGGACGAGTGTTGAATGGCTACTTGCTCCCACGAGAACATGTAGCTGACATGAAATTACATTTACTGCTATCTGTCAGCATTGTGAGAATCAAATTAGCAACTGCTCAAGTGATATTTTGAACATGATGGCCAAGTAAATATCTGATTTTTCTGGCCTGAATAAGGTAAACTGCAAGAAGTTGGGTTTGCTTTCCTTTTTAATATGTCTAGCAATTCCACTCTCTGTGTGGCATGTTGTAATGAAGCCGAAGAGCTAGAAGCTAAGGTGTAAAATATGTGGAGATTTTATTATATCAAGATTTACCAAGTCAGTATATATAATTTTGATCACTTTGTACTGATTTTAATTGATATTTGCAGAGGTGGAAAATATAGAATCACAACATATAATTATTTCTAGAATGGAAATGTGTTCTCCCACTATCGACTAAATTCACCGAGTACCAAATGCATAAAGGGAAGTGTAATTCGTTGTGGAGCTTAGTTTGCTCGGTGAGGATGTGTAAATTTAAACCGCATTTGCACAATGAGGAGAGTAAACCAGCTTTCTGAGAAAAGAAGTGGGAGTTGACCGAGCCAAGATACTTCTGTGAGCAAATTAGAGAATCTACGTGATATAAATTGCAAGGAAGTGGAAGGGAGACAAACTACTTGGCCTGTGCATTTCAATTAATTGTTGCCGATGTTTAGCAATATAGTTCGTCTAGACATTTAGAATGATTGTACATGGATGGTGTCTAGACATTTAGAATGAGAATACATGGAGGGTATTTATGTTGCTTTGATGGATTGATGTGTAATTCAGGCTTTCCATTGGTTATTCGAGGTGCACTGTTTAGAAGGGCTACATTGTGCTCAACTACCCATATTGTATGGAACTATTTGGACTATGGCTATACATCTTATCAATACATACATGCCTATATTTATTGTCTCAAAAAAAGATATATTGGGCTTAACCCCTCTAGTACTAGTGAATAACTAGACTGGGAACACAGATATTTTTGTTCGTTTACTGTGTAACGTGTTCGACACAAAATCATAAATCAACCCTACCACTAGGTTCTTCACCAGGTCTTTTATTTGTAAATCTTCACACGACTCTCATTTTTTAGTTTTGTATAACAATACATTGAAGAGGCGGAGAATTTCATAATTTGTATGTCTAAAGTGTTGTAAAATCGGAGGGAGTGTCTCACTATTTATAGCCAACAAACTGGAGGAGTGAACAGATGTGAAATCTTTTCAATGAAACAAGGGACACCTTGGAAAGCTACAACAGTTACCTTCCATGAGACCTAATTGTGTAAATATTTTTTAAACCCATAATGTGTAAAGCTTAATTTATGATTGGATCAGTGGATGTAGTTTTTCTGAGTTTGGTATTTTTGGCTTGCAGAGAAAGCTGTATTTGGAGAAGACGAATGTTATTTTTTTTCACAAGAGATCATAGGAAGTAAACAAATGGTCAAGGCCTAATGGAATGACAGTTACAGGTTATTGGAAGGCTACAGGAACTGACAAACCTATTTTTAGTTCAGGTGGAGGGAAGATTGTTGGTTTGAAGAAAGGGAAACCCCCCAAAGGGAGTAAAACAAAGTGGATCATGCATGCATGAAAAAAAGAAGCTTAAGCTTGATGATCAATAGCTTCTACATAATTCTATGATTCTAAGAAAACATGGGTGGTTCTATAAAATTGGAGGCCTAAAGTCAATACCTAATAAGATACTAGTATAAATTTTATATAACATTCACATATATATTAATTTGAAGTTCATTCTTCTAATTATTTGAGCTACAAAGCTAAAACTGATCTTTTTAAAAATTAATTTTTTATATTTTTTAATGATTAAATAAATGTGATTGATTCAAAATTAATTCCTTTATATATTTTTAATGATTAAATAAATGGGATTGATTCAGATAAACGAGTTAAATTGTATGGCAATCAATTTAATAATTAAATCTTCTTTCCAAGATTTTAAGATTAAGTTTTTCACAGTAGAACTTTATCCAATATTTTAGTTCTTCTAAATAAGTTATTCAAATCTTTATATTCGTCAATATAATTTTTGATAACTAAATGAACGTAATGTATTGAAACGAATGGTTACATTTTATTAAGTTAAAAGTACCATAATCAAAATATTTAAAATAAAGTTTTGAGGTCTTTACCTTTGAGCCACTCATACAACAAAACATCAGGAATAGTTCATTTGGACCAACTTCAATAACGCTACAGAAAATTAGAAGTGTCGCAAAAGATAAGTTTACGCAGTTACAGAAACCACCCGCGAATTCACAAACACGGTACACACTAGTAAATATTTTATCTTCAACAAAGATTGAACAACTAATTTCGTTACAATGCTAAGAGGATCAAGTGGATTATTTGCCTAGCATCAAATTTATTCCAATAACTCAAAAATTACAAAAATATTAATTTTCTTTCCATCACATTCTGACAATTTCAATCACAAACTCATCCCTGTGGGAACTAGGAATAGAACTTTCAAGGATGTCGCCTTGCAATTTTACAAGATTCAAGATGGTAAAGTAATTAAAAATTCACATCTACCTTCAGTGCTCCAATTTGATGGATCAGACGCACAATGTCCTCCTCAAAGGATTCAAGTTCTTAATCCACGGAACTGAGTTTTGTTGTATTCTCTTTATGGACATGCGACAGAACTTTCTCTTCTACACTATTCTACAAATGGATGTAACTGATTGAACAGACACTCATATAATATATTTTGCAAAATGAAACACATGATAATTTCCTACAAAACCGATCCTTTGTTTACAAAAGCCAATTGATGCATACCAGATAACAAATGGTAAAATCCACGAGGATGTTTTTTAATCAATCCACTAGGATATTTATCGATTTTTCAAAGAAAGAATTTCATTAGGTTTTAGTGGGAAACTAAGGATAAAGTATTCCTCTGTGCCATTGTGAATTCTAAGGATCTTGTAGTCACCAGTAGTTGAGTCATAACCCAATCCCAAACATGAATCCTCCCTCACTGCATCCAAAGGAAGTAGTATTAATTCTCTTGTGGAGGGATTCAATAACATAAGTTTAGAGGGATCACCAGAGTTATCAATAACTTGGATTATAACTAAGCCATCACAATAACAATGGATTGTACATTTCTAGGGATTAGAGCTTGAAGGGCAAATAAGTTGTTCAAAATCCTCAACGACAAGAATAGATGGAATTTATGCCAGGTTCAGTTAGTTAGTTAGTCGACTATGGATCAGTTAGTTAGTTAGTATTAATTCTCTTGTGGAGGGATTCAATAATATAAGTTTAGAGGGATCACCAGAATTATCAATAACTTGGATTATAACTAAGCCATCACAATAACAATGGATTGTACATTTCCAGGGATTAGAGCTTGAAGGGCAAACAAGTTGTTCAAAATCCTCAACGACAAGAATAGATGGAATTTATGCCAGGTTCAGTTAGTTAGTTAGTCGACTATGGATCAGTTAGTTAGTTAGCCATATAGTCAGCTAGTTTAGTTAGTAGTCCATCAGTGTAGTGCCAGCTGTACATGATTAATTAATAGTGAGTTGTTCGTTAGTTATTAGGTAGTTAGAGTCAGTTAGTTAGTGCCTTCTATATATAGTGTGTATTCCACCCATTTACAGGTTGTTGGGCTAGAACAGCCCAAGGTGATCTTAACATGGTGTGATATTGTGCGCTTTGGGCTAAGCCCGTACGGTTTTCTCAAAAGGCCTCACACCATTAAGAGATCCCTGCACCTTATAAGTAGGTTATTTTCCTTGCCAACTTCCGATGTGGGACTTGGTTCGCACACCCAAACAATCTCCCCCTCGAACTAAGTCCACATGGAACATTATTGCTTATTTGGAGATTCGATGTATTGTGTGTCACCCACATCAACAACCGAGTACTTCTGTGCGCGTCTTTGAAGCTACGGGAAAGGTTGTAAACCGGCCGATAGACGGGAAAAGACATTAACCGGCCCCTCAAAGTTGCGGGTAAAGGCAAGCAGTAATCCGGCCCACAACGGGTAAAGGCTAAGTCGGGCCTCATGCACTCACTCCGCTGCATACTCGTCTTGTTGAACCATTGACTCTTATACCAGTTATTGGGCTAAAACAGCCCAAGGTGCTCTTAACATGTTGTGATATTGTCCACTTTGGGCTGAGCCCGCACGGTTTTCTCAAAAGGCCTCACACCATTAAGATATCCCTACACCTTATAAGTAGGTTATTTTCCTTGCCAACTTCCGATGTGGGACTTGGTTCGTACACCCAAATAATTAATGAGAATCTTTTCATTTCCCCAAAATATCTCAGCTTGTTCTCATTCCTCTGCACTAGTTTTAGGAATTGTTCATGGTATCAGAGCTCATAGAATCTTCTAGATTCTTCTACAACGATAACTGAAACAATCACGTGTGTTACAAGCTTGATCTTATACAACTTTCATAGCGAATGCACCAGTTCAAGCTATAACAATGGAGAATCCAAAATTCATTGATGAAAAGCGGAATCATCCCATGTATCTACATCCATCAGATACTCCAGGTTCAATCCAAACCTTGATTCATCTCACAGGTACTGAGAATTATTCTTTTTGGAGTAGAGCGATGCTAATATCTCTGCGAGCTAAGAGTAAATTAGGGTTTGTATTAGGAACCTGTAAAAGGAGTGATTACGATATTAGATATGAAGAACAGTGGGAGAAATGTAATGCATTTATCTTATCGTTGATTATGAACACAGTTTAATGATTTACTTAGTGGAATTGTATATGCAACTAATGCTGCTGATGTTTGGGGAGATATGAAGGAGTGATTTTAAAATTGATGGATCAAGGATCTATCATATTCATCGTGAAATCTGCACAATTAATCAGGGCACTATGTCTGTTTCTGCCTATTTTTCAAAACTAAGACTGTTATGGGATGTATGCTATCATACCTCCACCAAGCTGTGGTTGTGAGAAATCTAGGATTTATGCAGATCGCATTCAGTATCTCAGGTGTGACATATGTCAAATTAAAGGTCATGACAAGGAGGGATGCTGGAAGGTGATTGGCTATCCTGATAACTACAGACCCAGAGGAAGAAATAACTATGGAGGTTCAGGTGCAGGACAGGTTAATGCAAATCAATCTTTGGTGGAAAATACCTCTGGAAATTCACAGCAGTACAATGCAGGAAATAATTCTTATGCATGGAATTGCTTTTACAATGTAGACAACATAGACAAGAGGACTCCAGTTCAAGGTGTGCAGATGATGCCACCACAAACTTTTACCACGGAACAATATAATCAGTTGGTGAGACTACTTCAAAAGGAGGATAATAATGATAATGCAGCATATATGGCATGTATATTAGTTGATACTGTTCATTGTGATGCTTTTCTGGTAAATAATGACAGAGTAAAGAAGAGTAAATGGATCATAGACTCAGGAGCTTTTAGTCATATGACCTCAGATATAGGAGCTCTTAGAAATGTGACATCACTGGATAATGCTGAACAAAAAAATGTCCACCTCCCAAATGGTCATACAACTTCAGTCACGCACAGTGGTAGCTATAAGCTTAATGAGAGGGAGTCATTGAAGGATGTGTTAGTAGTACCAGAATTCAAGTATGATATACTATCAGTGTCACAAGTAACAAAGCAGTTGAAGTGTTCAGTTACCTTTTTCCCTGAGTTCTGTAATTTTAGGACCTCTCAAATGGGAAGGTGAAAGGGATTAGTAAAGAGAGCATTGGCTTATATTTTCTACATGAAAAATTGAGTGAAAGCAGAAGAAATAAAGAAGAAGGACTGTTGACAGCAAGAACAAGTCAAGCAGACACAGTACTTTGGCACAGAAGACTGGGACACCCTTCTACAAATGTCTTAAAGAAGTTGTTAGGAAATAAGGAAATTGGCATTGAGCACAATTGTACAGTTTGTCCTTTAGCTAAGCAAACTAGGCTACCCTTTCCATTGAGTTCTTCTAGAAGTGATGCAATATTTGAATTGATACACATGGATGTATAGGGACCTTACAGAAATACCACTCATAATGGAAACAGATTTTTCTTGACATTGGTTGATGATTGTTCAAGGATGACTTGGGTATCTTTGATCAGAATGAAGAATGATGTGTTTACTGTGCTAAAGAACTACTTTACTTTAGTTAAAACTCAATTTAATTGTCATGTCAAGAAGGTTAGATCAGATAATGGAGGTGAATTCTTCAATAAGAAATGCAGAACATTGTTTGAATCACTTGGTATAGTTCATGAAAGCAGCTGCCCACACACTCCAAAACAGAATGGAGTGGTGGAAAGGAAACATAGGCACATTTTAGAGGTTGCAAGGGCATTGAGATTTCAAGGAAACATCCCTATCTGGTTTTGGGGTAAGTGCATACTAACATCAGTTTATCTGATTAATCGACTGCCTACTATTGTTCTAGATGGGAAATCACCTTATGAGGTTTTTCATAAAGAGAAGCCATCACTAGAGCATTTGAGAACTATAGGATGCTTGGGCTACGCCACAATTCTGCCGAAGGGGAACAAGTTTTCTCCAAGGACAAGTGCTTGTGTACTTCTAGGATATTCAGCTACTCAGAAAGATTATATCCTATATGATTTGAGCAACAGGAAATTAATGGTCAGCAGAGATGTGATGTTTAAGGAAAGCATATTTCCCTTCAGAACACATAAAGAGAAGTGTTCACCAATATTCCCTACACCATCATTACAAAGCAACATGGACTCAGGCTATGAACTGTAGGAGGAGCACAACATTCAAGGAGTACAAGATGATCTTGAAATAAAGATGATAGAACATGATGGTCCTCATCAAGAACAAATGCAAAATATTGAAGAACAGATATATGATATGAAGTTGAATGATCATGCCCTTGATAAGTTTCAACTTGAAGAGGCAGAGGTAGTCCCTGATCAAGTACTAACTCAGCCAGCACCACATCAAGAGCCAAGGAAGACTTCAAGAGTTTCTAAACCACCTATATGGTAGCAGCATTATGTCACAAATGCAGCAAACTCACAAGCACCATACTCTCTGGCTAACTATGTGACTTATGACCATGTTTCACCAACATACAGAGCATATCTTGGCAAGTTCTCTGTTGACACTGAGCCCAGGTGCTATGAGGAAGATGTAAAAGATCCAAGATGGATAGAGGCAATGAAACAAGAGGTGCAAGCTCTAGAGGATAATGGCACATGGAGACTGGTACAACTCCCAAGAGGAAAGTCAGTTATTGGATGCAAATAGGTGTACAAGATTAAGTATCAGGCTGATGGTCAAGTTGAAAGGTTTAAGGAAAGATTAGTGGCAAAGGGATACAGTCAGACTGAAGGAATAGATTACCAGGAAACCTTCTCTCATGTGATGAAGATGGTAACAGTGAGAGCTGTAATTGCTCTGGCAGCATCTGAGCATTGGAATATATTTCAAATGGATGTTTTTAAGGCTTTCTTGCAGGGAGATTTATATGAGGAAGTATATATGGAACTTCCAAAGGGGTTCTATCACCTGAAAGGAAATGTTGTATGTAAGATGATGAAGTCACTCTATGGACTTAACAGGCATCAAGGCAATGGAATCACAAACTGACAGAAGCACTAAAAAGTTCAGGATATAAAAAAAGTTATATGGACTATTCTCTATTTACCAAGAGACATGGAGAGAAGTTGGTTATCATATTGGTGTATGTAGATGATCTGCTCATTACAGGGAATGATGACAGACTGATTGAAGAGACAAAAGAAGTACTACACCAGCACTTTAAGATAAAAGACTTGGGAAAGCTCAAGTATTTCCTTGGCATAGAGTTCAGCAGATCAGAGAAGGGTATACTCATGAATAAGAGGAAATATGCTCTTGAATTGATTTCTGAGGCAGGTCTGGGAGCAGCCAAGCCAGCTATGACTCCAATGGAGAGTAATGTGAAGCTGACTACTGTGGAGTATGACAATTGTGCCAATGATGAGTTGTTCCATGATGTGAATAAATATCAAGGAATGATTGGGAAGCTACTGTATTTGATAATCACAAGACCAGACATAGCCTTTACTGTCCAGACTCTCAGTTAGTTTATGCAGAAACCTAAGAGATCCTACTGGAATGCTGCTATGAGAGTGATCAGATATATAAAAGGACAACCATGTCTAGGGTTGTTGATGTCTTCTGAAAGAGGTAAGAAGGTGGTTGGCTTTTGTGATGCAGACTTGGCTGCTTGCCCAAACACAAGAAGATCAGTAACTGGTTATATGCCGAAGCTTGGTGAGTCATTGATTTCATCCAGATCAAAGAAGCAGGACACAGTTTCAAAGAGCTCTGCTGAAGCAGATTATAGAAGCTTAGCATCAGTAACTGCTGAAGTGAATATTTCCATTAGCTGGAGTAGGAAGGGGGCTAAGATCTTCTTTATCCGGTGTGGGGCATGTACTATCTTCTGCCTTCTGCTAGGGGTTGGAGAGGGTCGGCTGGGCCTGCCTTTTCAATCAATCACCGGCCTCTCCATGGCTTCCTCGTAAAGTTCTGCTACGTGCCTTTCCCCGATGACAATGTCATCACCGAGAATAGCATACTTCAGAAACAGAGCGACGACCGGGGAGCCGGAGGGGGGGCTTTCCCCCTTCGTTTGTTGTGGGTCGCGCTTCACCGTAGGCACTGGTTCCTTTTTGTATAAAATATATTGACTACAAATTGAACTAAAGAAAGAATGTTGACTGCAACGGACTACTTCTTTTTAGAGCGGGCTATTTCTAGGATTGAATGAGATTCAAGCTGGGGAAATGGTTGAATTTGCCGATTGGGTGTCAGAGGATCCATAGTACCTGCAGCCTCCCGGACTTCATATTCATCATTTTTGAAAGCGCTTGGAGTAAAAAACACTGGTGCAGTAACAATATATTGTGACAGCAAGGCTGCTATTCAAATTACAACAAATTCTATGTATCATGAAAGGACAAAGCACATTAAAATTGATTGCCATTTCATTAGAGAAAAGATACAAAGGGGAATGATCAGGACTGAGTATGTGCACACCAAGGATCAGGAAGCTGATATATTGACGAAAGGACTAGGGAGAGCACAACATGAGTTTCTGTTGTCCAAGCTAGGAGTTTTGAATGTTTTCAATACACCTAGCTTGAGGAAGAGTATTGCAGGCTATGGATTAGTTAGTTAGTTAGTCGACTATGGATCAGTTAGTTAGTTAGCCGTATAGTCAGCTAGTCTAGTTAGTAGTCCATCATTGTAGTGCCAATTGTACATGATTAATTAATAGTGAGTTGTTAGTTAGTTGTTAGGTAGTTAGAGTCGGTTAGTTAGTGCCTTCTATATATAGTGTGTATTCCACCCATTTACAGTTAATGAGAATATTTTCCTTTCCCCAAAATATCTCAGCTTATTCTCATTCCTCTGCACCAGTTTTAGGAATAGTTCAGACTGTTTGGCTAAAAGAAACTTTTGCGAATTTTTGGCAACATGATTCCTCTTAAACTAAGGCTCAGAAGAGATAGCACAGGTGACCTGATCAGGATCTGCTTAAATATTTCATCGTCATGGCCTACGACGACAATAAAAAGAGTTATCAGACAATCTTTAAAAATTAGACAAACTATTTACTAACAAGAAATGATTTGCTAGAATATTTAACTTGAAGAAAATGAAATCAACAAGTAGAGTTTCACACATTATCTCTACTAGCATTAGCATTAGCATTAGTAAAGAAACAAAGACGGAATAAGTAGAAAGAAAGATATACCTAGCTAAGTAAATTTGAAGGGCAGTTACTTCTTTTGTAATTATAATATTTCTTCTTCTATATTTGCCAGTAATGATGATTTTGCCGACTTGTTCTTCTACTTTTCTGTTACCTTCTGTTTTCATTGAAGACGATTCACGCTTCTTTGGACCGTTTGTACTACTCCCTCCGTTCCAATTTATGTGTCATAGTTTGACTCAATACGGAGTTTAAAAAATAAAGAAAGTTTTTTGACATTTATGGTCTAAAATAAGACATAGATGTTTGTGTGGTTGTAAATCATTTCAGTAATGACAAATTAGTAATTTTAAAGTTAAATTCTTACTAAATTTAGAATGCTGCCATTTTTTTTGGAACAGACTAACAAGGAAATGCTGCCTCATAAAATGAAACGGAGGGAGTAATTTTTAAACAACTTCTTTTTCTTTTTATTTTTCTTTTTTCGAATATCACCCGGTAATTTTATTAGGAGTAATAATCAAAATAAAAAAAACAATAACTTCTTTACATTATTATGAAAATAATAAGAGCTTGCAACATTTTTTGTGGATTTTTTGAAAAAAGTTGTCCCTTATAAAACTTGACAAGTCCTTAAAAATATATTTTTCCACTCACAAGCTTCTAATTTTTTTCCAAGATCCAAGTAAAATATATGTCCAAACATAACTTCTAGTTTCAAATTTTTCTTTTTCAATTCAACATTAAAAATTTAAATTCTCAAATTTCAGTCAAATCTATATCCAAACGCTAACTTACTTTGCAGTTTGGATTTTACCACTCTCAACCCGATAGAGTCCCGGTCCGGATCCTCCCACTATATGAATTGTGAAATTTTTATGATCAGTAAGTTTTTAAGCCGTCTAATGAGAAAAAAATTAGCACACAAATTCTTAGGATTTAGTTCGGATCCTCCCACTATATGAATTGTGAAATTTTTATGATCAGTAAGTTTTTAAGCCGTCTAATGAGAAAAAAATCAGCACACAAATTCTTAGGATTTAGTTCGGATCCTCCCACTATATGAATTGTGAAATTTTTATGATCAGTAAGTTTTTAAGCCGTCTAATGAGAAAAAAATCAACACACAAATTCTTAGGATTTAGTTCGGATCCTCCCACTATATGAATTGTGAAATTTTTATGATCAGTAAGTTTTTAAGCCATCTAATGAGAAAAAAATCAGCACACAAATTCTTAGGATTTAGTTCAAAGTTTCAATTAGTTATTAGGAGCTTCATATTTGTGGTCTCAAAAAAAATTTCTAAGACTTTTGAGCTAGATCCCATAAAATTTTTGGGGGTTACTTCCAGGAAAAGTTACAGAACTTTTGGCGGCGACTTTTCAAACTTTTTACATATTTTTAAATAGGAAAATTTACACCACATGACTACCCTAATACCAATATTACAAAAAATAACAATACTTTTTCCTATTTACAATACATACCAATACATAACAATACTTTCCCATTTCTCATTACCCCCTTCCCAAACATGAAACCCTAATTTCTCCCTCTCTCTCCTTCTCCTCCCTCCTCCACCCACCCACCACCATCTCCCTCCCTCTCCCGCCACCAATATTGCTGCCTCCATCCCTTCCCTCTTACAACCACCGTCCCCCTCCCTCTTCTAACTACCCGTCCTCCTCTCTCAAGCTAACTGCCGCCGCGCTGCTCCTCGCGGCGGCGCCGCTGCACTGCAGTGGTGGAATGCCCGGATCTATGTTTTTTCGATGGTTTTCCGGTGGGTTTTCACGATTTAGTCATTTTTTTCTTTTTTCCTTTTTGTATGTGTATATATGCGTATGTTTATGTATATATTTGTATTATATATATATAATTTCAGATCTCCTTATTTTTTTCTTTTTTTTTCCGCTTTTGTATGTGTATATATGTGTATGTTTATGTATAGATCTATATTTTGCAGATCTGCCTTTTTGTATTTTCTGTATATAAAAACGTATGTCTTTGTATTTTTTGTATATAGATGTATAATCTCCACTTTTGTATGTGTATATTGTTGTATAAATGTGTATGGTATTGTATGCTTGTGTATGTGTATGTATGAAGTAACAAATAGTTTGTATGTTGTTTTTTTTTGTATATTTTTGTATGTTTGTGTATATTGTTGTATATTGTGTATGTTTGACTATGAGTAAATACGAAATAATAAATTATATAAAGTTTCATATGTATATATGTGTATATTTTGTATGTTTCATTTTGTAGATCTAAGAAAAACAAAAAAAACAAAAAGAAAATACAAATCCGGCCACCTGCCGCCGCCGGCCGCCGGCTGACCGGCGGCGACCGGCTGCCGGTGGCTGGTGGCGTAGCAGCAGTGTAGCAGTGGACAAGGGAGAGGGTTAAAACCCTAATTTGTATGTTTTAAATGAGTTTTGTATATATCATGTAAAAAAAGTATTGTTATTTTTTGTAAAGTGGTATAGTGTTGGTATGTTTTGTAATTTTAGTGTTAGGGTTGTATATATGTGTAATTCTCCCTTTTAAATAATGGCTATGTTTATTTCAGCGCCTTTCAAAAAGGCTACAGGACCTAAGTTTTACATGTGAATTACCCATCTCTGATGTGCCTGTCTCGTCAACATAGAAAAATTAAAGTATGATAAAACTATTTTACGCGAAATACATACTTGCGTCGACCATTATCCGTCTCACCTCTCCTATTAAGTATTAACGCAAATCATAATTAATGATAGATGTAGATCTTTTATTGACTACTTGGATAACCATATCCACCAAAATGGTCCTTCATAGGTAATCAAGGCCGTAAATTAAACTTAGCTAAGGTCTATGAGTTATGGCAACTAAACCACTTCGATCAGTCAAATTCCTCTACATCTCCCTGTCGAGACAGATCGAACATTACTTTGATCTATGAACATTACTTTGAGACCAGATCAGACATTACTTTTTCACTCAGCGACTTTCGACTAGCTAAAACTACAGTTGCTTATAGATGCACTTGACTTCATTAGAAAATTAAATATCCACAATCTTTGATTACCATCATCATATGAGCATGGGCGGAGCCACCTGATGTATACCTGTAAATCGGGCCGGGCTAGCCCGGTACCGGACCGATTCATTATAAGCGGTCCGGGACAAGGAGGAAGCGGTTTGCAGGCCGAACCGGGCTTAAGAAAAAAGACCGGTTAGTCCGGACCGGTAAAAAACTGGTCTTTGGCCCACCGGTGGACCGGACCGAACCGGTTTTTTCATAGAAAAATTATACTATATATCGAGAAAAATTGAGACATGATTTTGCCAAGAATCATACAAAATATAATATAACATTTAGTCCCTTTTAGAATCCCTCAATATGCAATAGTATCAAAAATATTTTTAGTTTTATTAAGTACAATGAATGAACATATTCATTTATTATTTTTTCATTGCTAATCAAGAATATATATTAATTAAGTATTTTATACAACTTATCTTCTTGGTTGTAAGAGAATTTGATAGGCATCAGTTTCTCACCCTTGAGTTGTAGTATTAAAGTTGTATCTATTTGACTAAGCATACTATAGTAATGATGAGATAGTACTTACTTAAAATAATAACAATGATTTTTTACTTCATGAGTAGTGCATCAAATTAACATAGTGAGTAAAATTGGTTTCCATCAATGAGTCAAACTATCTGATTCTCAAAATGTTTGATCCTTTCTTTTCTGCTTTCACCTTCCTTCTCTTTTTATATAGGATTATATGTCCTTCCAATTGCAAGTACAAAGTGATAGGCTTAGCTAAAATATGAAAAAGAAAAAAGAAGAAAAAAATGGGATCGGACCGGACCAGACCAGACCGGTCCGATGCTTAATGGGCTAAGGGCTGAGCCGGGCTTCAATTTTTTGAAAAAAAAGACCGGTTCGGACCGAACCGGACCGGTACCGGGACCGGTGAGCCTCAGTTATGCGAGTATTAATAATGTGTGTCTTAGTAATGTGGGTATTAGTAATGTGAGTATTATAACGTGGAGATTATTTCTTGAATCACTAATATAATGCAAATTAATATATAATATTATATTTTAAAATATTTAGTTACTCCTTAAATAAAATTTAAAAATCTCGTTATAATTATAGGATTAATTTGGTCATTTTAAATTTTAATACCTGAATTGCTAATACCTGCATTACTTAGTCCATCTTTTAACTTCCATAAAATAATACATAGACTCCCGTATAACTTATGCGTTTATTAGCTATGCGGAATATACAAAAGTGCAACGAAATGTTAGCACTAATTGTATGCCAAGCATTAAAATTCCATACAGACAACCGAACAAGGTATTAGCATTCCGTCTTCCAATTCCCCTTGCTATGCAGGTATTAGTGTGCCTATTGCCAAGCTAAACAACCCCTAAGGGTTCTAGCACAGAAGGTAAGGGGTTCAAGTTTTATCAAAAGGTCACCTGTTTGATTCCCAGCATTGGCATACAGTATTTGTTTTTGTTTTTTCGGTCAGAGAGAGAGAGAGTAATAATTGCACTATTTCATCAGTTATTATTATTATGCATTCATGGTCCCACTAATATTACCAATCTATTCACCACAAAGAACCAAATCCCACTATTCATGCATTTCTCTCGCGTGTCTTTCCCTTTTTTCTCCTTTCTTCTTTGTTTTATTTTTTCCTTTTTAAATAATAACTATAAGTAAAATAATTATCATTAGTCATATTTTTTTTCAGCTTTATCGTTAATCATATACAAATGTATTTTGTGCTTGAAATCTTTTGATTAAAGATTGAATCTGAATATACCCTACACCCCAAAATATTTTTTCTTTATCTTTGAATCATCCTAGTTTGTATTTAGTTTATTTTTTATAATATATTTCATACTGTTTTCTTCCTTTACTAAATAAATGTGTAGCACATTACTATTTTTTTTTTTTCTTATAAGAATACTTACTTCAAATTATTTCTCATCCAACATACTGTTAGTTTTATTGTAACAGCGACATTATAAAG
Organism: Petunia secreta; assembly: GCA_029990175.1. NCBI lineage: Eukaryota > Viridiplantae > Streptophyta > Magnoliopsida > Solanales > Solanaceae > Petunia > Petunia secreta. The sequence continues at coordinate 667,601 of JARKIP010000175.1, read as the reverse complement.
ATTATGAACTTATCCAACAAAAAAAAAATACTTTTCATTCCTTCAAATCTTGGACTTCCTTCTTATATATTCTTATCCGCTCTGCATATGGGACAGTAATTTTAGGTAATAGGTAGGATAGGTTGAAGCAATGTAAGGAAGACTGCAAACAACAAATTCTTTTGTGAACCTTCTTTTTACCCCCACTCAACATATAGCGGGAGTTTAATGCATTTTATTTTATTTTTTGAAGGAAAAAATAGCTTTCCAAGGAAAAGAGACAAGATTACAATGCTCTAGTTGTAGAATTTGGCCCTTTGATTCTTCAAGCATAGTACAAAAGAATGAACAAGGAAAAAGAAACACAAAGAATAGCCATTTTAAAATCAATAAACCATTAAAAACTATACGAAGCATGAAAAAATCAACCAAGGATGGGAAGTTTCTTTCATTCATATTTACATGTCATTCATTCTTGGAAAACATATTAACTTACAAACTGCTTTTAACTAGATTTAGGGACATGGGAGAGTTTAACATCCTACATTCACCTCTCTTAACTCTACATAGTGTGACAATAGAATAATCAATCTTTTTTATATGTACATTATTAAGACACCACATACATGTCTTAAGTTTTTCACAGCACATGAAATATTTTGAAAGTCAAGTGAAATAAGTTCAGAAAGCTTCGAGAAACAGGATAATCTCTCTTTTTATACAAACAAGAACAACTAGTATACGGCTTGGCCGGCCCGTGGTCTGATCACAGGGGGAATCATAACGAGCACTTATTGGGCGTTAAACCCAGGATGAGGGAGCACGGCGAAGCTCACGACCTTCCTGGCAAAGAGTACAAGGATGGCGAAAGATATGAGTTGCAAAGTCACAAGCTGACTCACATTGCTCGCGCTGCACCTCACCCTTAATAAAGCTCCCACATCTACCAAAAGACCCGTTGAGCGCCTCACGACCCCCTGTAGAGTACATAAATTGTAGAACTTGTTTACTACAATAATTAAGAGGGTGTTTTCTTAAGGTACCACATTATATTTTGGTTCTGCTTACAATAACCATTAGGAAGAAAATGAGAAAAGATAAAAAGTTCCGTCAAAGATCATCCAATAAAAATAAAATGATGTCGAGACAGCAAGGAGCAAAAGCTACATGATGTTAGTAAAATACATAAATCCGACACCCATTTTTGCATAACTTATGAGGTAATGAAGCTGAATTGATCATGACTAAGAAATTCACAGATAAACTTTCAATTTGTCAAATTTACAAGTTCAACCCAAGACTTAGTAACATCAACTTAAGATGGACTTGAAGACTTAGTATTGTTTGATGAAGACGACTCAATATATTGTCTTATGACCTGTAATTTTCATATGCCACCCTAAACTGAGCAAGTATACATAAATAAGAATATAAGGTAACGTCAGTACAACGTTCTTTCTTTCTTGCTCTTATTTTTGGGGTACATAAGCAGAATAGTTTCTTCGAACCTCTACCTTCTTCTTTTTTCTATTATATATTCTGATAAATCTCTTCAACTAGCTATCTTTTTTTTTTTTCGGGTTATCTTAACTTTTTTTCTATTAAACGAGAAATTCCCGAATCAAAGTGGTGCACAATTCGACTCTTGATAGATAATGGCCCGGCCCTCTATCCTTCTCTACTTAAACACAAAGTGGTGTACAATTCGACTCTCGATAGTGTTACAGATCCTAGCTCAGGATCTGGATACAAGTTCACAAAGTAGGGACAACTAAGAGAATTCAGGAAGACTAAAGAAATAAACTAAGTAAAGGGAAAATAATTCTCAATCCTAAGATCCCTAATGCTATTACATATGAAATATATAAAGGAAAGAAGAAGCACAACATTGACATCAGATGTAACTAACTCACGTTGGGACTGATTGTGCCCCAAGTAAATACTCAAAGGTCACTCTTGTAATTATGTTAACTTCCCATCCCAAAATGTATAAGGACCAAACTGCAGTTCCTTTAACTAACTCTCAACTACTATTATTCCTAGTACTAACTCCTCAGTTCTTAGTACAAACATTTCCAACACATTCGTATCAGGTCTTTCCCCTCAAAGACTTCCTGATCCTCATGGCTGCAGCATCTTCCCATGTTGCATGATCTTCTGGAAGTTGATCCCACTGAGCTACTGCTTTCTTCCCCTTCTGAATCATTCTCCTATCTAGCATCTTCACAGATTGTGGACGATAAGGACTAGTGATATCAAGTACTGGAGGATGAGCAATGTCAGTGGGTACTACATGGTAAGGTTTGAGCAATGACACATGGAAGGTTGGGTGCAGAAGAAGCTGAGATGGTAAAGGTAGTATGTAGGCTACATTCCCCATATTTTGCAATACTTGATATGGACCATAGTATTTAAAGGAAAGCTTAGTAAAATGATGATGAGCCATGGTAACTTGTCGATAGGGTTGGACCTTAACATACACCCAATCTCCTATAGTGAAACTCCTGTCAATTCTATGCTTATTAGCCTGATCCACCTTTCTTTGTTGAGCCCATTGCAGATGGTACTTTAGGAGTTGCAACTTAAACTCTCTTGTCAATGGCTCCCTGTCTACCTCTTCTACCGCTGAGTCCCCAGTAATATAAGGTAGATGCAAGGCTGGTGGTTGCCCATAGAGAGCTTCATAGGGAGTAGTTTGAATGGAGAAATGAAAGGTGGTGTTATACCACCACTCAGCATAAACCAGATAATGAAACCTTAGGAGAATCAACACAATAGCATCTGAGGTAAGTCTTTAAACACCTATTGACCACCTCAGTCTGACCATTTGACTGAGGATGGTAAGCTGTGGAGGTGTTAAGAGTAACTCCCTGAATTACAAACAACTCTTGCCACATTTTACTAGTAAAGACTGGGTCCCTGTCACTCACTATATTATCAGGGAGTCCATGCAGCTTTAAACACGTTCTCCATGAATAGCTGAGCCACATCATGTGTTGAATAAGGATGAGACAAAGCCACAAAGTATGCATACTTTGTTAGCCTGTCCACCACCACCCAAATGACTGACTTGCCCTTTGATTTAGGGCAAGCCTTCTATGAAATCCATATTGATGCTGCTCCAGGCTGTGAAAAGAATGTTCAATAGTTGCAGCAGTCCAGGGTAGGCTGATCAGTCACTCTTATTCCTTTGATAAATGGCACAAGCCTTCACATATTCAGTAACATCATCCTTCAACCCCTTATAATAGTAGAGAGCAGCCAACTTCCTGTAAGTGTTGTCAATTCCACAGTGCCCACCAGCAGTTGTATCATGCCATAAAGACATGATATCCCTTCTCAATGGAGGATCACAACCTACTACTAATTTCCCATGCCTTCTCAGTTGATCATGCACAAATTTATACTCCTGAACCTCTTGGTTTGTCTGCAGCTTTTGAATAATACCATCAACTTCTTGATATGCATCCCAACTATTTCGGATGGAGTTTAATAAATCAACTCTGGTATATGATAGAGCTACGGCAGCTAGCTCAACAATAGGAAGCCTGGAAAGGGCATCAAATGTTTTATTCTCCTTGCCCTTCTTATATTCTATTATGAAGTCAAACTATATTAACTTGGTTATCCATTTGAGTTGTGATCCAGTGTGTAACTTCTGCTCTAGTAAGTACTTTAGGGACTTTTGGTTAGATTTGACTATGAATGATTTATTCCTGTTATACGGAATCCACTTCATGACTGCCATCACCAGTGCTAACAGTTCCTTGTCATAGACTAGAAGAGATTGTTGCTGAGAAGAGAGTACCTTGCTCAAGTAAGCTATTGGATACCCCTTTTGCTTTAGCACTGCACCCAGGCCACTATCACAAGCATCAATCTCTACAATAAATGCTTCAGTAAAATTAGGTAACCCAACACAGAAGCTGTCACAAGAGCCTCATTTAGCTTCTGAAAAGCCTTAGTAGCCTGGTCCGACCACTTAAAATTATCTTTCTTAAGCAAGGTAATGAGTGGCTTACTAATGACCCCATAATTTCTTATAAACCTCCTATAATATCCAGTCAATCCCAGAAAACCTCTCAACTTCTTAATATTAGTAGGAACTGGTCGGTCTTATATAGCTTGAATTTTCTTTAGATCAGTTTCCACTCCCTGGGTTGGAATGAAATGACCCAAATACTCCACCATTTCAGCTACAAAAACACACTTAGTTTGTCTAGCATACAAGTGATGCTGGACCAAGATATCAAAGGTGATCTTCAAGTGTTGAACATGATCCTCCATACTTTTACTATAAATCAGAATGTCGTCAAAGAAAACTATAATGAACTTCCTCAAATATGCTTGAAAAATATGATTCATGAGTCCTTGAAAACTGGAAGGAGCATTAGTTAGGCCAAAAGGTATAACTAAGTACTCATAATGACCAGAGTGTGTCCTAAAGGCTGTTTTATGCACATCAGTGGAAGCCATCTTATCGGATGGTAACTTGATCTCAGGTCAAGCTTGGTATAAATCTTAGAACTGCCCGACTCATCCAATAACTCCTCAATCAATGGAATAGGAAATATATCCTTTATGTAAGCTGGTTTAAGGCTCTATAGTCCACGCAAAGCTTCAATGACCCATCTTTTTTACCAACTAACACCACATGTGATGTATATAGGCTGCAACTGTACTGAATGATCCCCTAATCTAGCATTTCTTGCACCACTTTCTCAATGACATCTTTCTGAGCAGGTGAATATCTATAAGGTCTGTTGTTGACAGGTTTGTTTTATTCCTGGAGAGTGATATGATTGTCAAAAATGCCCCTAGAAGGAAGCAATCCACTTGGCTCCTCAAACAACTCAGCATACTGATCCACTAATTGTTGGATAGGTGCTGACAACTTAGAAGGGACAACTCCAGTGTGAAATTATGGTTCAGCTAATTTAAAACTGATTATGAATAACTGAGGGCTCTCTTTAGTCAAATTGACCGATTATTTGGCTTCCACAGTCTTGAACTTGCCATCATTTCCTTGTAGCAGATGTTTTTTTTATCTTGATAATCAAATTCCACGGTCAAGTTGCTGAAATTCATTCTAATTTCTCCTAAGGTGCACAACCGCTGCACTTCTAGGACTATATCATAAGTACCTAGATGCAATAGCAGGAAATTAGCTTGGAACACAGTTCGTTGCAGCAACCAGCTGAAATTCCTACACATGCTAGAGGTCTGAATAGTGCTACCATCAGCAACACTTGTATTTTGGGGACTAACTTGATCTATTACACACCTAAATTGCTCAGCTACTAAAGAACCATTAAAATTGTGAGTGGATCCTGTGTCAATCAGGATATTCAATGCTCTCTTTCCCCATAACCTATTATTCTCAGCGTGTGAAAACACATTGAACTATTTAAAGCATGCAATGAGATAGCACAAGTCCTCCAGCCCCATTGCTAGTTCCTCTTCTGGTGAAATCAGCACTTCCTCAAATTCACAACCCTCATCTGCTTCTAATAAGAATATATGTTTCCTGCTTTTACACACATGACCCTGCTCATACTTGTCATCACAAAAGTAGCATAACCCCTTAGCTCTTTTCTCATTTAAGGCTGCAGGACATAGTCTCCTCCTCGTGGTTTTGTCAAAGGTATTAGAGGGTATGTTTTTAAGATTCTGAGTGGGTGGGTAATTTTTGGTGAAGTAGGGGTTTAGAGGTTACTGATATGCGGCAGACTTAAGTCCTTTATTTTGCATGCTTAAAGCAGATTCAACCATCCTAGCTACTTGATAAGCATAGGGTAATGAATAAGGTCTATGCAACCTCACAGTTTCTTTCAGTTCAGGTTTCAAATTGCCAATAAAGGCCCCAATAGAATGTTCTTTAGGCATATTCAGCTTTCTCACCACCTTATCAAATCTCTCCTGATAGTCTAACACAGTTGTAGTGTGTTTTATATTTACCAATTCAGACATATGGTCTTCATAAGCTACCTCAAATCTATTAGACATGGCGTAAATATACCCTTCCCAAGTTGGAAAGGGCAAATGGGGTCTGCTCCCAATGAAGGCTCGGTGCCACATTATAGCTATACCATCCAAATGTAGGGAGGCTACCTGCACCTTCTAATGAGCAGGTACCTCATCCAAAGAAGAAAAAATGCTCAACCTTATAGAGCCAAGACCTAAAATCAGTCTCATTCAATCAAGGAAATTCGATCTTAGACAATCTAGTAAGTGGTTGATAGGTGTGCGGGTGTGTGAGGTTGAAGTTGTGGGGGCAAAAACAGAGTTATTCAGGGGCGAAATATTGACAGCATAAGCAGCAGTGGGTATGAAAGATTTGGGCAATGGTGGTAGGGGGGTAGCTAGGAATAAGTTGATTGAGTTGTAACTGTAGAATAGGGGGTGGATTGTAGTTTAGGGGCGCAGAGGGATATGCCATGGATTGATTAAACTCCTGAGGCCTCGAAGGGGTTATGTTTCGAGTAGTCACTACTGAAGAAGAAATGTTACCTCTGTTCTGAATTTCCTGAGAAGATGAATTAGTTGGAGTGGTCGCCGCTGGTGATAGGCCTGCATACAGCATCGGATTACCTGAATGGGTGTAAATTTCACTACCGACTGCTCTTTATCCACGTTTCTACCGCGATCTACTTGACGGATATAATCAACATAGGTTTTTAGCTCTTTATACAATTTCTCATGATGTGCTTCCATCAGATCCTGGCATTTGTTGAAACAGAACCGTACGAACATCACCAAACTCTGAGATAATCAACCCATAGAGCAAGACGAAGGCTCTGATACCACTGGTATAGATCCTGAGCTAGGATCTGGATACAACTTCACAAAGTAGGAACAACAAAGAGAATTCAAGATGACTAAAGAAATAAACTGAGTAAAAGGAAAATAATTCTCCATTCCTAAGATCCCTAATGCTATTACATGTGAAATATATAAAGGGAAAAAGAAGCACAACATGTGGAAAGCTGTGCTGACATCAGTTGTAACTAACTCATGTTGGAACTGATTGTGCCCTAAGTAAATACTCACAGGTCACTCTTGTAGTTAAGTAAACTTCCCATCCCAAAATGTATAAGGACCAAATAGCAATTTGTTTAACTAACTCCTAACTATTATTATTCCCTGTACTAACTCCTCAGCTCTTAGTACAAGCATTTCCAGCAAGTTCGTATCAGATAGATAATGGCCCGACCCTTTATATATCCTTCTCTACTTAAACACCAAGCTTTGGTCTGCGGCAATGTTTAGAACTGTTGACACACAATTTTGTCCCGGATGTGTTAATTAAAGTCTAATTATTCTAAATTAAAATTAATATTGAATATTCAAAAGTAATTAATTTAAATTCAAAGTGAAAAGGGCTAAAATTATAAAGCTTAGCCTAATTTCTATCCTACCCATGCAACCCCTCCATTTCCTAACCTATCCTAAAATGGGGCTAAATTTGCTCCTAACCTAACAATCCAGCCTATTTCTGTAAATCCTATATAAAACCTATATACATTACATACACCCATTTTCCCTCCTACCCGACCCACTTCTCCCCTTCCCCAATTCGATTCGAAACCCTAGCCCAATCCGCCATACCCAATTTCAACCCTTCCCCCCAAATTTTGACACAAACAGCCAAAACCTAGTGGTCCCCCACCCATTTACCCTCTCTCCTCAGTCATAATTTAGCACGAGACTTGAATCTCGTTCGTCCGTTTAGTTGTCAAATGGTTGAGATCTTGCCAGCACCTCATTTGCCTAGAAGGATCTAGAGAAAGTGAGGTATTTGGATAAAACTCAGTGAAGAAAAGGGGGTTTTTGGGAATTTTACCCAATTTTTCCCATTTTCATTGTTGATTGCTTTCCAAAATCTCGGTACGAATTCAAATTCCATTAACCATTCAGAGCCGTTTGGAGGTTAATTTATCTCGGTACGAATTCAAATTCCCTTATCCATTCAGAGCCGTTTGGAGGTTAGTTTAGGGATTTCTTTCAAAAGGGTCCGAACCCTAGCAGCGACTATATAAAGGTATGTTTTATCATTTTTTAGGGTCCACTTTTCTAGTTGGGGGGCAGCAGCAGAGATATATTGAAAACAAACAACAGCATTGAGGAAAAAAGCATTTCCTTCCAGTTTTAAAAGAGATACATAGTTTTACTAGTTGGTTCTTGGCATTTGTTTTCTGTTCTCGCTTTCATTATTTTAGTCGAGTCACTTCATCGTTGATGGTGAGGTGAGTTCAGGTGTAGTGAGTTGTGGAGTGTGTGTGGGTGAGGTTCAGCGTGTGTGTTTATGAGTGGAAAAGGTTTAGCAAGTTTCAGGGTGAGATTTTGAAAGATGCAGGGGTCAAGGTTCATGAATCCTGGTGTGTGTGTATCTGTTATTGTCTTAGTGCAGGTTCAGGAAGGTGAGAGAGGCTGCTTAGGCTTTAGGGGTTGGTCAGGTTGTGTTCAGAGTGCTAGTGTGTCTGTTTTGTGAGAGAGTTGTTTCTCTGTGAGAGGAGTCATGGAAATTCAGATGTGAGAGTTTCATGGCTTAGTTTCTGAGTTGTTTCAGGTGTATAAGGAGGTCCAAAGAGTGTTTCAAGCAGCAGTAGGGGTTGAATGCTCTTGTTTGTAAGGTGAGGGGCCTGTTCTGGAGGTCCGCAGGGGCTCTGATTATGTCATGGTAGTATCTGGTGGTCTGTGAGGTGAGGGCAGGTGCTGCAATCAGTTCTTATAGTCTGTCAGGGTGATGTAGATAGCTGTCTTGGTGGTTGGTTAGCGAGAGGGAGTCCAAAGGGCCTGTGTGTATGCAGGGTTGGAGATTTCTTCAGGTTATGGGTATGTGTAATAGCAGCTCTAGGTCCATGCGAATTTTCCCTGTTTTCTGTCTGAAATATGCAAAGAAGCCTTGTCAATTCAGCTTAAAAAAGGATTCTCTTCTCCTTAATTCTGCTTCTATTAAGCTCTAAAAGAAGCCAATTAATTTGTTAACTTAAAATGAAGTCTTATCATAGGATCAGTTCCTTCTTCCATCTCATTACTTTCTGAGTTTTGTGAGCATAATTTGCTGTTAACCTGAGAATGTGTTTATGGACTCTGGTAATAGCATGTAGAGGGAAGTTAATCACACATGAAATGCGACCTGACTAGTTATTATCTTAGGGTCTAACTTCAGTATTTGGTTGTGCCCCTGTCCTGTTGAAAATATGTCTAGCAAAACAACTTTTATAAATTTGGTTTAGAGTACTTGTTGATTAAATTCTGCATCCTCAAATCTTAATGCTTAAAGAAGATATCAAATGAGCTTCTTATAATGGTAGGATGGTATCTGAAATGAATCAAATCTTCTTGCCTGGTCTGAATGCTATAAGTTAGTAGTTGAATTTCATAAACTTGTGTGGTAAATATTTGACATATCCTAAATTATGCTCCTGAAATTGTTTGTCAAAGCATTATAGTTGGATGCTAATCTTAATCTCCCTACTTTCCTTGGCATGAAACACTTGGGATCGAGTTGAGTAAGCTCAAATTGGGATGGATATTTACATTGGAGTTGCTCGGATCCGCACTGCATTTCGGGCTTAGGTTCCCTGAAAGAAATGAAAAATTATAAAACTCAAGGCTCATGATTGAGTTTGCTATATTCGGGTTCTACCTTCTAAACTCCTTCTTTCCCGCCCCCTTTGGAAAAGCATATCTTAGGATCCCGTAAATCTGACTAGGACCTTGAATGATTAGAAGCTTGATAGGATAGCCACTTTATCAAATTGTTATCTTATGGCATGTTTAGGATTGATTATACAATTGCTTATCCCATCTCTCTGGGACTCGCCAATCAGTTTAAGATAATAGGAATCTTTGATTAACTATCGAGTGCAAAAGAATCAAAATTAAAATTGTATTCATTTATTCATTATTTATATTTAAGTTAATTATTTATCCACCTATTATATATTTACTCATTAATTAAATTATTTAAGTGGTCTTTATTTATAAATAAACTAAATTAAGTAATTCATTCATTTATTTAATTATAATTATTTATTTATTCACTTATTATTTTTTTAATTAATTATTATTCATTTTTTCTTTCTTTCCTCATTTAATTGAATTCATATAAATATTTATCTATTAAATTAAGTTATTATCTATTCATTATTTATCTGTCCAACCAATTAATTAATCAATCATAATTATTTATCTAATCATTTATTTTATTTACTTAATTTTATTTAGCCTTTATTTATTTAATTAATTAAGCGATCAACTATTATCTCATTATCCATTCAATTAATCTTAAGTTTTGTTGTTTATTTATCTAAGTATTGGCATAATCAAATCTTATCTTATTTATATTATATTAATCATTATCTATTTATCTCTATTTAAGATTTATCCTAAATTAATTATCTTTAAGTAAAATTCGTGAAGATCGCCAGATTAACCGCATTTAGCGGATTTTCGAAAGTGCTCCCGCTAGGGACCTTCTTTCAAATTTAATAGAACCACTTACCTAAGAATCTCTGATTTTAATAATTTCCTTTTAAATAAGGAATAAAATTGCACTCATTAGTTAACCTTAGGTTCCTAATAATGCTTAAATTAGGTGGCGACTCCAAAGAAAGCCCTTTGGAGTCCCATTTTGTTGAAATCAAATCTCGATGCATACTTGTGTGCATTTTTTGGGAGGGTTCAACAGCGTGGCGACTCCGCTGGGGATAGCAAATGGTTCTAACCAAAATATTTTCACGAATTTGCTTTATTTATATTGATTTGTTGATTGTATGCCGATACTAGTATGCATAGCTCAACTATTTGTCTGTTTAAATGCCTAAACTAGTATGCGTAGCTTAATTGATTGATTTGATTGTATGTCGATACTAGTATGCGTAGAATTGATTGTTGTGAATGAATGTATTGAAGCATGTTTTTATTTGTGCATAGTCCGCATTCCGTTCATATTTCCTCCCTCATGGAGCCTGTTAATTCTCTTTCATCTTCTCGATTTCATCACGGGGGCCCGCTTGACGGGCAATTATATAGGAAGGACATTGTCCTTCCTAACTCTTTGAATTTCTTTCGTGTCACCAAAGTTAGTTGGGGTATGGTTTGCCTGGTTTGTCATGGCCGGTTTTACTGGTTTATGAGGTCAGGTTTATCCCGTATAGGTTGAATCAGCCTCAACCGTTAGCCCACTCTTAGAAAGAGATTAGGTCATGCATGCATTACACCTTTGTTTGGACCCGGTCCTTGGCACCGTTTCCAGTAATTAAGAAACCGTCTTTTGTTGACGGGTACTTGTAACCCAACGATGTTTCATTTTATTCAGTATGTGGTGGCCATAGACGGATCCATTCCGGTTTGACAAATTTGGGAGTTTATCTCACGGTTCCTTTTGTTTGAAGGGAGATAGCCGTTTGTTCAATAAGGTAATATTCACAGTTGTTTGCCAATGCGTTCAATATAGTTGAAATTTAGCAGTTGACAGATCTGATCCGGCAAGGAGCAAACAATTATTGTTTTAGTCTTTTGGGACTGAGTTATTGTATTTTATTATTTATTTTGTTTTCAAAAATAGTGTATTACCACGTTGTAGTGGTTTATTATCGGATTTCTGTTCAAGGCATTGTATTATTGGAGACACTTTTAATAAAAAACGGGCTTTTAAATTTTTATTATTTATTGTACCGTTATCTCCCAAATTTACTTTGGCAACGGTTTGGATCAATCTATTACCACCGCATTGTTTTGCTACTTGACGATTAGGCTTACCTCTGGCACAAAGAGGCACCTTACAGGGTAGGACGCGTTTGCATATTTATTTACGCTTAATTACTTGTGGTTGCCACATGTCAAATTATCTGTCCAATATGCGATTACTTGCTAAATATGTGCTGCTTGCCCGAAATTTGTTGGCATTGATTGCGCTGTGATTGAATTTGTTCGGCGGTATGGTAAGCTTAACGTTATGTTACTTCAACCTTTCTTCTGTAAAAGTTAGCCGCTTTATGAAGATATTTTTTCACCTATCATTTGAATTCATGCATACCTTTATTTAAAATGCCTTTCAAATGTTATTTTGTTTATCTTAACCCCAGTCTTGTCATTTTGCAAAATATTGTTTAGCGTCATATTTTAAAGTATTCGCAAGTATGTTTTCCTTTTGAAAATAATTTCAGAGTTAAACAAGCGTTTCCGCGTCTGGTTTGCTTTAACAAAATAAATGTCTTGCTCTAAATTTTGGGTCTTTTTAGTACGGTCTCAATTTCTCCATTTTGGAATAAGTTGACCCATCAGTTTCATCTTTAATAAATTTTTATTAAATTCGGTATGCGTTGCTAAAGGGTTAATTATTTGAACATCAAGATCAGGACCTATGGCTCGTCAAATTGCTGTGATATATTGACTTGACTGGAAATGATGGATCTCACCACGACAAGGTTAACAAGCTTGAAGCAACCGTAGCAAATTTGGAAAAGAGACTTGATAGCCTTACTCAATTGGTTGTCGCGCTCATGAATGCTCGCAACCCAGTGCGTAATGTGCCAAGCCCGGGACCAAGTGCTCCTGTTGCTCCTATTTATACTGTTGCACCTCCTACAATACAAGTAGCTCCAGCATTTGAGTGTGATGCTCAACAGTTCCCTAATTTGCATGCATTCCTGTTGGAAAAGGAATTTGATGGCTTCTCATAAAAAACAAGCAATGAGAAAAGCAACGAGGAAGGGCTTCCCAATGCTAAAGAGAACAATGCCACAATAGCAGGTGGGAAGGCTCTACTATCTCAAGCAGGCTTAGGTGAAGTAGAAAAGGAAAATGTGTTTCTTGACGTGGTTGATCCACCATTGTATGATGGGATAGGAGATCCTCATGATCATTTGAAAGCATTCGCTGATTGGGTGGCAATATTTGGAAAAGCAGTGGAATCAAGTTGAGGCTATTTGTTAAGACGCTCGTGGGGCCGGCTTTAACGTGGTTGCAATACAGGATCTTTGAAAGCGATTCACATGGGATGACTTAGCTCGTAACTTTGTCAAGCAGTACGAACTCCCAAACCTGACCTTTGCAAGGCGCAATCCACTGAAAAGAAAATCTGTAGAGATTCAAGAAGAGTCGGCTGTAATAATTTCTTACAAGAGAAAATGTGAATTGGTTGAGGCACAGTCCAAAGATAAAGGAAAAGCTGTTATGCCAAGTTCTTTGCCAGCCATAGCGGTGAGACCTAATGCAGTCTAGCAAACAGTTGTCAATCCAAGTTTTCAATCAAGCCTCACCAAGAGATCCGCTTTTGCATTCACACCGATACCAGGATCTTATGCAAAACTGTTTGAACGGCTTATGGGGACCGATTTGGTACAACCTATAGCATCAAAGCCGTATGAACCACGCAAGCCTGAAAATTTGAGGAAATTTTGTGCTTACCATTCAGAGATGTAGGGGCATAGTATTGAAGAATGCACTTTATTTAAGAAGAAAAAGGAAAGTTTGATTAACTCTGGCCAGGTCAAAATTCTAGCTACAAACGGCATTGGCGAACCTTTTGTCGCAATCCTTCCATATGCAAAGGGATATCCCTCGAAGAATGGCATTTAGACCCCCAATCAATTTCCAGAAAAGTAATAGAGTGGCAGAAGCAGAAGTTAGTTTATTTGCATTATTAGGGAGTAACTATTGTAATTTCCTTTTGTTAGTTTTGTTGAAAGAAAAGAAAAGAAAAAATATCGAATTATGAATGTTTGACTCTATTTCTATGTAAGCAAACTACGGTAACCGGTTTCCAAGGCGGGAAGCGTAGGCAACTCATATCGAGTTTCGGTTACACCAGCATTTGGAAAATCTCTTCTATGTAAGCAGAACTACGCACAGTCTGATTCCCAAAGAGGGATACATAGGCTCCTCCATCGGGCTCGACCCTTTAGTATTTAAATTTTAATTTTCTCAAAGATAGAAACTGGGGCAAATTTTGCAAAGCAAGTAGAAGACGTGAGAGATTGCAACTGGGGCAGCTTTTACAAAACCATATGAAGTGTTGAAAGTCATAACTGGGGCAGTTTTGCAAAGCAAGTTGAGATGTTGAAGTCATAACTGGGGCAAAATTGTGCAAAGGCAAATTGAAGACATTGATATTGATTTCACAGCTATCAGAAGCGGTTTTCTATGAATTGGTGCAGATTGTTGTTTTGCAAGGAAGAATCGATAGTCGAGCAATGTTCAAAATAAGCCGACCATTTAGCAATTTGCGCCAAATGGTCTAGCACGCATACTGATTTAGTAAAACTTTCAGATTTTTTTCTCAACTTGCATCTTAGAAATCAAATTTTGTCGGTCATTAAGTTTAGCACTCTCAAATATTTTACCTCTTTGTTGAGTCGGGAATTTGTTCCCGTCCATTCGGCCTAATGGCCTATTTTACACTTGAAATTTTATGCATGCATTATCATTTTACGTATTAACTTGCTTTTGTTAAATGTGTAGAATTCCTTTGTTAAAGATTGGCTAGCATTGAACACTGAAATGGCTGAGAATCTGCATCAAGGACAAAACAACATGTCAAAGAAGCTTCAGCCAACTAGTTCTAGTATGGGTATCTTGCAAGCACAGAATGATGATGTTGAAGAACATGTGGTCCAAAGGAATAGGATTATCAGCTTTGTCAACACTAGCAAACCTTTGCCAAATACAAGCTTTACCTCCAATCCACCTTACTTAACAATGCCTAATTACCCAATGCCTATACATACTATATATCCACAAATCCCACAAGAATATATTTCCAATCCAAATGCTTGGCCAGCTGCAACTTTATACCAACCCCCTTTTATCACTATGCCTGCTGTGGGGAGTCAATCGAATCAATTGATAATGCGTTCACCAGGATTGCCTGAGAAAGAAGTTGAGACAACTTATCCTCACAATATAGATGAAAAGATTGTGAGAAAGATCATGGGAAAAGAACTGCGCTCAAGAAATATTCAGAGTTTATGCTATGAAGACTTATGCATTCACCCTGACATTGAGCCTCCAAGTGGGTATAAGATACCAAAATTTAACACTTTCAATGGAAAAGGGGACCCCATGCACATCTGAATGATTATTGCAGCAGATTAATTGGAATTGGAAAGGATGAAGCTTTACGTATGAGATTATTTATTCAGAGTTTATTAGGAATGACACTTGCATAGTACACTAAGCAGGATTTTACCAAATGGCACACATGAGAAGACATGGCTCGAGACTTTGTGGAACAATACAAGTTCAACATAGTAAGAGATCCTTATCTAATTGATATGCGTAAAATCAGGAAGATGCCGCATGAGTCTGTTGCAGAATTTGCTGCGAGATGGAGGCTAGAGGCTTCTAAGATGCATCCTCCATTGCATAAAGATGAGCTGATAGCGACTTTCATCGACCTTCAAGAAGGCCTATTTTATGAAAAGCTACTTTTTTCCAATTTAAAGGATTTTCCTAGTTTAATCCGGTATGCAAAGACTTTGGAAGAAAAATTTCAAACTGGAAGGTTAATTGACTATGACACGTGCCAGTTTTCAATTGTTCTGATGCACTTGAAAATATTCAAGACTCTCAGCCCACGCACGTGCACTATAATCATGATATGCATAATTCAAGTCGTCGGCAGCGATCTTATCAGGCACCACCTGGTCATCAAAGCACGAAGAAGCTAAGACCTCGTACTTTCACTCCTCTATATGAATCATTGTCAGGCATATTTGAGAGATTAAAAGTAGAAGGACTATTGCAAGCAAGAAAGGGATGGATCCCAAAAAATCTGCCTTAAGGATTTGATTTATCAAAGAGGTGTGCATATCACTCAAATATTCAAGGCCATGACACAGAAAAATGCTTGGCACTTAAGTACAAAATCCAGAATATGACTGAAAAGGGCAAGATAAGTCTGAAGCAAGGGAAAACAAGCAATTATGATCTTCCAGCAGCAAATGCAATTATCGTCAGAGGTGATTCATCAAAATTGGCACCAAGGCATTTGAAAAGGAAGCGTGAAGCTTAGCAAGAAGATCAAATGATAGCACTTTGTTTGTTCAAATGACATTATTGCCCGACTATCTTATGTTTTCCTACTGTTTTGAAGTTTTATGTAATGAACTATCTTGTACCCTTTATTGGGTTTTTAATCCCGAAATCAATGAAAATCCATTTTTCCAAATAAGCCAAGCCAAATCAATTTTAGATGATATCTTTTGTACAAAAGAAGGATTTCAAGAACATCAGACTTTCGCAGCAACAATACATTTGATTCCATACAAGAAGATGCTGATTTGTAGCCGCATTAGGTGTTCGATCAAGCCAGCCACTATTTGTTCAAAAACTAACAGCTTTTCTTTGAAAACAGGGGCAAATTCGTTTTGGTGCTAATGCAAAGTTCAGCATATAGACAGAAGGAGCAAAACAAAATGTTGAGGCTTTTGGGCCCATCTTTCAGAACTCACGATTTTTCTTTGGATGCAGGAATTCCAAAAGCAGTAGAATGAGGAGAACTAGCAACCATCAAATCTCAAAGATTATTCGCATTGCCGCATATGCAGAGCAAATCTTTTTATTTTTTTTCCATTATAGCCTTTGCTTTATTATTCACTCGTTTTCCAACGCATTTACTCTAAATTTTCTAGGAATTGAACATTGGTTTCAATATGGACCAAAGATAGCATTCAACGCTTTGCAGCTCTATTAATAAAAGCAACACGACTTAGTTTTGCTCATTTATTTTGCATTATCTTAATTAATCCAATTTGCAACTTTATTTTTACAGGTTACTATCAAATGTAGGTTCGTTCGCCTTATAAATGAATGTTTTAGGCTCGTCTTCCTTATAATTGAACATATTAAGCTCGTTCGCCTTATAAATGAACGTCTTAGGCTCGTTCGCCTTATAATTGAACGCTTTGGGCTCATTTGCCTTATAATTGAATGTTTTAGACCTGTTTGCCTCATAAATGAATGATCCGGATCCATCAACCCGTAAATCGGATATGCAGATTTACTTCAAGTCGCTTTAGAACATTGGATGCTTCAAGACTGGACGTCTCATTTGCTTTGTCAAGTGATTGGAGCACAATTCAAGATTAAATCGCAAACTGCCACTAGATTATTAAAGCATTTGGCTTTATCAAAGTTTATTGCCGAAAGGCAGCATTTCTATTTCTTATAATTCTTGAAAATGTTAAAATATCAGTTTCATTTGTATTTCGCTTTATGAGAAAACTTACTAAAATTTCATTGTTGTGATTTGCAGATATTGCTAAGTTTGGAGAAATACATGCATTAATGAATTTTGTGTCTTTTGCCTTATCTTATGTTTAGGCTCGTTCACCTTATAATCGAACGTTATAGGCTCGTTCGCCTTACAATTGAACGTTTTAGGCTTGTCCGCCTTATAAATGAACAATTCGGGTTCATCCACCCGTAAAAGGAATATGCAGGTTTTTCCAAGTTGCGCTAGAACGTTGGATGCTTTGGGACCGGACACCTCATTTCTATATCAGTTGAATAGAGCACATTCCGAGATTGCATTGTAGACTACCTCTTCATGATCCAAAGCATTATGCTTTATCATGGTTTATTGCCGAAAGACGACATTTCTATTTCCTATATTCCTTGCAAATTGTTAAGCCTATCAATTTCATTTCTATTTCGCTTTATGGGAACGTTTACTAAAATTCCATTTTGTGATTTGCAGATATTTCTAAGCCTGAAGAAGTACATGCTTTAATGAGTTTTGCGTCTTTTGCTTGCCTTATGGTTTAGGCTCGTTCGCCTTATAATTGAACGTTTTAGGCTCGTTCGCCTTATAATTGAACGTTTTAGGCTCGTTTGCCTTAAATAAACGTTATGTTACCTGCGTAGGTTATAGATTAGCCAAGTCAACTTGAGACATTATGTCTCGTTAGTCGACTTATCTTATAAAAGCCTTGCATTCTGCAATTCGTACTCGCTTTACTTATTGTTTTACTTTACTGTTTCAGAATAATGATCAGCCTAGAGGTTCCCCGGGCGGAGCGCCTCGTCAGTTGATCGAAGGAAGAACTTGTTGATGATATCACAACCTGCATTTACAATTTTATGTTATCACTTTATTTAATTCTTATTCCAATTATCAAAGTCTTATTAGCAGTTGCTCGCTTACTGTTTGTCAAGTTTATTACAGGATTTTAGTAGCACCGCAGCAGCATTTGGAGCATAACATGGAACTCATTCTTAGCAGTGAACTGGGGCAATCATTGATATGAGCTAGATTCGTCAACGAGGATCTGAAGAATCACACTCGAACAAGCAAGTCTTACCTAGTCTTTTATTCCAGATTAGGGGTCAGTTTGAATTCTTTCCTATTCGTGCATCATTTTCTGTCAATCGTACGAGTCTTCGTATCTAAGTGTCATTGAACTACATATGGCCTGATTCTCTTTCAGCCCGAGATATGTAGGCAACTCAGAAACCGGAGTTCGGCCATATCCATAAGCCTCGCCTATGGTCCTTGGAATCGAAGTCCTTGGCTTTATCGTGACAAAATTGGTTTTCCGTCAACTTCTTTACCCTGAAAACTCTTTCATCCTTTTCGGGTAAAGAGGGGCAGCTGTTGACACCCAATTTTTTTCCGGATGTGTTAATTAAAGTCTAATTATTCTAAATTAAAATTAATATTAAATATTCAAAAGTAATTAATTTAAATTCATAGAGAAAAGGGCTGAAATTATAAAGCTTAGCCTAATTTCTATCCTGCCCATGCAACCCCCTCCATTTCCTAACCTATCCTAAAATAGGCCTAAATTTGCTCCTAACCTAACAATCCAGCCTATTTCTGTAAATCCTATATAAAACCTATATACATTACATACACCTATTTTCCATCCTACCCGACCCACTTCTCCCCTTCCCCAATTCGATTCAAAACCCTAGCCCAATCCGCCACACCCAATTTCAACCCTTCCCCCCAAATTTTGATGCAAACAGCCAAAACCCAGTAGTCCCGTGGTCCCCCACCCATTTACCCTCTCTCTTCAGTCATAATTTAGCACGAGACTTGAATCTCGTTCGTCCGTTTAGTTGTCAAATGGTTGAGATCTTGCCAGCACCTCATTTGCCTAGAAGGATCCAGAGAAAGTGAGGTATTTGGATAAAAATCAGTGAAGAAAAGGGGGTTTTTGGGAATTTTACCCAATTTTTCCCATTTTCTTTGTTGATTTCTTTCCAAAATCTCGGTACGAATTCAAATTCCCTTATCCATTCAGAGCCGTTTGGAGGTTAGTTTAGGGATTTCTTTCAAAAGGGTCCGAACCCTAGCAGCAACTATATAAAGGTATGTTTTCTCATTTTTTAGGGTCCACTTTTCTAGTTGGGGGGCAGCAGCAGAGATATATTGAAAAAAACGACAGCATTGAGGAAAAAAGCATTTCCTTCCAGTTTTAAAAAAGATACATAGTTTTACTAGTTGGTTCTTGGCATTTGTTTTCTGTTCTCGCTTTCATTATTTTAGTCGAGTCACTTCATCGTTGATCGAGTCGACAACCTTATTCGACTCACGCATTTCTTCAGTCCTCGCCTCGTTCAATGCGTCACAGCAGGTGAAATTCTTGACCTCTTGCAGCTTCTTTACATGTTATTTGTTAGTTTCTTGTGGTGTTTACTTGAAGAATGAATGTGATTGTAATGATAAAGGAATGGCTTTTAATATTGATATATCGTTGATGTTCAACTTAATGTTGTGATTAGTTAATGAGAGCTCAACTTGTTCTTCATTAAAATGACCTGTAGTAGCTGTAGCTTCTATTTTTTCTGGTTTCTGTTTTTTTTTTTTTTTTGTGAATTTATCCGGAGGTGTATTAGCGTGTTCAAGGATTATGGCAGTGGTTGTTTTTGTTCCCGTAAATGTTCCTGGTTATTTCAGTGGGTGTGTGAGTTTGTGAAGGAGTTGCAGATTGGCTGGTGAGAGGAATAGCAGGGGTAGTGGCCTGGTGGTTTGTAGCTTGTGAGAATGTGTGCGGAGTTGGTTCAGGGGAATAGGTAGCAGCAGGGTTCAGTTTCTATGAGCTCGTGTGTGCAAGGTTCAGGGGAAATTTCTTGAGCTAAGTGCAGCTTAGTTGTCTTGGTTGTATCAGGTAGATAGTAGTAGTCCCTGGTTCTTTGTTTCTGTGAGAGGGTGATGGTGAGGTGAGTTCAGGTGTAGTGAGTTGTGGAGTGTGTGTGGGTGAGGTTCAGCGTGTGTGTTTATGAGTGGAAGAGGTTTAGCAAGTTTCAGGGTGAGATTTTGAAAGATGCAGGGGTCAAGGTTCATGAATCCTGGTGTGTGTGTATCTGTTATTGTCTTAGTGCAGGTTCAGGAAGGTGAGAGAGGCTGCTTAGGCTTTAGGGGTTGGTCAGGTTGTGTTCAGAGTGCTAGTGTGTCTGTTTTGTGAGAGAGTTGTTTCTCTGTGAGAGGAGTCATGGAAATTCAGATGTGAGAGTTTCATGGCTTAGTTTCTGAGTTGTTTCAGGTGTATAAGGAGGTCCAAAGAGTGTTTCAAGCAGCAGTAGGGGTTGAATGCTCTTGTTTGTAAGGTGAGGGGCCTGTTCTGGAGGTCCGCAGGGGCTCTGATTATGTCATGGTAGTATCTGGTGGTCTGTGAGGTGAGGGCAGGTGCTGCAATCAGTTCTTATAGTCTGTCAGGGTGATGTAGATAGCTGTCTTGGTGGTTGGTTAGCGAGAGGGAGTCCAAAGGGCCTGTGTGTATGCAGGGTTGGAGATTTCTTCAGGTTATGGGTATGTGTAATAGCAGCTCTAGGTCCATGCGAATTTTCCCTATTTTCTGTCTGAAATATGCAAAGAAGCCTTGTCAATTCAGCTTAGAAAAGGATTCTCTTCTCCTTAATTCTGCTTCTATTAAGCTCTAAAAGAAGCCAATTAATTTGTTAACTTAAAATGAAGTCTATCATAGGATCAGTTCCTTCTTCCATCTCATTACTTTCTGAGTTTTGTGAGCATAATTTGCTGTTAACCTGAGAATGTGTTTATGGACTCTGGTAATAGCATGTAGAGGGAAGTTAATCGCACATGAAATGCGACCTGACTAGTTATTATCTTAGGGTCTAACTTCAGTATTTGGTTGTGCCCCTGTCCTGTTGAAAATATGTCTAGCAAAACAACTTTTATAAATTTGGTTTAGAGTACTTGTTGATTAAATTCTGCATCCTCAAATCTTAATGCTTAAAGAAGATATCAAATGAGCTTCTTATAATGGTAGGAGGGTATCTGAAATGAATCAAATCGTCTTGCCTGGTCTGAATGCTATAAGTTAGTAGTTGAATTTCATAAACTTGTGTGGTAAATATTTGACATATCCTAAATTATGCTCCTGAAATTGTTTGTCAAAGCATTATAGTTGGATGCTAATCTTAATCTCCCTACTTTCCTTGGCATGAAACACTTGGGATCGAGTTGAGTAAGCTCAAATTGGGATGGATATTTACATTGGAGTTGCTCGGATCCGCACTGCATTTCGGGCTTAGGTTCCCTGAAAGAAATGAAAAATTATAAAACTCAAGGCTTATGATTGAGTTTGCTATATTCGGGTTCTACCTTCTAAACTCCTTCTTTCCCGCCCCCTTTGGAAAAGCATATCTTAGGATCCCGTAAATCTGACTAGGACCTTGCATGATTAGAAGCTTGATAGGATAGCCACTTTATCAAATTGTTATCTTATGGCATGTCTAGGATTGATTATACAATTGCTTATCCCATTTCTCTGGGACTCGCCAATCAGTTTAAGATAATAGGAATCTTTGATTAACTATCGAGTGCAAAAGAATCAAAATTAAAATTGTATTCATTTATTCATTATTTATATTTAAGTTAATTATTTATCCATCTATTATATATTTACTCATTAATTAAATTATTTAAGTGGTCTTTATTTATAAATAAAGTAAATTAAGTAATTCATTCATTTATTTAATTATAATTATTTATTTATTCACTTATTATTTTTTTAATTAATTATTATTCATTTTTTCTTTCTTTCCTCATTTAATTGAATTCATATAAATATTTATCTATTAAATTAAGTTATTATCTATTCATTATTTATCTGTCCAACCAATTAATTAATCAATCATAATTATTTATCTAATCATTTATTTTATTTACTTAATTTTATTTAGCCTTTATTTATTTAATTAATTAAGCGATCAACTATTATCTCATTATCCATTCAATTAATCTTAAGTTTTGTTGTTTATTTATCTAAGTATTGGCATAATCAAACCTTATCTTATTTATATTATATTAATCATTATCTATTTATCTCTATTTAAGATTTATCCTAAATTAATTATCTTTAAGTAAAATTCGTGAAGATCGCCAGATTAACCGCATTTAGCGGATTTTCGAAAGTGCTCCCGCTAGGGACCTTCTTTCAAATTTAATAGAACCACTTACCTAAGAATCTCTAAGTTTAATAATTTTCTTTTAAATAAGGAATAAAATTGCACTCATTAGTTAACCTTAGGTTCCTAATAATCCTTAAATTAGGTGGCGACTCCAAAGAAAGCCCTTTGGAGTCCCATTTTGTTGAAATCAAATCTCGATGCATACTTGTGTGCATTTTTTGGGAGGGTTCAACAAGAACTATAACGTGCACCTAATTCATAACTCATACATTATATGTTGCACCTCTTACCATTAGACAAAATCGGGGAGGCATTCAGATCTTTATCTTAATTAGTTTTAATGTACATGCATTGTTCATCTAACTTATATAATTATATTATGTCAAGATAGTGAATAAGATTAACAAAGAAGTCAATATGACTTTTGGGACATAAAAACGATTTAATCCCAAAAAATTAATGTAAGATCAAATAACATAAAATTAAAATTAAAATAAGTCTACTAAGCTTTGCTTTATAGAAATAGAACTATGAGGATAACTATTGTCATCTTAGAACAACTCCAATTCAACTGTTCATCTAACTACACCATAAAAAAGTTGAGATAAAATGACATTTAACGTGTTCTTATTGCGAAAATATGAAACATTTTGATATTTAAAAATCTCACAATATAATTCAGAATTCAAAAGACGATAATACTTCTCATTTAGATACTATATATCTCGTGTTTTTCACATGATTGTATGTATATTAACCTACAATGTATATGTACAAATGAAAAATTACATGTTAATAAATATTTGAAGATTATGAAAATAAAAAAGGACTTCAGCCTTTCTTTGAGTTCAACTCTGTAATATAGCCCAAACCTTGATGTAGTATTTAAGCAGAAGAAAATTTGCAATAAAATGTCTGTCTGTTGTAAAACTAATAGTAAAGTAGTGCAAGAACTAGACAAAATATATGGGAGGAGAAGGAAGAACTTGTATTATTCTCAAAGTGTTTCAAGTGTGTCTTCCATAGAGCCAAATGTGCTCTATTTATAGGATACAAAAACATAGGTTACAAATCAACCAAAAGGTTTACAAGAATTAAGTAGTGACTTAATAAGGAATTACTGGTCACTTAGTGGGGAGGAATTAAGTAGGAGAAAGTGGGATAGTAAACCATAGGTTACAATTGAGTAAATAGTGAGTAGTGGTCATCCACACAAATAAATGAATCTATAACACTCCCCCTTGGATGACCATATGGAAGGTAATGTGCCTCGTTAAAACCTTACTAGGAAAAACCCGGTGGGAAAAGCCTAGTGAAGGAAAAAAAGTACACACATCCTGTAATACGCCTTTAGAGCTGCCTCATTAAAAATCTTACAAGTAAAACCCAAGTGGGATAAAACCTTGTTAAGGGAAAAAGAGTGCAGCGCGTACTTTACTCCCCCTGATGAAAACATCATCCAATATCTTGAAGACGACACATTCCAATCTTATAAATTAGCTTCTCAAATGTTAAGATTGGCAATGACTTAGTGGACAAATCCGCCAAACTATCACTGGAGTGAATTCTTCAGCATTAACTTAATCATTCTTTTGAAGATCACGACTGAAAAGGAATCTTGTTGAATATTTGTCTCCTCAGTTGTATCTTCCTTTTAGCTGAACTATCCATGCAATATTTCATATAATATTACCGGGATCCTCGTCTTCAAAGAAATACCACATTGTTGCTGAATATGTTGCGTCCTTGATCTCAGTCATCAATGTTGTCGCATAGCTTCAAGCATGACTATTATCTCCTCATAAATTGAAGATGTAGCAGCAACAATTGATTTTATAAAATGCCACAATATAGATATTCTACCACAACAAATAAATACCAAGTTGATATCGGGCTTTTTGGATCAAGTAGATACCATGTATTCTTCTGATGTCTTCGCATTGAGGAAGAACTGAATCTTACCAATAAGCCTATAAAAAAAGTTATAACCACTGGAGTATATTTGGTAAGATACTTCAACGCACCAATTGCATTAAAATATAATATTTCAATATCAAGAAGCTCGCAAACGCAATTTTTCCACATGTGGCCAGATTGTTTTAATCAGTATAAATATTTATGAAGCTTCATTGAATAGGTTTCCCCGGAACCTTGACATGATTCAAGGATTTTGAATCCTTCAAGGATAAATATATTGTTGCTCAATGAACCATATAAAAGGCTGTTGCAACATTCATATGCATATCAAATCTTTCATGCACTACCAGACATATAACATACCTGAAGGTGATTGCATCCACCAAAAGGAGAATATAGCTCCATATAATCAATGTCAGATCTTTGTGCCTCAAGTCGTACTTTATATTTAACGACTTATTATTATCAATATTTTTGCACATAAATATCTTTGTACACCACTGGCTTTGCACCTTCAGATGTTTGGACTATAGGTCCAAAAACTTCACGTCACTCGAGTGAAGCCAATTTTTGCTTGAATGCGTTTTGCTCTTTTTGGCCAATAATTTCATGTCTGTATTCCTAACAGACTTAAGCTCAAGATCCTCATAATCATATAAATATTGAGCTTTATAATATATGTAAGATATCGTCGACGATAATTTCATATCTCGGTTCCCAATCCGACATAATATATTGAGATCTCTTCACATTCATAAATTTTCAGGTACCTGAACCTCTCCTGATGGTGTTTTATAAAGTGTTATGTCGTGGGCTATTTTAGAGCCCGCCTCCTTATTTGACCATCATAATCATTTGCTCCTTTCCTTTTTCAAGGATTTATCTTTGGAACCGAATGGTCTACCACGCTTCAGGCGTGCCTTAGGCTCATTGACATAAATAGATTGTCTCACCAGGATATCAGGAGCATTAGCAGTTGGAATATAATATTTTTCTTTGAGTCAATAATTCATCTGGCAGTGACTTGCATTATCTTTATATGAGAATTATAATCAAATGATAATTTAATTTATTTATTCCTCAGCTGCATTAATTTCCCCCCATAATGTTAGCCAAACTAACATTCGTTCCCAACCTTATATGGGATCCATCTTTGTGTGTTGCAGTGGAGCATTTGATAATATACCGCACATTAAAATTATTAGATGGAAAATTTTTGGTTCCTGACCCTGAGCCAATTATGAGGGGGAATTCATTTTGTGGCATGTCGTGCACAAGTGCTGCTTTATGGATATATCATACCTCATACCTGATTTAGGTAGCATTGTTCTCATATGCATGGTTTAGCAATTGGAGGCTTTCAATATATGAATATGCTAAACTTGCTTGCCAACATTATTAAGATAACTTGTCTTGATTGCATAATCTGGAAATATGCTCATAATAAGATTTATTTGAGCAAATACTTAACCTCGCAAGTACCATTGGGGGTTTGTAATAAAACGTACATGTGACCTTATCATAGATGCATCAATTATATAACAATTATATGGTCCACATGGCAGGTGAACGGGCCCATATTCACCTTTTATACATTCCAGAAGTGCGGGGATCCTAATCTCAAATTTAGTTGGTCGAATAATTTATTTATCTTGAGAACAAACAACACAAAAAAGAATTCTTGAAGAATCCTGATTCTTCAGTATATACCCATGCGAATTCTTATTTATATACTTTGTACATCATATTTGAACCGGGATGGTCAAATCGGTCATGCCAACTTATAAATTTATTCACCTAGTAAACTAGAAGTTTACTACAGCATGGGTATTGTAACAATAAACTAAAAGTTTATTGTGGCATGCACATATAATTTTACCACACTTATATTTTGAGTAGTACATACTCGAGGAAGAGGCGGGGAGCTTTTCAAGCACATATATCTCTCCCAATATTCTTGTAGTAATATAAAGATATTCATATCTTTCCATCAAATTTAGTCTCTTAGCCTTTTTTGGCAAATGTATTTGAAACTTAACAAGTTTCTTTCGAGACATACTACAATAAATATTTCATCAATCTCATTCCTCCAGGTAGTAATATTTCGGCTCTTCCGGAGCACTCAGATAGCTTTGTACTATCATATATTTTACTACACCAACCATATGGTGAATATCTCATTTCAAGGAGAAAATCATATTATTTTTCTCATGGTAAAATCATTATAGGCAAGATCAATTTCTTGCTTTACTTGCTCTTATGTAATTCATAATAATACATAATTATAGCGTACATTCTGTACGAGAGCAATGACCACTTAAGCCACAATAAATAATAAAATTATTATAGTCGAACCTTTTCTAGAGGTGAGTTGTGGTACTTTATCAACCACGCATGGGCACGTCCATATTCATCTTTCTCGAACCTCTTCTAGAGGTGAATTTTGATATTTTATCATATATTGCCACATTCACTTCGGTGAATGGGTCTACATTCATAATTTTTTTTTAATGAATTGTCTCATTCACTGCAAGGAATGGACCATAATCATCTGGACTTGCCTCATGCTCATATGATATATTGAAGGCATTATTATATTTACCATTTGAACGGTTACTTTTTGAGAACTCTTATTGTTCTCTTATTTATTTCACAATGGTAACTATTTTTTCATCCCTTGCCACGTCCACGTCCATGGTCTCTATCATGGTAATTATTTTATCGTCTTTTAGACATAAAATTATTTGTTTTCTTTCAGACATAAAATATTGTGTCTTCTTTCAGACATAAAATATTGTGTCTTCTTTCAGATATAAAAATATTTTGCTTTCTTTCAGGCATATCCTTCTTTCAGGCATATTATGTATTGCTACTACATTCACATCTGAGAATGGAGCATTATGTTGTACTCCCACATTCACCTTATGGAATGGAGCTTGTCTTTCTCCCACATTCATCTTAGGGAATGGAGCATATATTGCTCCCACATTCACCTCTATGAATGGAGCCTATTTAGTGGACGGGCTTCATGATTTTTATCAAAAATACTTTATTTTTTTGATAATACTTTAGTTTGCCTCAATCATTATTATGCCATCAATATCTTACTATTGCAAAAGTGTGTTAGGCCGTAATGCGTTGGGAGTTGAATATGATGTCTTACCCTTAATCAATGGCATAATCGGCCAAAGTGTGTACATATGATGCGATTTGAAGTACAATACTCAAAGGTACTCATGCTTCGTGTAATTGAAACATAGTACTATAATCATGTATCAATGATATAACACTAATATATCGGGTGAAGATCACAAAAAAAATAAGCATTATTTCTTCGGTCTCCACTTACTAAGAGTATAAAAATTTATACCCAACTATAAATCAAAGAAGCATTCTTTAAAAGTTACCATATTTGTTCATTCCATATATCCATGTGAGAGTAAAATATTAACCATACTACATAATCCATGTTTGCTCTCACAAGCAGTTTACCTTGAAACATGAGTGGAACTGATCTACAATATCATGTTGCTAGGCCATGCACCCTTAAATTGCTGTCAAATGATAGCTACAAAATCAACCAAACAATGGAAGAATAGACAAAAGTTGTAGTCAGTGAAAGGTTTCTACAATTTAAAGTGGTATAAAACAAAATAAAAATAGGTACTATTAATTTTGAGATTAACAAAAACCATAATATTAATAGAAACAAAAAAAACTTATCTTGTATTAGCAACCAGAACGTTGGCTTCTATCAATTGTATCTGAATTTGCTTTTCATTTCTTCTAAATCGTGTAATAAAATAGAGACTCGTGCTGATAACGTGTTGTAAAACTAATAGTAAAGTAGTGCAAGAACAAGACAAAATATATGAGAGGAGAAGGAAGAACTTGTATTATTCTCAAAGTGTTTCAAGTGTGTCTTCCATAGAGCCAAATATGCTCTATTTATAGGATACAAATACATATGTTACAAATCAACCCAAAGGTTTACAAGAATTAAGTAGTAACTTAATAAGGAATTAGTGATCACTTAGTGGGGAGGAATTAAGTAGGAGAAAGTGGATAGTAAACTATATATTACAATTGAGTAAATAGTGAGTAGTGGTCATCCACACAAATAAATGAATTTATAACACTGTCATCATTATTCAGCTATATTTGTAGAAAAATAAGAAAACACCCGATCACTTTAAAGAATAAAATCCGAAGAGAAAAAGCTATGGAACAATATCGACAAGGAACAGGAGATGTGGCAAAAATCCAAAGATAATACTTAATTAAAATTTAACTTCTTTAAAAAAGTCTAGCAGGATAGAAATTTTCGCCAAAATCTAGAAATACGACAAATTTATAAAGCTTACCTTTGAGAATGTCATTGTAACTTTATATATATAAAGCTTACCTTTTAGAATGTCTTTGTGACTTTCTATTGTTTTCAAAAGCTGCATGGTAAACTTGCTTCTTTTCACCAAAAAAGCTTTAAAGCATTATTTTCATTCATAAAGTATTAAAGCCGTTCATGAATAAATTAACTGAAGAAACAAACAATTAATATCCAAAGCAACACCTTCCTTCCATACATATTGAAGTTTTAACTTCAAAAAATGTGTTGAACTTCGGTCAACGATCTGCGATAATCCGTCGCCAAGGACTGAGTGCAGTTGTTGAGGTCTCATCAAGGTATTAGACAATACAAAAATTGAACCTAATATCTGACAAATTAGTCTTCTTACTTCAACTTTTAGTCCTAATGTGCATAATGTGAAATTTTATATCAAATTTCTTATCACTCATCCTTTACCCATTTTAGAAGGTAAATACACAGAGTCGTAATTTTTTTATTGTGCAGCTTGTTATACCTTTCCAGTTTACTTTTGGAATTTTTACACTTTATTCCCATGAAATTTAAAGTATTTATAAGTCATACCCATTAAAAATTACATTACCCATAAAATTGAAAGTATTTACCAACATACCCATTTACTATTGTATACCTTTGTTATGCCTTATAGGTGTATACCTTTAAGGTATACTGCATAAATTATGGTATACAAGTCTGGAGGGCTATTTATTACTGTATACATTTGTTATGCCTTATATGTGTATACCTTTATGGTATACTGCATAAATTATGACATACAATTCTGGATTAATAGAGTGGGTAAATAGTTTAATGGGTAAGTCGGGTAATACTTAAAAGTAGTGGATAGTGACTGTAATTATTTTAGGTTTTGTGGGTATTTTTGTAAGTGTCTCTTTAGTTTTAGCTATTTTTATACAAGAAGACAAGAAATACACAAAAATACGCATATTAGCCTTTATTTTCAATTCTTTAAGATTTTGTATACATCATGTGTTTTGCCTTAAAATATGATATGGATATGCTAAGAACGTTGTATCAATATTATTGCATGTTTTGTGCACTTTTATACATAAGTTTATACAGTGACGGGGAGTGAAAGCTTTAGTTTTTTTTTAATTCTGAGGGAGAGCCTAAATTTTAAAAAATAGGAGTTGTAAGTTCACCCACAAGGGGCTCTAATAGTAATTGCAGGCCAAAAGTGGCTTATTCTGCAGTTCCCTTGGGGCGCAAGCTACCGACTCAAGTATCCTTTATTTATCCTAATACTAATACTAATACTAATAGGTAAAGGAATTAATTAATGATAGGTTACATAATTATATAGTAAATATTATCATTTATTCAAAGGCAAAAAGACAGTGGACAGTAAATTGTGTATGAGTGTCGCGATGATTATTTGTTAAAGTTTATTCGAAATTTTCCTCTTCATCTTCATACTTACATGGTAAGCTTTTCTTTTTTCTATTCAATTCTCAAATTTTTTGTTTTATTGTGCTTTTGCTTTTCAGAGTGATATTTTTTTTTTTGATAGGCGCCGGCAGCATTAGATGTAAAAGAATTATCTGCTGAAGAATCCGAAAAGAAAAAGAAAAAGGAACAAAAGGTTTTGACTGTTGGTTTGATGAATGATAACTGTTGCAATTTCGTTTGTTATGTTTATGTTATGTCGAGTTTAAGTTGTTTATTTAGTATCAACTCAATTACAATATACTACTCCCTCCGTTCCAAAATGATTGTCACAGTTCGGATTTCGAGAGTCAAACGAGTTTAGCTTTGACCTTAATATTTTTATATGTCTTTTAAATATTTTGAATTTATTAATTATTGTGACTTATAGTACTTTTTATGTAGTAGTTTCTAAATATATAAAC
Organism: Petunia secreta; assembly: GCA_029990175.1. Lineage (NCBI taxonomy): Eukaryota > Viridiplantae > Streptophyta > Magnoliopsida > Solanales > Solanaceae > Petunia > Petunia secreta. Next base: position 637,076 of record JARKIP010000175.1, on the reverse strand, counting down.
ATCGTTACAAAAAACTTAAAGATTACTATATGTTTAAATTCACGGTTAAAATGAACTCGTTTGACTCTCGAAATCCGAACTGTGACAATCATTTTGGAACAGGGAGTACTATTTTACCATATGATACTCCATTATCGAAGATCTTTCCATTTTCTCGAATTAAACTCAGTGGTTTATTGGTTGGCAGGCGAGAGAGAAAGAGCTGAAAAAACTCAAGGCTGCGCAGAAGGCAGAGGCCGCAAAACAGGTAAAACTAATTTTGGCTAAATGCCTGGTTTGGTGGAATGGACATTTCGCTATATACAAGTTCAGCAAATTCTTCAGTTATCAAGATGTTTTTCCAAGCTTCTCTGACATGCTTCCTTTCCGTTAAGGCACAAGCGACCCCCAGTGTGTCAAAGACTGCTAAGAAGAAGAGCCCTAAAAGGTACACTGGAGAGGAGGATTATGTTGATCAAGAAACACCTCTTGGGGAAAAGAAGAAGCTCTCCCGTCAAATGGCAAAGACTTATAATCCCCGTTCTGTTGAGAAAGCGTGAGTTTGAAAATTGCTTTTCACCTTTTACTTTTGATGGTCTCACATTATTATAATACTTCACACTAACCTGAATAGGTGGTATGCATGGTGGGAAAAGTCCAATTTCTTCGTTGCAGACCCAAACAGCTCTAAACCAGCCTTTGTGATTGTAAGTTTTTGTACCTTTTCAGTTCTTAAGCTGTTGTTTTAGTTTAGGACGTTGATGTGAATGAAATATCTATGATATATGAGAATATTTCTACTTTGAGTTTCTATAGAAAAGCACATGTTGATGACTTGCAGGATGGTTATTCTCCATTTATCACTCTAACTTAGTCCATTGGTTTATTTCCTAAAATTGTCACACATGTTGAAGTGCATGGTTGAAACTTGGAGAATTTTTATTTAGATGAATGTTCTTTTTTCTGTCTATAATAGGCTCATGGCTTCAGCTTTCAATCTTGACTGACATTGTAGACAAAATTTTTGCTCAGAAATAATAAGATTTCAAATTATAATGAGCTGTATGCTAATACTACTATTACTTGATGCATCTTATAAAATTTGTTACTTGATAAAAACACTAGTACTTTGATACATCAGCACTCAGAAAAATAATACTTTTTCCTGAAAAAAGATCGGTAGTATTCTGAATTTTGTTTAGTTGATAATTTGGCAGGAAATTAAGTTGAGAGTCTTGCTTGTGGTTAACATGTCTCCATTCTGCTAAGCTGTTTTCCTCTCTATTTAAATGCAGGTCTTGCCACCGCCAAATGTGACGGGTGCGCTTCATATCGGACATGCGCTCACTGCTGCCATCGAGGTACCAAAATTTTACAGACTTTGTATGAGAAGTCATCTGTTTATACGGAATTTAATTGTTACCATCATTTCCAGGATACTATTATTCGTTGGCGGAGAATGTCCGGATACAATACCTTGTGGGTTCCAGGGATGGATCATGCTGGGATCGCAACACAGGTTGTGTTTCAATGTATCTGTTGTTTTTTTGTCATTCGCACAATAAATGGAACTGAGTCAGATAGGACTTCCATTACTTAGTGTGTTTTATAAGTGAGGGAGAGATCTTTTTATAGATGCACTTATTGGGGAATAAAGGACCTTTATAGATACGTTGTGGAGCTCTTATTTGGATTTTTCATGGGGTGGGCTGAGGGGGACAGTTTGATTTACTCGAACAATTTTCCTAAAATATATACCACTTTGGTTCTTGGAACAACACGAGTTTACAGTTTTAACTTGATATATATTTGCTAGGGATAGGCTGGAGCTGTCATATCCTTATAAGAAAATATAGATTGATTAATTTAATAATATTTTCCTCAAGTTCGAGAAACTAAAAGGTAAAAGAGAGTTACTTAGAGGAGGTTATAGAAATCACATTTATATCTAGAGAATTAGATTCACGGACTAATTGCTTCTAGAAGGTAAAAAAGAAAGGGATAATAATTTAGATCAGTAAAATTTGGTATTCCAACTTCCAAACCTCTACAATGCTTTTCTTGAACGGACTATAATTCATGATTTGCTGTGAGTTAGATCCTGGTACAGCAGGGTGTTGGCTTTTTTGATGTTGCTGATGTTATTGTTGGAGTCAGTCTGCCACGAATTTGTATCTTTTTAACTTATAATAACATTGATTTTCTGTTATTTTCATTTTAAGTATACGTATCCTAAAATTGAGCATTGTGGATGTGGAATCCAGGTTGTCGTGGAGAAGAAGATCATGCGGGAAAGGAATTTGACTAGACATGATATTGGTCGTGAGAAGTTTGTATCTGAAGTGAGTACATACTGTCAATACCTTATTTAATGTCTTGAATGTATTGGTTGAAGTCTTGTCATTGTAAGCTTTTCATTTCCATCAAGTAATCACTTTAATGCATATATATCCTTTCCCCTGGCCCCTCTCTCTTTGTCTGGAACAAGAATACAGAATTTGTTTGTAAGACTGTCAGCGGCTATCAACAGTGGCGAACGCAGAATTTTTTGCAAGCAGTGTCACTTCTAAAAAAAATTTGAAGGTCGAGGGCTCAATCCCTACTTTAAATGATAAACGTTTGAAAATTTTGATAAAAAAAGCTAAATTATGCTACAAGCGGGATTTAAACTGTCACAGTTCTAGACTTTCTAAAGGTGCTTAACCACTAGACCGCTGAGCCATAGTGTTTTAAGCAGTGTCACTTTCTTTATTTGTACTAACTATTATGATTTTTTTTTATATATTTATATACATATACATAGTAAAAAATTTCGGCGAAGCGGTGTCCCGTGACACCCCTTGGCATAGGGTGCCTACGCCCCTGGCTATCAAGATCGCTTTGTTAAATGTTAATAATCGAGAGTCCTCTAAAACTCTCTGCCACAAACTAAAGAATTGAATTACCTTGTGCTGATATCATTTCACTTGATCGGGAACTCCTGTTTACCTTGCAATAGGTATTCCTTCTTATAGATAATACCGAAAAAGCGGAAGACTAAGAAGACTTTAATTTGTCTCGTCCACACCCAGTATTAGTGGTGGACAAGATGCGAGAAATGAGGTTGCGGTGGTTCGGGCATGTGAAAAGAAGCATAGATGCTGCAGTGAGGAGGTGTGAGGGGTTAACAGTGTTAGGTCTTCGGGGAGATATAGGTAGATCGAAGAAGATTTGGGGCGAGGTGATTCGTTAGGGCATGGCTCACCTCAAGATCATCAAGGACATGATGCTAGATAGGAAAACGTGGAGTCGAGGAATAGGGTAGAAGGTTAGATAGTAGTTGTGTGGTTTCTGTCATAGTAGCATCATTGTTCTATATAGTAGCATCATTGTTCTTATATATGGTATTTCTATCTTGTTCTGCGTCTTATCGCTATTGATGTGATTTGTTTACTTTTGTTATTGTAGCTTTTATATCAGTGTTCTCTTTACCATGGTATTTGTATCTTGTTTTTCCTATCATGTTTTCAAAATGCTTTTTAGCCGAGGGTCTATTGGATACAGCCTCTCCACCTTGGTGCACCTTGGTGGGGGAAGTTACTGTTTCTCTGCACCTGTAGTTTTCTTAATTGTAGTTGCTAAGTCGTTTGTAGGTTTGGAATTGGAAGAATGAGTACGGAGGTACTATACTACAACAGTTACGTCGCTTGGGTGCATCACTTGATTGGTCTCGTGAGGTATGAATTGAGATTTTACCTTTCCTTTCTCAGTTTCTCCGTTGGCAAGTCCTGAAGTTGTTTCAGTTATTTACTTGCTTATTTATTGTCCCCTAATGCATGTTCTCTGAAAGCAGTGCTTTACCATGGATGAAAAAAGGTCTAAAGCTGTTATCGAAGCATTTGTTAGGCTTTCAGATGAAGGTCTTATATACAGGTACACAGCTCCTTTTCTTCCTCTCTCTTTGCCTTCTCTCCCTCGTTATGTTCATGTGAGTATCTTCCTGCTGGTGGACAGGAGTACCGATTTTCTTGACTGCACAGCTTTTTCTCGAATCTTCTTGTCTCTATTTTAACTTTTTGTTGTCATCTATCAAGGGCTCCACGTATGGTGCATTGGGATTGTGTCTTGCGTACCGCAATCTCTGATATTGAGGTGAGCCGCATAGCCATGCCGTATCAAGTTTTAGATGGTGTAGCAAATACTTGATCATAACTGTAGAAGCTGCTTGCGTTTTGTAGGTCGATTATGCAGACATCAAAGAGAGGACACTTTTGAATGTTCCTGGCTACGACGAGCCTGTAGAGTTTGGTCTTCTTACATCGTTTGCTTACCCTCTGGAAGGAGGGCTTGGTGAAATTGTTGTGGCTACTACCAGGATTGAAACAATGCTTGGTGATACTGCAATTGCTATACATCCTCAAGATAAAAGATACAGTCACCTTCACGGGAGATTTGCTATTCATCCATTCAATGGAAGAAAGCTTCCAATAGTTTGTGATGAATTTGTAGATATGAACTTTGGTACTGGTGCTGTTAAGGTATTTTAAATCATACTTTTAATGTTGAGATATTTGAAGTGATCACACTATTCATCATTGCTTATGTGCCATTTCTGGAATATCTTTGCAGATCACTCCAGCCCATGACCCTGATGATTTTGAGGTTGGACAGCGTCAGAAACTTGAATTCATTAGTATCTTTACTGATGACGGTAAAATAAACAGCAATGCTGGCCCAGAGTTTGAAGGAATGCCTCGTTTCAAAGCTCGTGTTGCTGTAACTGAAGCTTTAAAGGAAAAGGTATCTTCAGGATGTGCACATATTCTTTTATAAATCTAATGATCTCTGTAGCAGTGTCTCACTATATCTAGATTTCACAGGATGAACATTTTTGTACAAATTCTTCATAATAATGTTGAATAGGACACTACATATCACAGTATTCACATACTAAAAAATGATTGGTTACTGGTTGAATACATTTTTAATATATGAGCATGTCCGTGCAATAGGCATGCATATTTGCAGATTTCTATGCATCTACTCTGATATCTCTTCTGGGACCTTTCATCAGGAAATGAAATAAAAAATGGATTGTGCGCTTGTATTGATGCATGGAAATGTGGTGTATTTTATGAGTTCTTGCGTTGGGTCATGGATGCGAATTACCCGTTTGCATGTTTAAATATTCATGTATATGCCATGCCTGTCCAATATGAGTATGTCAAGATAAATGAAGGATATTGAGACAGAAGAGCCTTAAAGGTTTGGTCCACCTTTTTATCTTCACTTTGAAGCATTGTTCCATGTCCCAAAAAGAGTAGAACAAGTTGTGTAAGTGTGATGGTAATAAGATGAATAAGTATTTACTATCAAGCCTTATCTAAAAGAATTACTTATCCAAATAAGAAAAAAGAAATAGTATTAGACTTGGATATATGCCTACTTTTTTGCTTTATTTTTTTGGGGCAGACGGAACCTTTGTCTTAAGCTGCTCAATACACTGCACTGATATGTCTTAGAGCTTCTTTGCTATTAGAAAATGTTATCTTATAAAAGAGTTACTAATTTCAACTAAAGTACCACCACCAAAAGATAGGCTTTTGATATTTATTTATATTATTGATGGGAAAGAGCCTAATGGGTATACCAAATATAAACATCGTGATAAAGATAGTGTCTGTCACTCCTTCGTGTCTTACTTTCTTTGCCTAGTTTTGAGCGGTGGTTGTAACATGGTCTCCCTCCAACCTGATTTATGTTTTGGGATGTCAAAAAGTTTACCCACTTATACCTTGTAATATTATCCTATGCAACTTTGGATTTTGCAAACTTCATGTAGTCAAAACCATTAACTAATAAATGCAAACTTGATTTGTAACTGTCTCTGCTATCTAACTAAAGTTTGAACTATTATTTTCTTTAAATTTTTGTCATCCCAACCAATATAATACACTTATATTCAACAACTAGTAAATCCATAACTTAAAAATGCGATGGACCGAGTGTTTAATTACTTGGAGTTTGGGTGAAAGACCACATTTATTTTTTTCTTTTTAGATTAGTCAAGTCTAAGTTTGAATTCTCGAGACTTCCGACTTGTGCCTAAGTTTTAACCTAAGAAAGTGTAGGTTACATCTGAGGATTCCTCAAACCTGAAAATTGTGTACATAACATGTGACATAAAGCTATTTATGAGAACTTGAACCAGTCAAAGCTAAAATGCGTTATCTGGGTTGTGTCACAGGGACTCTACAGGGGTGCTAAAAATAATGAGATGCGCCTTGGAATTTGTTCAAGAAGCAATGATGTAGTGGAACCTCTTATAAAGCCCCAGTGGTTTGTCAAATGCGGAAGTATGGCCAAGCAGGCTTTGGATGCTGTGCATGATGCTAATCGCAAAATAGAGATCATTCCAAAGCAATATGCTGCTGAATGGAAGAGGTAATTTTGGATGTGGCCCAAAAGAGATGTTCCTTTATGTATGTTGCAGTGTTTAAATGCCTCATGCTAATTTGTGTCCCCCATGACCATGAACACACAGAGTAGTACATTTTGATGGGTCTAATGACTGAATATGAGATTGGTCTAGTCAATATTGTCTTGTATAACTGTTATCCTGATGGTGCAAATTGATATCCTGTTGCATCTCTTTAGGCATCATTGCATGCAAAACCAGAGTTGTGATCTTTGTTATTGATTTTAAACAAAATCCGATACAGGATGTTTGTACTAAAAGTTTCCAATACTTGTGTGGGTGAACAGATGGCTTGAGAATATTCATGATTGGTGCATATCAAGGCAGCTTTGGTGGGGTCACCGCGTTCCTGCTTGGTATGTCTCACTGCATGATGATAAGCAGATGGAGTTTGGTGTCTATGAAGATCACTGGATTGTTGCTAGAAATGAAGAAGAGGCTAGAGATTTGGCTCGTAGTAGGTTTACCGGGAAGGAGATCGTTGAGATCACTCAAGATCCAGATGTGCTGGATACATGGTTTTCATCTGGTCTTTTTCCGTTATCTGTACTTGGGTGGCCGGATGATACTGCAGATTTAAAAGCATTTTACCCAACCTCAGTGCTTGAAACAGGACATGACATTCTCTTCTTCTGGGTTGCACGTATGGTGATGTTGGGCATGAAGCTGGGAGGTGATGTACCTTTTTCGAAGGTTAGCACACTTCATCCTGCATCATGGAAAGAGTCAGTCTTTGTTATTGAGCTTCATGCTTGAATTGGTTTGATTCTTTGACAACCTACTGTAGAAGTAGATGAAATCTTTTTTACCAAGATAGTTTTCCATAATCCACTCCTCTATGGAGTGCGCAAGATGAAATTTTAAATAAAGTGCTTTTAAAAGTTATGTGAGTACTTCATATGCTGTTATGACACAACCTTTCAGTCGAGGCCACCACAACAAATCTTATTCATTCTAAAACTCTTTGCAGGTATATTTACATCCGATGATCCGTGATGCACATGGCCGTAAGATGTCCAAGTCACTTGGAAATGTTGTTGATCCTCTTGAAGTTATTAATGGAATTACCCTTGATGGTCTTCATAAGAGACTAAAGGAGGGTAACCTGGATGCCAAAGAGGTTGAGAGGGCAAAAGAGGGGCAGGCAAAGGACTTTCCTAGTGGTATTCCTGAGTGTGGTGCAGATGCTCTTCGTTTTGCCCTAGTTTCATACACTGCCCAGGTTTGTTACAGTTGTGCCATAAACTCCGATAAGCTGTTAGTTTTAACTTTCTTTGTAGTTTATTTACGTTCTTCATTTGTCCTTCCAGTCCGACAAAATCAATCTGGATATCCAGAGAGTGGTTGGGTATCGTCAATGGTGTAACAAACTATGGAATGCCGTTAGGTTTGCCATGAGCAAACTGGGTGAAGATTACGCCCCTCCAACAAAGGTAGCTCCTTGTGAAATGCCTTTTAGCTGCCAGTGGATACTGTCAGCACTGAACAAGGCCATAGCAAAAACTCTCTCTTCCCTGGAATCTTATGATTTCTCCGATGCAGCAACTACGGTATATTCGTGGTGGCAGTTTCAGTTATGTGATGTGTTTATAGAAGTAATCAAGCCATACTTTGCTGGTGATAAGCAAGAATTTGCATCTGCAAGAAGATTTGCCCAAGACACCTTGTGGCTTTGTTTGGATAATGGCTTGAGATTACTCCATCCATTTATGCCATTTATCACTGAAGAACTATGGCAGCGTCTTCCTGCTTCTGGGGATTCTGTAAAGAAAGAATCTATAGTGATAAGTGATTATCCATCAACTATAGAGGTATGATCAAAGCAGAAATCTTAAGGTGTAGATAGATTAGCTCTCTTGCTGCATTTTTAATACATTTCCTATAAATAGTCCTTGCATTTAGTATACTGACGTTGTCAGAGTGATTTTTATTTATTTTTTATTTTTTAAATTATGCTAGTTTTGGCATGATAGTGTGAAGTCCTAATGATTACTCTAATAAATTCAAACATTCATTAGCCTTACATAAAAATTTTAGGATCCCATTTCTAAAGAATCAATATATGCATCATATAAATGTATGTTCTTTTTTAATGTAAGTCATAGAGCAACTCGTAAAGTTGCCTCCATGTGTTTTATAGGACACGGGTTCAAGCCGTGGAAACAACTACTGATGCTTGCATCAGGTTAGGTTGCATACATCACACACCTTGGGTTGTGGCCCTTCCTCAGCCCTGTGTGAACGCAGATACTTTGTGCACCGGTTTGCCATGATTGAACTTCTCATATCATGTATTTGAGAAAAGAAAATCATGTTGCCGATTTATTTTGAAAGAATACATAAAATATTAGTTTGATTGAGGTTCTCAAAACAGGTAGCTTTACAAGATGAGTCTAGTAGTAGAAAGCAGGAGTTGATGTAAGCTCCATGCTAGCTGCTACATGATTCTTAGAGTATCTATTGATCATGTTGCTCTATTTCTGTTCAAATTTGCAGGGCTGGGATAATGATAGTGTGGAATCTGAGATGGAAAAGGTGTCGTCCGTTGTGAAAGGACTGAGGTCGAAGAGGGCATTGTTGCCACCGAAGGAGAGATTTGAAAAGTAAACTTTCGGGCATATCGCGTGTCTGCTGTTTGAATTTATGTTTTTTTATAGTATAATTAAAAAGCGTTTCAAATGGCATTTTCTTGTTTCCTTGAGGAATTCTCTTTGATAGAGAAGTTCTTAGGTGTCTAATGGTGTGCTAAGTTCATGTTATAACTGCCCTACGCTCACTATTTTGTTCTCTATAGTAGGGTAGTAAATGAAAAGTTTGTCTTGGATGATAACAATGTGCAACCTTATCTGGTCAAGAATGGTTAAGTACCGAAGTCATATTTCCATGAAAAACCAGTAATGTGGTGGGAAAAGCAGGTTATTATCCTGTTTCATGTATTTAGCATCTATAGAACACGAGGTTGGTCCTTATCAGCTTTGTGATGACTAGAGATTTGAGAACGGTGATTTTGGCGAGAAAAGTAGAAAAACGTAATTGCTGCTTTTAGTGAAAGAGTTAAAAGTAGTTACGGTTTCTATTGGAGTATGAAAAAGTAAAAGGTAAATAATAATGAAGATTGTAAGTGCATTTTCATTAAATAAAAATCAATGCATTAGTTAAGCTTTTCATTCCTAATTGGGTATCAGTCTTAGTCGTTAGTACTATTTCTTCCTCATGTTTAGAGCTGTCATTTAATATGGTTCATGTTGGATGGGGGGATACATTTTGTTATCTTGTACCTCTTTTCTAAGTTCATGAGCTTCTTCTGTCCCTCCCCCCTCTCTTTCACTGTTCTCTTTGCTTCCTCTAACAATTGTTCAGGAGATGCTTAGATATCTCGTGTATAAGAAACTGAAATATGCTAAATTCGACTACATTTATAGTTTATAGCACTTGAATGCGAGATATAAACTGTGTGACTAGTGTGCTATAATCTGTTTGATTGCAACAAATGATTGATGTTAATAGGCTTTCTTTTATGGCTTGATGTGATGGTTTGGCTCGAGGAAGTTTATTTTCTCTTTCATGGTTTGATTGCAACTGCTTAAGTTGTTGAACTAATGGAAGTTGTCTTAATGTCTGTAGGCGAGAAGCATTTGTGCTTTGCCGAGCAAATGACACCGCGGAGATCATAAAAAGCCGAGAATTGGAGATTTGCACTCTAGGAATGTTGTCATCATTGAAGGTATCTTTTTCCTGTGTTCTGTTTGGTATTTCCTCTTTTGAGGTTCATTTCAGACCTAATGACAGCAAGATTATCTCAATTTGTGAGAAACTAGAAAATCATATTGGTAATGTTGATGATTGTCCTCCGATTTTTGATCCGTGCACCACTTGTCCTCAGGGATTTTCTCAGTTATAAAAAATGATGCTGCTTCTGTTATGTCAAAATAGTTTTATACTTCTATCCCAATTGAAACTGAGTAATTTAGGCGGGAAATCAGTCCAACCACGATCTGTTGGGAGGGAGGTGGTTGGTGAGGTAAATAGAAGGTTGAACATTAACTTTGTGGATGGATGAACTGGATGGAAAATCAGGACTAACCTTGACAACTCTTGGAGAGGAGTGAGGACCAAAAAAGAGTAGTGTTTCTTTAATATCCTATGTGGTATCTATATAAACTCGACTTTTCAGTAGCCATTAAGTTTGGATGGATGGCTTATGCATTGTTGAGTTATACTTCCTCACTTTTCACTATTCTAACAACCTATGCTTCTTTTGCATCAACTTTCATCAGGTCTCAAGCGATAGTGATGCAGCTCCAACTCAATGGTTAACAGAGGTCATTGATAAATCTGTAACGGTTTTTCTTGAGGAAAGAGGGACCATTAGTGATCCAGAGGCTGAAGTTGAAAGGCTCAAGAGAAAGAGAGAGGAGACGAGGAAGTAAGTGAAATTTCACTGACTTGTGGATAATTGTTTGCAAATTTTGCTTTTCTGCCTAGTTGTGAAGTGCTTGTGAATTAGCCTCTTATTGGATCCGGTGATAATTCCAAATTATGTTCCTTTAAACCCCATCACATCTGCAAGTGCATGCCAAGTATACCCTGTGAATGTTTTTTTAATCAGTTGCGTCTGTTGAAAAATAGTGCAGAATGCGATTCTTCTATTTACCATTCAGTTAGGAAGTTGACGTGAGAGATATCTTTAAATTTGAGATCGGTTTGTGTATTGTGTGAGGTTTTCAAGCTGCACATACTACCTTGTGCTAATAACTCTTTTCGCCTCCCCTTTTGCAGGCAATATGAAAACCTAATCAAAATCATAAATGCTTCTGGCTACAAAGAGAAAGTGCCATTGCTCGTCCATGAAGAGAATAGAACCAGACTCAATTCCCTAAATCAAGAACTTGAATTGTTCGAGGAGAACATTGGGCGTTGTCATTGCAGGAAGTCGGGGGCTGTTATTGTGTGAACATAAGAAATTCAAAGGCGGACGTGACCGAAAATAAAATTTTGTATTCAAAGGCGAAAGACCCATTTGATCTTCTTATGTTGACCACGAAATTAGCTCTTATAATCTTTGCTGAAGTTAAAATTATTACTTCTATTTTACTGGTGTACTGTGTTGCATTTTGGAAATCACAGGGTTACGTAGAAGCTTTTGATCATCAAGCTTTGGATACAGTGTTGTGATTTTCTTTACTTTATATGCTAGTTTCATTGTTTTTATTTGTGCTTTAAGGAAAAACTTGGCGAGGATATTCAAAATTGTGGAGACAGGCTACGATTAAGGGAGAACGTTCGAAAATGAATAGCCAAGTCTTTGCTTATAGAACTCCTTTTTGGGCTTCCTGTTTGGGAAGCGCAGAAATAAATCGGTGTAATTCATGACATTTAGTTTGAGGTATGGCATCTAGCATGTAGAGATAAGGATTTATACATAATGCAATTTAGCCGGTAGTAAAAGGAAAAAGGTTACGTGCCAAACTTTTTAGCTTACTAATTCCACTTCTTATGATCATTAATTAATGAATAGAAAGTTAAACAAGGAATAAGACCAATTACAACTAGCAATCAGCGTGAACCAAAAATGGCAATTCGACCCTTTTCCGTTTAAGGAAATATGATACTCTATCATGCCCCATCAAAGATTTGACTCTCATCAAGAAAGTCTTATAAAAATTTCGCCCTCGTTGTGATCGCATTTTTTTCAGTTTGCAAAGGTCTGGTGTCGCCAACAATTTTTACTGGCGGGGCCATTTCAGACTTTTTGTGGGGTTAAAATTGTAGTAGCGGCGCCAGCAATTTCTATTTCGTATAAGAACATGAATATAAATTCAGAGAATCAGAGCTAAACATCAGAACATATACCAGAGATTCATGCCAATTATAACTGGTTTTCATTTTTACAAAGTGTCCGGACTTGCAAACCATGTTCAAATGCAGCCCGTCCTTAAATGACATTGCTCAAATAGGAAAGTAATGATTTTACCGAACTAGGGGAACAAGTAATTTCATCTTCTGGATGAAGATTATAATGGTGCATTTTTGAAAACACGCTCCCTTTTCTAATGAATATAAGGGTGAAGGGCCAAAATTGCTTGTAGCATCGAAAATGGTATAGTTATGTGAGCTATTAAAAATATGATGTAAATATGTCACTGTCGTTACACTTTCGATTCAAAAATGCAATTATGTATAACTTTCGATTCAAAATTTTCATTGTTTCTTAGCGAAATTATTTATTCTAATTTTAAATTAAACACTAAAAAATGCCTAATGTACTTAAATAACCCCTACCTCAACTTAATTTCTGACCCTTATCCCTCACCACTCCTAGTTATATTGTTAATGTGTTTTTCTTTTATCTTGCAATCAACATAGGGATAAGTTTTAATTTTTTTTTTGCGACAACAGACACCAAGAACTAAATGCCATTTTTCACCTCCTTCTTCAATTTACATGGACAACACTTATATTCTTCACTTTGTTTTCTATTTCTTTAACTTTAAATATTTCTTTACACAGACTCCTTCGTAATTTTGTCAAGAAAATAGCTCGATCAGGGATATGAATATATCAAAAACTATTTCTTCTCTTTTTCTACTATAGATTGCATTTCTCGGTTTTCAAAAACTATTCAAGAAATTTATTTCAATAGACTCTCAGAGTGAACCTATTTTTTAATCTCCGCACATGGAATGAGCTGATTTTGGAATATAAATTCCAAATATATCTGTAAATGTGGAGATGAAAATAATGCTTGTGTTAAACAATAAAAGCAAAAGAATATGGTAGGGGTGGTGGTTCAGAAATAAGCTTGGGTGAGAGTTTAATGGCCATGTCGTATTTTTAGGAATTTGTAATGTTTTTTGAAATTAAAAATTAGAAAAAATGAGTTTCTTTAGAAATAATGGCAATCTTGAGCTGAAAAATTATACATAATGGCAGTTTTGAACAAAAAACGTAACTATAGTGGCATATTAGCACCATATTTTTAACGGGTGACATAATTAGACAATTTTCGATAATTTAATGGCAATTTTTACCCCTTCGCCATAAATATAACACAACTCAAGATTTTAATAAGTTGCGCTATGTAAACTTTGCAAGAACTAGTGATCATAACTTCATCTAGGGAGGCCAATATTTGGATTTACATTGAAGGGAGCTGCAAACTAACCAATGCACCTAAAACACATTCAAATACATGCTTTGGCTGCCTCGCGGAAAGCATAATGTAGCAAATTCTGGAACAATTGGGTGGAAACTCGTTAACGACTGCAATCTTGTTTGGATATGTTAAAAAATTTTGGAGAGTAAGACAACACAAAACAATACTTAAAACTCACAAAATGGAGGAAATGGGGGATTTCTATTCAACTTGACTTACTCCAAATGGCTAGGAATACATGGCTATTTATAGAAAAAGTCCTTCATGTATCTAGCCTATACTACATGCAAATACATTAACTTAGGCCACACTTTACCTCTTCCAAGGTACATGGATGACACTAATACATAGACGAGTTCACACTGTAATACATGTACTAACTTAATATTCTAGTTCATGAAAAAATGTAAACAAATGTAGAAAAATGTAAACTAATGTGAACTACTGATAACAAGTTTATTATGTTTCACATTTCAATATCCCCCCTTAAACTTGTTCCATCACTCCAAGTGCCATCCTTAGCTTTTGAAAAATCTCAATCTTCAACGGCTTGATGAAAGTATCCGTAATTTGATCTTGCAACTTCACGTGCTCAAGCTCCACAACTTTATTAGATATGCAATCTCTAATAAAGTAATATCTAGTATCAATATGCTTGCTCTTTTCATGAAACACTGGGTTCTTAGCCAATTCAATAGCTGATTTGTTCTCAATAAAAATCTTTAATGCATCTTCTTGTGGTTGGTGAAGTTCCTCCAACAAGCTCTTTAGCCAAATTGCATGACAAATACAGAACAAGCTACCATATATTCTGCTTCACAAGTTGACAAAGTCACAATTGTTTGCTTCTTAGAAAGAAAAAAACCCGCAGAATTTCTAAGAAAGAAAACAAACCCGGGTAGCACCCTTTTTATCATCAATGTCACCACCCCAATCACTATTACAATATCCAATAAGCTTGGAGTCTTTGGAAGATGAATAACATATTTCATAATCATGTGTTCCTTTGATGTACCGAAGTATTCTTTTGGTTACCTTCAAATGCAAGTAGTAGGCTCTTCCATAAAGCGACTCACAAGTCCAACACCAAAAAAAATGTTCGGCCTTGTATATATTAAGTACTTTAAGCTTCCAAAAGACTCTTAAAAGTGTGGGATTGATTTTTTCTCCATCTCCATGCTTGGACACTTTAAGACCACATTCAATGGAGGTGCTCACCGGATTGCAATTCTCCATATCAAACTTCTTAAGAATTTCCTTTGCATATTCTTCTTGAGAAATAAAAAATGCCATTCTCCTTTGTCACACTTTAATTCCAAGATAGTAGGACATTAAGCCAGTGTTCCTCATCTCAAACTCTCTTGCCATAGCCTCCTTGAATTCTTCAAACATCTTTGGATTATTTCTTGTAAAGATCAAATCATCTATATACAAGCAAACAAGTAAGATGTCACTATTTTTAGCAATGAGGTCCGATTTAACTCAAATTTATAGACAAGTCCAAATGGACCTACGAAGCTTTTAAGAATTTTGGCACGCCAATCGGAATCCTAACTCCCGAAACAACTACCTAAGGTCGTTTCGCATATGTCAAAGCCAAGATGAGTCTTTGGCACATGATAGCAAGCACCTTGGAACGCCACTTTGAAGATTCAAAATAAATATTTAATTATTAGCCATAGGAACTTTGGCTAACACTCTCCCATTTTCATCTCTCATGAACAACTTTTTATCCTTCAAATGAATATCATAATTTTTCTCCAAAGTTGTCCCAAACTTAAAATATTACTTTTCATCTCCGGTACATACAAAACATTAGAAATTTTAATTGGTGACTACCATCTTTCAAGCGAATTAAAATCATATATTTTCCTTTGATTTTAGCCCGCGAAGAGTCTCCAAAAGTGATGTTGCCACCATTTAACTCTTCAAGCTCCACAAATAAATCTTTCTTTCTACAAATATGGCTACTTGCACCGGAGTTAAGGTATCATTTTCTTCTCCTTTATAAGCAAGAAGTAAAGTCCCATCTCTATCTTCATTTTTGCTCTCCACAAAATTATTTTTCTCCTACACATTATTTTTGCATTACCAAGTAAAGTGACCAAATTTATGACAAGTATAACATTCAACATTAGATTTATCATACCTTTCTTGTTTTTGCCTCCATCATCTACCTCTTCCACGGTCTCTTCTGTGGTGGAGTCTTGGCTTTTATTCTCTTTGCTTGGTGGAAGGCTACCACATCTTTCTCTTCCACCACGACCTTGTCCACGTCCATGGCCTCTTTGTTGCGAGCCACACTTTTCATCTTTCTCCTTGAAATAAAGTTTTTCTTGCAACGCTTGTTCAACCGATTCTTCTTTCGGTTTCTTCAACTTTTCTTCATGTGCTTGCAAAGAACCCGCAAGTTCTTCAAAAGTCATGGTGTCCAAGTCTTTGAACTCTTTAATAGACACAACAATATAATTAAATTTTGAATTGTAGAGATCGTAGTATTTTTGCAACGACCCTATAATCACTCAAGTCTTCACCATATCTCTTCCTTTGATTGACAATAGCCAAAACTCTTGAAATATAATCTGAAACGGATTCGGATTCCTTCATATGCAATGATTCAAAATCTCCTCTTAAGGTTTGGAGTCGAACTCTTTTCACTTTATCCAAACCTTTAAAGGAACCTTTGAAGTATTTCCCATGCTTGCTTGGAGGTGATTTCATCTGCAACCTTCTCAAACATCTTGTCATCCAAACTTTGATGGATGAGAGTGAGCTTCTTTTGATCTTTCTTTCTAAAGGAAGCATCATCCTCCGCTTCACTACCTCCGACTTCCATCAGTTCCCAAACATCATAGGCACCAAGCAAGGCCTTCATCTAGATACGCCAATTTCCATAGTTTTCTTTTGTGAGCATAGAAACTTGGAATGGAGTTCTATTTCTATTAGTCATCTTCTCTCTAAGTTTGGTTGTCTCTTACACACACCGGCTCTGATACCAATTTCAAAAATTTGGGAGAGCAAGAAAACACAAAAATATAATATAAGACAACTGAATCAAAAAATGGATTCTCCCAGGCACAGTAATCGAGGTTTTATTTTAAATCTCTTTTCTGATAAGTGTTAGTTACCTCCGTCACCGGAAACTAATTAGGGACTGCGTTTTTGCTTAATCATTTCTTAGTGATTAATTAAAAACTTAGTTTAGGGTGGTTATTACAATGGAAAACAAGATTTATTTTCTAGCTGGAGATAAATCTTATGATATCACAAAGTCTTATTCCAGATTAGAAACGTGGTTCGATTGGGTTGAGCGACGATGCAATTTGGTACGGAGAATGAAGATAAGCAAAAAAGTAATTAACTGGATTTGTCATTTACTCCATTTGGCATCTGCAGGTCAAGGAAATATGGTGAGGAGATGGAAAACAAGAGATCATTTATCAACCTACTACTGCTCGCAAAAGTACAACAATTATGGCAGATTCATTAGCATTGTGGCAGTACAAGGGGAGAGGAGATCGGTGATTATTCTGCCAGAGATCTCATTTAATGTGGGTTGGAGAGATTTGGCAGTAAAAATAGAAAGGTTCATTAATTCGGGTGCTACAGAAAGAAAAACAAATACAAACAAGATCCCAGAACAAAACATGCTCTATAATGAAGCCATGAGGAACTGCAAATGGTCTACAAAGGAAGCTTCTTCATCGCAAGTCAGCTCAGTAAGGAATTGTGTGGTGGTCTCAGGGAAAGCACTGGTCTCAGATAATGATCTTCTAAGTAGATGTGTAGTCGGAAGATTCTCCGGTGACATACAAGAAATTCCCACGCAGTCAGATGTGAGAAGATGGATAAGCAGCAAGTGGAATCATGCTTTTGGGATCCAGGTTTATGAGATGAACGGTTTCCAGTTCTTATTTGAATTTCCAAACAGGCATATGGCGGAACACACGATGCTGGGGGAGTGGAGATGGAAGCAAGCAACTCTGAATCTGCAATGGTGGTCGCCGACGGCAGGATGTCTTCCGGCGGAAAAAATATTTGATTGGGTATGGATCAGGCTTCTAGGGCTTCCATTACATCTATGGACTCAACAAGTCCTAAAAGAATTAGGTGATAAATGTGGAGGGTGGTTGGAGACAGAAGAAGAAACATCTCTGAAAAACCATTTGAGGTGGGCTCGAATCAGAGTCAGAGGTCCTCCAGATAGAATACCTAAACTTTTGGAGATAGAAAATGATGGACTGGTATATAACATACCTGTATGGTGTGAGTTGCCGCCGACAATATTTGCCGGAAAAAGTAGAGGTGATGAAGATAGGCCCTCTAGGGTCTATAAGGAGGGGGGTGGATTAAAACCTACTGATAATGAAAGGAAAGGGCACGTGGTTGAGTCAGAAGAAAGGACAGATTTTGAATTAAAGGGGTGTGACATGTGCAGGTCACATGGCACGTGTAAGAAGGGAGAAGCTGGTCAAAGTTCAAAACCCTTGGTGGGCCATCAAAAGGCCAATAATACAATTAAAAAGCAGGGAAAGGCTGGTCAGATTTTAGAACCCTTTGTGGCCCATCAAAAGCCCAATAATACAATTAAAAACCAGGGAAAGGCTGGTCAGATTTTAGAACCCTTATTGGGCCACCAAAAGCCCAATAGCGTATCTAAAACCACTGTTTTAACTAAGAGCCCAGATCTTACAGTTGAATGTTTGGAATGTTATAAAGAAAAATCTGGCCCAGACAATTCAGCCCGATACAGATCACAATCCGACCCAATTTTCACAGAAGCTGAGGATTTGAATTTGTCAAAGTCCCGACAATTGCAGACTCTTCTATACTCTGGTCCTGAGATAGGTGAGTCTTCCAAAGATCAAGACAGTCACATGCAAGATCTGAAACAAAACCATATGGAGGAAAAAGATGATGATGATATGTCCATAATTCAAGAAGGTGGTTTTTATGCACAAGATGAGCCAGTTCCAGCAGAGCAACAACTGATTGAGTTTACCAATGGGGATCCATGGGAGGTGGAAGAAGCAGTTCCTTTAGAGGTCCATACCCAAGATGCAGAAATGGAGGCATCTTTATGGGTACACAAGAATGTCCTGAAGCTAAGCAAACAATATGGTGTTAATTTCCAGGGATGTGAGCAAGAGGCTTTTTCGCTTTTTTTGAAAATTGATAGGAGAAGAAAATTGAAAGACCATGGGAAATGCATGGTTTCTGCAGCAACTCCTAAGGTATCTAGGGAAGTACAAAATCTGATTTCGTGGGTAAATTATGGGGATGAACAAGTGCGAAGCCGGGGGAAAAATTCAGCTTTTAGTGTGCGATGAAGTTAAACATTGTTTCATGGAATGTTAGGGGATTGAACAAAAGAAGGAAAAGGAGATTGGTTAAAATGTTGATTTTGAGATGGAAAGCAGACATATACTGCTTTCAGGAAACCAAACTGGATGGAAATTTTGAAGAACTCGTCAAGCAATTGTGGCCAAACAGATGGGTGAAATATGAGTGCCTGGAGTCGAGCGGAAGAAGAGGAGGCATTCTAGTTTTGTGGGACAGCAGGATTTGGGATGGGAGCTGATTAATAAAGGAGTTTTTACTGTGTCTCTCCGGCTAACCTCAACGCAACATAATTTCAGTTGGCATCTTACAGGAGTTTATGGACCAAATTGCAGATTAGAGAGGCAAGATTTGTGGTGGGATCTAGCAGCTACTAGAGGAGTTTGTGAAGGTCCATGGGTCGTATGTGGGGATTTCAATACAACAAGATTTTGCTCTGAAAGAAGAAACAACAACAGGCTCACAAGGGGTATGCTTGAATTTTCAGATTTAATCAATGATTTGCAACTCTTTGATCCTCCACTCAATGGGGCGATGTATACTCGGACACATGGGGATAATTTAGAGATCTCTTCAAGATTGGACAGATTTCTATTTTCGATTGAGTGGGATGAGAAATTCAGCAACATCAAGCAGTCTATTCTGACTGGATTATCATCTGATCATACTCCCATTTTATTGCAATGTGGGGATTGGGGAAACTCGAAATCATATTTCAAGTTTGAAAATTGGTGGCTTGGGGTCGAGGGTTTTAATGAAAAAGTTCAGAACTGGTGGTCTTCGTTCCAAATTCATGGAAGACCTGATTACATTTTGGCTTGCAAATTAAAGCTACTTAAAGGGAAGCTCAAAGAATGGAACTCTGAAAATTTGGGCAGCTTGGAGAGAAGGAAATCAGAATTGTTGAATTAAATGTCAGAGTTGGACAAAATTCATGAACAAAGAGCTTTAAATGAGGATGAATTGTTACTGAAGGCTAGCTTATTCATGGAGATAGAGGAGTTGGCTAAGAACGAGGAGATTGCTTGGAGGCAAAGGTCCAGGGTTCAATGGTTGAAAGAGGGTGACAAAAATACAAAATTCTTTCATAGAATGGCAAATGTTCATAGAAGAAACAACACTATTGATTACATCATAGTGAATGATGAAGCTGTGGAAGAGCAGGATGGGATCAGGAGGGAGATAGTGTCTTTCTATCAAAATTTTTATAGAGAAAATGAGAGGTGGAGACCTGAATTCAATTGTACTGATTGTCCCAAAATCAATTTGCAAGAGGAGCAGTGGTTGCAAAGGCCTTTTGAAGAGCAGGAGATTCTTGATTGTATCAAATTATGTGCGGCAGATAAAGCACCAGGACCTGACGGGTTTTCCATGGGATTTTTCCTTAGCTGCTGGGAGGTGGTGAAATCTGATATCATTAATACTCTTGAGAATTTTCACTCTCAAGAATATTTTGAGAAAAGTTTCAATGCAACATATGTGGCTTTAATTCCAAAAAAGATTGGGGCAAAAGAGTTGAGGGATTTTAGACCTATCAGTCTCATAGGTAGTGTCTACAAGATTATCTCGAAAATTCTTACAGAGCGTCTCAAAAAGGTGATACACAAGTTAGTGAATTCTCAGCAAATGGCATTCATTAAAGGTAGACAAATAATGGATGCAGTCTTAATAGCCAATGAATGTGTTGATACCAGAATAAGAAGAAGGAGTCCAGGGATTTTGTGCAAGCTGGATATTGAGAAGGCTTACGATCACGTCAATTGGGGTTTTTTGATCAAGATGCTAAAAAACATGGGATTTGGTAGAAAATGGATCAAGTGGGTCTTTTTTTGCATAAGCACAGTCAGGTTTTCAGTTTTGATTAATGGAGCACCAGAAGGATTCTTTAACTCACAAAGGGGATTAAGGCAAGGAGATCCTTTGTCTCCTTTCTTGTTTATTATTGTTATGGAAGGGCTCAACAAAATGCTAAAACTTGCAGTCCAAAACAGTTGGATAACAGGTTTTAAAGTATCAAACGCTCAAGGGTGCAACATGAAAATTTCCCATCTATTATATGCCGACGACTCTTTGATTTTTATGGATGGTAAGGTGGAACAACTCAAACATCTCAGACTCATACTTACTGTTTTTGAAGCAGTAGCTGGTTTACATGTGAATTGGGGAAAGAGCTTAATTTTTCCTATAAATGATGTTCCTGCAATTCATACGTTGGCTCAGACTTTGGGGTGTGAAGTGGGTTCACTACCTACAGTCTATTTGGGAATGCCTCTTGGATCAAAGAGCAAGTCACAGGAAATTTGGAATGGAGTTCTCGAAAGATGTGAGAAAAGATTGGCTAGATGGAAAAGTCAATACCTATCATTCGGAGGAAGGATACTTTTGGTTAACACTGTTTTGGATTCATTACCTACATATATGATGTCTTTATTTCCTTTGCCTACCAAAATTGAAAAGCGAATTGATTCTCTAAGGAGAAACTTTATCTGGCAAGGAAACAAGGAAAAGAGGAGCTTTCATTTGGTTAATTGGAAAACCGTCACTACTAACAAGAAGGAAGGAGGTTTGGGGATAAGAAACTTGAGAATGCACAACAAAAGCTTATTGATGAAATGGTTGTGGAGATACGGAATAGAGGATCAAGCTTTATGGAGAAGAGTTATTTGTGAAAAATATGGGCAAGAACGAAAATGGTGCACAAAGAAGGCAACTTCTTCTTATGGGATTAGTTTATGGAGATCTATCAGAACACTGTGGTCTTCATACTCTAGCAAAATAAGGATCAAAGTGGGCAATGGAAGTAATGTATCTTTTTGGCACGATAACTGGATTGGACATGGACCTCTTAAAGACCTTTTCCCTGACATTTTTAGTTTGAATCAACAACCTGATGCAACTATTTCAGAGGTGTGGAGCCAACATGGATGGAACCTAAGTTTTAGAAGATTTTTCAATGATTGGGAAGTGTGTAGAGTAGCTGATTTCTTCAAAACATTGGAGGCCTTTTCGGGTATTTCAAACGCTGAAGATAGCTTAGTTTGGCAAAGGCATATCAAAGGAGCTTACACTGTTAAATCAGCATACTTATGGATGAATCAGAGTGAGCAACAAGGGTTTAAATGGCCTTGGAAACACATATGGAAGGTAAAAGTTCCTTACAAGGTGGCATGCTTTTTATGGTTGGTGGCAAAGGGAGCTTGTCTGACTCAAGACAATTTGATGAAAAGAGGATTTCAGCTATGTTCTAAATGTTTTTTGTGTGGAAATGAGTCAGAGACTATAAATCATCTTTTTCTACATTGCAAAGTCACTGATCAGATATGGCAGCTGTTTTTGAACATGAAAGGTATCAAATGGACTATGCCTAAGACTACAAGAGAATTGCTGCAATGCTGGAATTATACCGGGGGGACTGTTACTCAGAAGAAATGGTGGCAAATTATACCTGCTTGTGTATGGTGGACTGTTTGGAAAGAGAGGAACACACGATGTTTTGAAGGAACTCTTAATTCAGTACAAAAAGTAAAAATGAACAGTTTATTTTTATTTCATTTTTGGTGTAAACAAGAGCTTTGTGATGATGTTGTATCTTTGCTAGATACCATAGATTCCTTGTAAGATGAACAAGGATTTTTTTTTGCCCTTTGTGCTGGATTGTAAATATGGTTTCTGCACAACCTTTGTGCAGCTGATATATAACATGTTACCTTACTCAAAAAAAAAGAAAACACAGAACAACTCTCAAAACTCACAAAGAAGAAAATGGAGGAAATGAGGATTTTTATTCAACTTGACTTGCTCCAAATGGCTAGGAATACATGAATATTTATAGGAAACGTCCTTCATGTATATAGACTATACTATATGTAAACACATTAATTTAGTCCACATTTTACCTCTTCCAAGGTACATGGATGACACTAATACATAGATGAATTCACACTCTAACACATGTACTAGCTTAATATTCTAGTTCATGAACTAATGTAAATAAATGTAGATAAATGTAAACTAATGTGAACTAATGGGAACAAGTTTATTATGTTTCACATTTCAACATATGATGATGAACTCTATAATCCTCATGGCCCTGCTAGAGTAGTTTGGCAAGCCCTACTAGTAACAAACTCGATCATCAACTTCCAAACTCGATCATCAACTTCCAAATATTTTTTAGGTTACCAGGCTTACAACGTTGTCATATCTGTCTCATGCTACATTTCAACTTCTCAGATTCAAGCTCTTGTTTCAAAGATTCGAGATGTTCAAGCAAGTCAATGTTCTCATGTGAATCAACTAGCATAGACAAATTACTAATTGAATTGTAAATATGATGATAAACATTAGGGAGATCATAATTCATAAATCTTGACATCCCTCACATTCAAGGAAGCCAAGTTTTGCCGCAAAGCCTTCACCAACCAATACAAGGAAAAAGAGGGAACAATGAAGAATAAAGGACAAAGATTTACAAATAGAGACATATGTCTGAAACATTCACCTTTTGCAGCAGGTCCAATTTCTTCTTAGTGTTAGCAACACCATCCTCCTTCAATAACTACTTGATCTATACAAGATACCACGAGACAAAAATATGACACCATAGGCAGTGGTTTGCCTTGTTAACCCTATTTAAAGTGATTTTGCTAGAATGACCTCCGCTAATTTTAATAAATAAATTTTGAAAGGAAATACCCCTACGAAATCTTATAATGGTGCATGCATCATACCCTCTCTTTCTCGTAAGTGTTTCCTCTTGGGCAGCACTTGAAAACACTTGACTTTGGCCCCCCCTTTTGCATAGGTAACACTTTTCCTTTTATATCTTCCCACATCTCCAAGATAACTTAAAGTGTTTCTTGTGCAGCACTTGTCCCTTCAATCTCTTGGTAGGCAATACTTGCCTTTTGATATTTTCCGAAGAGATCGCACTTCTCGATTCATAACTTGAAGTGTTGCCTCCGAGTCCATTTTGCTAAATCATTCTTAAGTAGGGACAGAGAAGACATAACTAAAGATAAGGGGTACACGTGGTGAAAACTTGTCCAAAATATCCTTTTATGGTAATTTGTTAGGCCCACCATAACTTTTTTGGGGCTTTGGCATGAGAGAGTCTCTCAAGTCTTTTTTGAATGCAAAGACCCTCAAGTCTTAAAAATGTAGTGTAAGGTCCTTTTAACATTTCTCACCCTATAGTTTAGTATGTTACACAACGACCCTAGTATAAAAGTCTTTTAATTACCAAATTAGGTGAAAGAATTTGACATTGCTGCCACTCCTCACTTCTTCTTCCTCTCAAATCCTTAGTCGCGTCCTTCTTCTTGTTTCTTCAATCTAAGCAATTCTAAACAAAATATAACGCACATCCATTTCTTATTCTTCATTAAGAAGATTTGAGAATGTTCATCATTACTAAATATTAAAGTTTTTGAACCTAATTTTTATACTTATTTCAAGTGGGTATTGTTTAAAGTTATTGGGAATAGTGGTGACAGGTTGAATATAAATTTGAGATTATTTGGAGTTAATTTGCATTGGATTTGGATTAATTTTAGATTAAAATCGATGCTGAAATTCTTCTCAGGGCGATGAACATCTGTTAGGATGCTCGGAACATCCTGGAAGAGAGACATTCGAAACATCTTGACGGATGCTCCAAACATCTTGAACATCATAACAAACATCTTGAAAGGCAAGATGCTTTGAATATCTAGAGAGATGTTGTGAAGAGATATGTTACTAACATCCCAACAGATGTTCCAAATATCTCTCATAATGTTTAGCAAATATATATTTTACCCATCGAACTATTATACAAATTATTTGACACATTCGTTTGTAGTTTGTAGAAAATAGTTTATAGCTGGTACTGACAATTGAGAAACACAAGTATTTATGCGGCAAAGTGAATTCAAGAATTCAAGGAAAGTCTGCCTTGTCGGAGACTGGTGCATTGTGGAAGTAGAAGTTTATGTACTTTATGTTGTCAATGATTTTTATAAATCATATACTCATAGATCAGTATAGAGCCATGTTCTACGAGAGCCAAGACAAGGTTTAAGAAAATGATTTATGATTTATCAAGACTTCAAGCATTTTCTTTTGTCATCCCAAGTTGACATCACGTTGTTTGCTAAGTATGAATTTAGTCTCCTAATATGATAATTCTTGAATTTGTGTATTGGTGTTCCTCATATTTGTAAACTTGAACAAATTCATTTGTATATATTTATATGCTATTATTATTGTTAATTTGCACATTTATTATCCTTTTGTACCAATATGCACACATCCAAAATGAATGATTACCAATGGAGGATCCTCGAATATATTACAGATGCTCGAAATATTTATTACCATTTTGTATAGATGTGCACACATCCTGGATCGAGAACTCATCCTACAAATTGAATTGTGTATTGAACGTTTCGTCCTACTTGTAAAGTTTGACCAATTGCGTTTATCTATTGTTAATTAATGTTGTTGTCTTTCAATTTATCATTTACTACATCCTAATGCTGATGTGCAAGAATTTATTCATGTCATTTGAAACATACATCATTTAGTTTATTTGCATAAGCTGTTCCGAACGTTGGCTCAATTTTTGATGTTGCATACTTTTTTGAATCTTTAGAATCATCTATGAAGTCGTTCCAAACATCTTTACCCCAAAACCCAACATAAACCCTAACCACGGAGATGAATACGTTCGTAACATCTTTTTCAAGTTTTAGTTTAACCATTTTGTCGTTCAGAACGTATGGTGTATTTATCTTCTAGATTTATCACTTTAACTCCACCAAATGGTTGATAATCTTGTAGATTTGTCACTCTAACTTGTACAGTTGGTTATTTTATTTGATAATCATCTTGATATATCACTCTAACTTGTATAATTGGTCATTTTAAGTAATAATCTTTTATATTATCACTCTAACTTGTACAATTGGTCATTTTAACTGCTAATCATTCTAACTTGTGTAATTAATCATTTTAAGTGATTATTTTTCATAATTTTTACCCTAACTTGTATAATTGGTCATGTTAGTTGATATTCTTGTAGATATATCACTCTAAATGGTATAATTGGTAATTTTAAGTGAAAAAATTTCATAATTATGACTTTAACTTATATAATTGGTCATTTTAGTTGATATTCATCTTGATTTATCACTATGACTTGTATATTTGGTCATATTAGTTGATATTCATCTTGATATATTAGTATAACTAGTATATTTGGTCATTTTAAGTGATATTCTTGTAGATTTATCGCTATAACATATATAATTGATCATTTTAAGTGACAATCATTTTGATATATTACTCTAACTTGTATAATTGGTCATTTTAGTTGACATTCTTCTTGATTTATCATTATAACTTGATATTTAGTCATTTTAGTTGATATTCATCTTAATTAATCACTATAACTTGTATATTTGGTCATTTAAAGTGATATTCTTGTAGATATATCACTATAACTTGTTTAATTGGTCATTTTAAGTGATAATCATTTTGATATATCACTCTAAATTATATAATATGCCATTTTAAGGGATTATATATCTTGATATATCACTCTAACTTGTATAATTGATTAAATATTGCATGAGTTCGAAAAGTGCATGTGTTGTTTGAATTTTTTTATTTAAAAGTTCGGAGCATTGACCTTCATGTCTGGCGTCTCCACTCCTTCGTTCAGAGTGATTATAGTTATCATTGGTTATTTTAAGTCAATATCTTTCATAATTATCACTCTAACTTGTATTCAAGGTCATGTTACGTGATAATCTTTTATAATATCACTATAACATGTATAATTTATCATGTTAAGTGATAATCATCTTGATTTGTCATTCTAACTTGTATATTTGATCATTTTAAGTGGTATTCTTATAGATCTATTACTATAACTTGTACAATTTGTCATATTAAGTGTTAATCATCTTGATATATCATTCTAACTTGTATAATTTATCATTTTGAATTATTAGCTTTCATAGTTATCAATAATTGATCATGTTAAGTTGATATTTTCATAGAGATATCACTCTAGATTGTATTATTGGTCATTTTAAGTGATAATCATTCATAATTATCACTCTAACTTGTATATTTAGTCATTTTAGTTCATATTCATCTTGATTTATCACTATAACTTGTATAGTTGGTCATGTTAATTGATAATCTTGCTATATCACTCTAACTTATATAATTGATCATTCCAAGTGATTATCTTTCATAATTATCAGTCTAACTTGTATAATTGATCATGTTAGTCGATATTCGTGTAGATATATCACTCTAAATTATATAATTTATCATTTTAGTTGATATTCGTCTTGATTAATCACCATAACTTGTATATTTGGCTAAGTTAGTTGATATTCATTTTGATTTATTACTATAACTTGTATATTTGGTCATTTTCAGTAATATTCTTGTAGACTTATCACTATAACATGTATATTTTGTCATTTTAAGTGATATTCAACTTGATATATCTCCCTAACTTGTATAATTGATCATTTAAAGTGATTATACAACTTGATATATCACTCTAACTTGTCCAATTAGTTAAATACTATTCAGACGTTTGAAATGTTTATGTGTCGTTTAAGTTTGTTATTTAAAAGTTCGAAACATCGACCTTTATGTCTGGCGTATCCATTCAGCCATTCAGAACGGTTAAAGTTGTAATTTGGTTATTATCTTTCATACTTATCACTTTTTCTTGTACTAGTTTCTTCGAACGTTCATTGCACACATATGCCAAACTTAGTAGTATAAAGAATATCTGTAAGTTGCTAATGTGTATCATCATGTGATTACTTGTTTGTCGAGGTCAAAATGATATCTTTTAAACTTACAAAATTAAACAATGAAATTAAAGTTTATATATATATATATATATATATATATATATATATATATATATGGATTTGCTAACCTACTACATGAAGGTAGTAGGTCAGCAATGTACCCATTTTTAGTTTCTCTTCTATACCCTTGGCTTTTAAATACCACTTCAAAAGTTAGAGGCCTATTTTTGCCTTTTTAAATTAAATAAAAATCAGATAGTCCTCACTAAGCTTCTCTCTCCATTCGAGCTCCTCCCTTCTTTGTTTTCAATTCTCTTCGTGAGATTAAACCAATCACCAAATTTAAAAAGGGGGGGGGGGGGGTTTAATGAAGAATAGTTTATGTGACCTATTATGTTATCCTTTTTCTAGTTAATCATGGGATTTCAACAATGTCTAAATATTTTGAGAGTCAACTAACATTAAGCAAATTAATTGAAATTCTCACATGACTGTTTTTTTCTTTCTTTATGAAATAATACTAACACTAATTAAACCTCCATTTATATTTTGGATAATTTTTGAAAGTAGTAAAAAGATGCAAAATGGAAATACTTGGACAAATTCAATTTAAGCTTGCTCCAGTTGTTCATAAATATTCAATTTAGTGTTCATGCAGAACTTGGACAGACTGAAGATTTTTATGTACGCGAGCTCGAAGTTGTAAGCCGGAAAACAGTAAAGGCACGGATAATTGAGAACAGATTCGGGAATGGTAAGGAGGTAAATTCAGTGAAAAGACAAAAAATAGGAGATCGAGATGGGAAGGGAATAGAGGGGAGAGAAATAGATAGAGTTAGGTTTAAATTTTAGGTGAAAAGACAAAATAATCCACTATTTATGAGTTGGCAATGTCTTTGGAGGGGTGTATTGGTCAACTCACAAGTGGATACATTGCTAACCTACTACCTTCATGTAGTAGGTTAGCAAATCCATGTCCTAAAAAAGTTAATAGTTAAATTACCAATATACCCTTCTAAATAAACTAAATATCCTATCTAAAATTTAATATTTAATAATTTTTTTTAAAACATAGAAAACTGCTATAACTTGAAAATGTACTTTCTAACCAGGTATATGTGTCTTTTAGCGAATAAATAAAAGTTAAAATAATTTATTTAACAAAAATATTTAGTAAAACAAAGAAAACTACTAAAACTTGTAAGTAGGGGTGGATCTTGCCTCAAAATGACGGTTCACGTGAACCCGTGGTTCTTCCACGAAACTAATTTTATTATGTACAAAATTTTTAAAGTATGTCTAATATGATGTTTGAGAACTCATGCTCTAAAATTTAAATGGTTTACTTTGATCAAATGATAGTTCACTTATACTTAGGAGTAGTGATCGATCCCCATTGAAACGTCCTTTAATATTTTTTTCTCTAATATATTATCCTATAAAATTATATTTGACCTATATACACAATAAAAATTTTCAATGAAGGGTAAGTGTTCCCCGAGTACTCTATGAATGTTATAGTTCCGCCCCTTGACAGTGGTGAACTCATCTTTTTGAAATGTTAGATTCGCCTCTGCCTTTAATTTTTCTTCCTAATGGGGTGCATGTGTCTTTTAGTGAGTAACTAAATGTCCTTTTACTGGTACGTACTTAGTTGTCTCGATCATCAAAGCAGCTAAGAGGAGCTCTCTGCCCATTTTCAGTTCGTCAATACGTTCAATCTTCTAACAAGCCATGGCTCATGTCATGTGGCATCTGCAGAGTGCGGACCTTGTAGGAACAGTCAAGGATAATGTATAGGTAAGACACCAGCTCTAGACATGCAATATTTAGAGGACAAAACAAGAGAAGATCGAGGTCATTAAAATTTTACTTGCGATTCATTAGTTTAATTTTTTACAACCTCTTTTCTGGTTAGATATACAACCATTCTTTTGTCTGATTTACCGTTTATGAATAAGAATGCATCCAATCTAAAGATTCGGAGTTAAACCACTTGTTCTATATTTCATTATAAGAAGATGGCAATTTAGTCGAGAGTGTAGCCCACTTCATGATATTCCATTTAACACATTAACGCACACATGAACTATCAATCTTTAGATGATGATTTTTCATAATATATTACAATTTCTATTGTATTTTCCTGGCCGATGCCATATTTAATTCTTTAAATAAAAGACCCTTTCATAGTGTGACGTTCAAAATGCTTTTCATGTTGCTTTGTTAAATGTGTATCTGTAAAATTTTTACACAATGAGTGGAATGTTGTGTTTTTGGACCTTAGACTTATGCTATCCCCTTGACTGCAATACATACATAGTTATATTGTGGTAGATCATTTGTGTTGTACTTGGTGCACCTTCTTAAGATACTAGAGGAGGAGGGGGAGTGAATAGTGTTCTTACCCAATTTTTCAACTTTTAAAAATTGCTTTTACTTTGTTCGTCGAACTCACAAAGAACCACGTTCCCTAGAAGTTTCTCCTATCTCTAAAACTCAAAACAATGCGGAAACATAAAGAACACAAAGATTTTTACGTGAAAAAAATCCTTACTCAAGGGGTCAAAAATCACGACTCAAACTCTTGGGATTTAAGCCTTCCACTCAAGGAAACTGAACAAGTTTTAGATTACAACGCAATGCAATCAAGGAACTAGCCTCACTCTGACTAATACCTAGAACCTTCCAAGCCCCACTAGGACTTGTCATGTTGAACTTATCTCACCAAAAAGTAACCTCTACTTTATGTTTCTTAATAAGCTTTAGATTACAACTCGATAGTTTTATCACTATGAAACTGCAACTCTATCAGCATCTGCTGCCTTGCCTCTTCTCTTGCACACTATAGCTCTCACAATTTATTTGCTCTCTTGAGAATTCTTTAGTACGTAGTGAATGAGGCCAAATTAACTTGTATTTATAGAGTTCAAGGAAAGCATTCTTCAGTTTAGTTTGGAACTCCTTTTACAATTTGGATTCCGTTTCAAATAAGGTTTACCCATATTGCCTTATTTGAAATCCAAGTTAATTTGCCTAAGTCTATAATCCTTTTCCAAGTCGGAAACTTTTCTTCTTAGCACCGCTTTTCAGCTTTTTTTTGTAGGATTAAGACTTTGACTCCAGTTGTTATCGTTTTCCTTCTTCAACTCGAACTCGAATATACACTTGAACTGCTCCATCTTCTTCTTCAGTTGTAAACTTTTTCGTAGTCCACTTAATACTAGGTCCTTTGTCATCTTCAAAACCATCATTCGACATATTTCCCCTTTTTGATGATGACAAACAATGTTGTCTCACCGATGGTTATTAGCACTAGAACATGTACAATCAAACTCTAAGCAAGAACAAGGGTAATAACAGTTAGGCAAAATTAGGTCACAAACACACACTAAACTAAACAACATCTAACTTCCCCTTTTGGCATCATCGAAAAGTTCACACTGTATGAACCTGCTCAACTTAACTTAAGTCCAGTTGACTCTATTGCCATAGGCAGTTAGCCAACCTTTCAAGTCAGGAACCTGTTTCTGACAATAAACACTGGCAATTATAGCAAAAGATATTTCAATATATTAAAAGGTGCCAAACTGGCCAAACCGTCCATGCAAACATCCAAATATTACATCACCAAAAGTAAGAAATTGTCTTATCAGGCCAAAATAAAATAACCAATTTAAGGGATCTGGGGAAGGGACTGGTTCAGCCTTGGGGAATATCAGGGATCTTGAAATGGGCAAGCAACAAGGCAAGACGACGCGAGTTCTCTTCTCTCTCATGTTCCATCTCAGCGTCCAGCCTGGTATTCTCTGCATTCAACTATGCCAGCTTATCAGTCTGCCTCTCTAGCTGTCTCCAAAAACCCTCCATCACTCGGTCCACTCTAGAAGCACACACTTCCTCTGCATCCTCCTCCACATGCATTGGTTCATCAGCAGGTTCTCCATCCAACAAGTTATTACAGGACTTCAGTATGTTCCTCCAAATAGGTCATTGTAGTCCGACTCAGTCCACTTTCCAACAAGCAACCCAAAGAACTCAAACACTTTGCCCAAGAGAAACCCATAGACTACAACATGCTTTCACAAACCCACATCAGCTACTCTGCCAATGTGCTTAGTCATCAAATCAGGTAGATTTATACGAACCTCACGATCCAGCAGGTCCATATAGGCCAGATCAAGAAAGTTGGCCTCACTGCACCTTTCTGACCTCTACAACAGGTTATTCAGCACAAGTTCAAACAAAAGCTGATAGAAGGGTTTCATAGCCTTCTTTTTCACTTGTGTAGCCCTTGTCAGTCTAGGTCTCCTTGCAAACATTCAGGTCACCTCTAAAGCTGACACTCCATCATCCCTTGCCGGCCACGAGTTCCTCGAATACTCACTATAGCCCTAAGACGGAACACCCAAAATCACACCAAGCTCATCACATTTGAACTGGATTACCAACCATTCACTATCATGGTCACTATTTCTTCACTACCAGTATAGTTTGTGTAAAATTCTCGAACCTCCTGCTCATACAGCTTCCGTGTCTCATCTCGAAACAGGTTCAACCAACCCTGAGCATTCAACTTTTCACCTAGCTGAACCATTCCCTCTTGCTCAAGGTCAGTGAGGATTTTACCCTTCACTAGAGGCTTACAATAGACCACTCTTCTTTTCTCTTCTTCATTGTCATCGCCAATTACCAGCTTAACATTAGAACCTTTATGACGAACCTTAGATTTCTCCATAATCTTCTCCCGCTTCTCTTTAACAGAACCTCTAGTAGAAGGCCTTCTAGCATGACCACCAGGATTTTTACTACACTCTCCTACACTATCGTCAAAACCACCAGAACTACCAACTTTTAAACTACCCACATGTTCACCTCCCTTTACCAACCTTCGTTTCTTTGGAACTTTAGACTGAACTTCCACCATAGGCCCCTTTTCCAACTTCCTCCTCTGTTCCTCCACTTATACAACCTTTGTTTCACTGGAGGAACCCTCACTCGCTTGAGGAGTTGGATTTGCCTCAATTCCCTCAGGAGTAAACGACTTGTAGAGTCTTAGTATAACCTACACCTTCTAGATTTTCATCCTTATAGTCATCTATCTCCCTCAGATCTGTGTCATAACTAGCTACAGAATCAGAGAACGAACTAGGTTTTTTCTTGAGTTCCTTGGCAGGTTCAGCAGATTTTTTTTCTCCATCTCTTATCACAAATACTTCATTCAAATGAATTGTCACAGGAACAGGTTCCTTGACAAGGTCCTCGATCACCTTTTCTCCTAAATCACCCTCTGCTTATTTAAAATTTTCTTTTTCAAGAACTTCTGCCACCTCCCTCTCTTTGTCACTAGTTTCAACACTAACTTCCTTCTCTAAATCTCCTGCAGGCTCAGAATTCAGACTACTTTTAACAATAACAATAGCAATAGAAGAACTCGGGTTTACCTTTTCAGTTTCTTGAACAACTTCTTGAACTATTCTATCCTTTCTTCTGCAACTGTCATAGACACACTTTCCCCCTTGCTAGTAGCTTCATCTGACACCTTGCTTTATCTCAACTCAACGAACTTCTTTGCTAATAGTACTGAATGATTTGCCGCAAGTTACTTTGCCTTTTGGTTCAGTTTGGAGATTTTAGGTTTAGGAGAAATGGGGCTGGAAACGTTTTTGGAAGAGGTAGACATGTTGAGAGAGTGAGTGAATTTTTGAGAGAGAATGGAAGAACTTTTCCAGAGAGAATTTTGTGTTATTTCAACGTTAGAAACAATGAATCACTCACACATTATTTCTGATGACTTAGGGAATGGGGAAATTCTAGAGTTCGTATCGGGAAGAGGAATGGGGTAACACGATGTGAAAAGGCTGTTTAAATCATTATGAAGCATAGGAGCTGACGCCACTGGATTCAAAGAATTTGAATTTTAAAAATTAATCGCAAATAATTTGGCGCCAGGTAAGGTTAATTAGTAATAATTTGGCCACGTAAGATATGTATTACTTTCAGTAAGTAAAATTGGATGCGTACCTGAATGTCCATGCACTGGGTTCTTAAGAGTTTATCCTCTACTCAAAAATTATTTTTCAGCATCTAAGTCATGTAAACAGGTTCCAAATCGGCTAGCAAGCAAAATAATAAAGTTTTAAAAGTAGATTCAGCTAAACAAAGTTAAGCCAGGTTAAACAAAAAAACTTCTCTAGCCAATTATTGTGAGAATCGAAAGCTGCCTCGATCAATGTATCTTGGTCATCCCTAACTCAAGCCTGTTCTTCTCAAATTTTACCCTGTTCAAAGCTTTAGTGAAGATTTCTGTAATTTGATCCTCAGTCCTACAAAAGTTCATTATGATTAGGCCATTTTTAATATCATCCCTCAAAAAGTGATGAGTCATATCAATGTGCTTCGTTCTCTTGTGCTGGACCAGATTCTTGGCTATATTGACTGCACTGGTATTGTCACAAAGGATTGGAGCTGGTCCACACTTGATTCCAATGTCTTCCAATTGCTGCTTGATCCTTAATAGTTGTGAACAACACAAAGCAGCTACTATATATTCGGCCTCTGGTGTAGATATTGCCATTGAGTTTTGCTTCTTTGTAGCCTATGAAACCTGACAAGGACCTAGGAAGTGTACCATCCCAGATGTACTTTTCCTATAAAAGTGATCAGCATAGTCAGCATCCGCAAAACCAATCAGATCAAAGCTTTCACCTCTTGGATACCATAAGCACAGATCTTGAGCTCCTTCAAATATCTCAAAATTCTCTTGACTGCTGATAAATGTGACTCTTTTGACTTTGACTGGAACCTTGCGCACAACACTATACACAATATCTGGACGACTTCAGTAAAATACAGTAACAAACTAATCATTCCTCTGTATCTAGTTTCATCAGTTGAAGAACCAGTTTCATCTAGAATGATCTTAGTTCCCGGAGCTATGGGTGTGCTCATGTCCTAGCAGTTTTCATATCAAACTTTTTCAAAAGTTCCTTGATATACTTCTGCTGACAGATCATTGTGCCTTCACGAGTTCTCTTGATTTGTAAGCCTAAGAAGAAATTCGGCTCACCCATCATACTCATGTCAAACTCGTTTCCTATCAGGTCAGCAAACTCTCTGCAAAGGTTCTCATTAGTAGCTCCAAAGATGATGTTTGTCTACATATACTTGAACAATCAGCAGGTCCTTGGCTTTCTTTCTCAGATGTAAAGTATGGTCTATTTTATCCCCTGTGAATCCATTCCTCTATAAGAACCCAGACAACCTTTCATACCATCCCCTAGGAGCCTGTTTCAACCCATATAGTGCCTTGTCATGTTTGTAGACATGATCAGCAAACTCTAAACTTTCAAAACCAGGTGGTTGAACCACATACACCTCTTCATTCAAATAACCATTAAAGAATGTATTTTTCATGTCCATCTAATACAGCTTGAAGTCCATGTAAGCTGCAAAAGCAACTAGCATCCTAATGGTTTCTATTCTAGCAACAGGTACAAAGGTTCAATCATAGTCGATCCCTTCTTTTTGACTATAACCTTTAACTACCAGCCTTGCCTTGTTCCTTGTCACTATGCCATGTTCATCCAACTTGTTTCTGAAAAAACCATTTAATTCCAATGATTGACACGCCCTTTGGTCGAGAGACAAGGTGCCATACCTTACTGCGTTCAAACTGATGAAGTTCCTCCTCCATCGTAATCACCCAATCTGGATCCTCAAGTGCTTCTCGTATATTCTTAGGTTCTATTGAGGACAAAAACATATAGAATGCACAGAAGTTCTTTAATGCTCTTCTAGTAACAATTTCAGTATTCAGATCAGAGATGAGGTTCTACAATGGATGAAACTTTGATGTCTCAAAGGTTGAGGCTGAATCTGCAGAGTAAAGCTTCAGAGGGAGAAGGTGCCTCTGAATTGTCTTCATCTAAATCTACAGTTCCCCTTGTCTGATTGCCTTTTTGTTTCCCCTGAGTCCGATCCTTATCATCACCATGATCATATATATTTTCTTCCAGGTTCTCAGGGCTTTCAGCTGGTTTATCGCTAGCAAAACAAATCTCCTGATCATCATCTTCATGTCTATTTGCAACAGATTCAGATACATCAAATACCACATGCACTCTTTCTTCAATAGTCAAGGTCCTCTTGTTAAACACTTTATAAGCCTTACTCTGTGAAGAATATCCCAAGAAGATGGCTTCATCACTTCTAACATCAAACTTCCCCAGAGGTTCTTTCCCATTATTATGCAAAACACATTTGCAATATTTGGTTTCCTGCCTCTGATCAGCTCATAGAGAGTTTTCTCCAACAAAGGACAAATAGAACATCGATTCAGCAAGTAGCAAACGGTGTTAACTGCTTCAGCCCAGAAACTCTTAGTCAGACCGCTTGACAACAATATAGTTATAGCCATATCCTCTAAGGACCTGTTTGTTCTTTCAACTATACCATTCTGCTGAGGGGTCCTTGGTGCAGAGAAGTTGTGATCCAAACCATGTTACAATACTCTGCAAGCTTAGCATTCTCAAACTCCGTTCATGGTCAGACCTGATACTCACTAGTTGAGATCCCAGTTTCTTCTGAACAACGTTAGCCCAGTCCTCAAACATATCATATGCTTCATCTTTGGATTTGAGGAACATGGTTCATGTGTATCTCGAGTAGTCATCAACAATTACCATTACGAACCTCTTACCTGCTCTGCTCCTTACTCTCATTAGCCCACACAAGTCCATGTGAACCAGCTCAAGTGGTTTAGAAGCACTAACAAATTTCTTTGACTTGAATGAAGATCTTACATGTTTCTCCCTCACACAAGCATCACAGATCTAGATGTCTCCAAACCTCTTGCTTGGCATTCCACGAACTAGGTCCTTCGAAACCAACTTATTTAACTGAGTCAAGCTTGCATGTCCTAATCTCTTGTGCCACAACTGACTATCATTCACCATCACATTCAGACAAGTCAAATTTTTCTCAGCAAGAGAACCTAATGTTGCCTTGTACACATTGTTAGCTCGTTTCCCTTCCAATATCACTTCACCAGTCTGCAGGTTCTTCACAGTACAACCCAAAATATGTGAAACTCACTTGATTTGTTCTATCACATAGTTAGGAGATACCTAGAAGGTTGTGCCTTAGTCCATCCACACAAAGTACATTTTAAATAACATGATTGAGAAACCTCCCAACTTTTCCAATTCCTAAAATTTCACCGCTCTTGCCTCCTCCAAAAGCCACCCTACCCCCTTGAAACACTGTGAGTGAGAAAGTTTCTTCTATCTCCGTCATGTGCCTGGAACACCCATTACCA